>CM070036.1:84187064-84199445 GCA_036250615.1 Ptychadena robeensis | reverse complement strand
AGAGGATGATGTGGTCAAAATACTCATTTGCCTAATAATTCTGCACTCCCTGTATTCAGTCACCCATTGGATACATTCGGTGGGAGAGTACCGGGTTGTCTCTGATCCTGATTTTTTGTTTGTTTATTTATTTATACTGTATTTTTGTTTTGTATCTGTCAAGGAAGTGGTGGAATAGGCAGTACAAACAAGAATGTGTTCCGATAACATCCCACAGGTTCTCAGAAACTATGGCGTTTTTTACTATCCACAATGATTTCACATATTCTTTGACATGTCAGCCTGTATGTTTGAAATACACCATGGTGGATTTCTGCAAACCTAATTGCGTTAACATTTATGCTTGATTTTTTTCCAAGAGCTTTCTTTGTGTTTTTTGATCAGTTTAGTGTACAATAGGGGGTAGAACGCATTTCATATAGTCATAAAAAAATATTGTTTTTATTAGGCTTTAATTATTATATCACTAATAAAACATTGACTATTATCTATAGGCACATAACTGAAGCATGTTGTAACTGGTAATGTTGTCATAGCTGATTACCTAAAAGTAAATCTTGTGCATGATCTTAATGAACCTGAATTGGTCTCAAGGGTATAAAAGTATGAATTTCTTCTTTTGTCTATCACTTACACCAAAAGAACTATCTGAAACGTCTCTGTTTTAAATCTAAACTAGACATTTTGTTTTCAGAGATTGAATTTGGCTGGTACTATCTGTTAGCATCTTCTTTGTATCTACTCTAACTTTTCAAATGTCAATGAGGAAACAATTCAAAGAACTATTAAGAATGTGTCCAATCTCCATTTCATTAAAATTTTGGCAGATGGCTTACCAAACACCTACCCACCATCTAAATCTTATGACCATGAATCCAGAAGGAATTATTATAAATTGGATTATTTTGTTATTTATTTGGCGTAGATAAATGTGCTAAAGAAATTATTCTATGGATTAATTGTGTGGTAATGTATTACTTTATGGTGCTTAAAAGGCAATGACCGGTGTAAAATTGGGTCTCTGATACAGAGGTTGTATAGGTATGATCCTGAGCAGTCATATCTAACAACCTATTGGTGCTAATTGAGGATCCTGTTAGAGTATGTTTGTCTCAGATTTTGCCAAAAAGAGACGGGGTGGTAATCGTTAAACATACAAAAAATCCAAACAACACCATATCAAAGATACTTTAAATTCCTTTTCTTTTAAACTATATCACTTTACAGATCGAAGCTCAACAGATCTTCAAGAGGTCCTTGCATTGGAATCCCCAAAAAATAACAACAAAGCAATTAAGGAAAGAGGCTGTATGTCTGGTATAGAAACATGTCATAAAGCAGCCTCACATGACAGTGACATGACTGTGACATGACTATGTTCACCATAAAGCAATTTTAGGAAAATGTCAGCACTATATAAATGTATTAATGAATAAATAAATCATTATTCACATAGTAGAAGTCTCAGTCTCTGTGCCCTCTATTCTATACCCAAAGTCTGTTACCTACTCCCACACATCAGTCGACCCTGATGACCTTTTTGCAGCATTTTTACAATTACTAGCCACCTCCTGTAGTATGTCTGTCATCTTTGACACTGGCTTTGGTCATATCTACTTTTTATATTATTCTCTTAGAATATGTAACCTTAAATTAACCATGACATTTCAGAAAACCGAATAATAAATAATATGGGTTGTAATGTTTTTTTGTAGTATCACTTGTAGTAGAACTAAGCCCAATCATTTATTAGTTAGAAAATGTACAAAAATATAAATGCAACACTTTCGGTTTCGCATACATAAACAAAAGACCCATTTCTGTCAAATAATATTCACAAATCTGTCTAAATCTGTGTTATTCAGCACTTCTACTTTGCAGGTGTGCATATCAAGGTGCTGATTAGACAGCATGAATAGGTGTGCATTAGACAAAAAAAGCCACTCTGAAATGTGCAGTTTGATCGCATAGCACAATGCCATAGATGGCATAACCTTTGAGGGAGGGTGCTTTTGGCCTGCTGATTGCAGGAATGTTGCCCCTGAAATTAATGCTCATTTCTCTACCACAAGTCATCTCCAAAGGCATTTCAGAGAATTTTGCAGTACATCCAACTGACCTCACAACCGCAGAGCATGTGTAACCACACCAGCCCAGGACCTCCACATCCAGCATGTTCACCTCCATGATCGTCTGAGACCAGCCACCCAGACACTTACCAAAGAATATCTGCACAAACTGTCAGACACTGTCTCAGGGAAGCTAATCTGCATGCTCATCGTCCTTACTGATTGTCTTTGTAACCGACTTGAGTTGGCAAATGCACATTCGATGGTGTCTGGCATGTTTGAGAAGCGTTCTGTTCGCGGATGAGTCCATTTTTTCATGGCAGATGGCAGACAGCGTGTGTGGCATTGCATGGGTGAGCTTTTTGCTGACATTGAGTGGTCTATGGTGGCGGTGGAGCTATGGTACGGGCAGGGGTATGTTATGAACAACAAACACAGCTGCATTTTATTGATGGTATTTTGAATGCACAAATATGTACTGGGATACTGGGATGAGATCCTGAGGCTCATTGTTGTGCCATTCATCCACAAGTATCACCTCATGTTGCAGCATGACAATGCACAGCTCCACATTGCAAGGATCTGTACACAATTCCTAAAAGCTGAAAACATCCCAGTTCTTGCATGGCCAGCATACTCACCGGAGATTGAACACGTTTGGGATGCTTTGGATCGACGTTTACAAAAGCAACTTTGCACAGTAATGATGGCCACACATTGGCCTTGTCTGTTTGCGAACAGGCGGATCAGACTTTTAGAAAAGTCAGATGTACGCCTGTTCACAGGGAAATTTCCTGCCTGTTTGCATGGAATTAGAATCAGGTAAGACCGCAAGTGATGTCACTTACGGTACATAAAACACACAGAAAAAAAATTCCTCCGTTCATTGTCTTTATTCAAAAGCCTTGATGTTCATGTGTCCATGGTAAGACAGGCTGTCTACAAATGGAGAAAGTTTAGCACTGTTGCTATTCTCCCTAGGGGTGGTCGTCCTATAAAAATGATTGCAAGAGTACAGTGCAGAATGCTTAATGCAGTAAAGAAGAATTCTAGAGTGTCAGCTCAAAGACTTACAGAAATCTCTGGCACATGCTAAAATTTTTGTTGACACATCTACAATAAGGAAAACATTAGACAAGAATGGAGTACATGGGAGGTCACCACGAAGGAAAAAAATTGCAGCATTTAAAGTTTGCAAAAGAGCACCTGGATGTTCCACACAACTACTGGCAAAATATTCTGTGGATAGATGAAACCAAAATTGAGTTGTTTGGAAAAAACTCACAAAACTTTGTGTGGAGAAAAAAAGGCACAGCACACCAACTTCAAAACCTCATCCCCACTGTAAAACATGGCGGAGGGAGCATCATGGTTTGGGGCTGCTTTGCTGCCTGAGGGCCTGGACGGATTGTTGTCATTGATGGAAAAATGAATTCCAGGGTTTATCTAGATATTTTACAGGAAAATGTTAGACCATCTGTCCACCAACTGAAGCTCTGCAGAGGATAGGTGATGCAACAGGACAATGACCCAAAGCATACAAGTCATTCAACAAAATAATGGCTTCAACAGAAAAAAATACGCCTTCTGGAGTGGCCTGACCTCAACCTGATTAAAATGCTGTCCTTAAGACCTTAAGAGAGCAATTCACACCAGACATCCCAAGAATATTGCTACTCTGAAACAGTTTTGTCAGAAGTTTTACATACTTCACATCCAAAGGTTGACATACTTTTTCCATCCTGCACTGTGAATGCTTACATGTTATGTTCAATAAAAACATGAAAACATATTATGTGTGCATAGTCTTATTTTAAGGAAACTGTGTTTTCTATTAGTGTGACTTAGATAAAGAATAGACCACATTTTGTGACCAATTCATGCAAATCTCCACTTAATCCCAAAGGCTTCACATACTTTTTCTTGCAACTGTAAATCTTTGTAATGTAATTCTGGAAGGTTTTTATGTTGGTCTGAGTTAAGGTTTTATTAATACCCTTGATTCTGCCAGATTCTTTTTTCTTGTCTTGTGATAGTATGGTGACCATCTATGTTAATGGACTCTGAAATAAGGTGATCTCCCCAAACTTTCATCCTATCCACTGCAGACAATGCCTCTGCTGATTGATTGATTGATTGATTGATTGATTGATTCATTCATTCATTCATTCATTGACAGCTGCCCTGGCTAGTTTGCAGCTGAGATGCAGGTTTCTCAAACCTGTAATTACCACTATTGCTGCACTAGTTGGTCAGTTAAAGTTAGTAAAACAATACCAGGTCCATTAGCAGGATTAACATGTAGCAAAATATTATGTTATGGAATGTTTGTTTATGCAAGTGTGTTAAAGCTAATGTATTAACATCTGCTGTTTCAGGTGACATCTTACCATACATTGAAGAAAGCACACTTATTGTTACCCAGTTTCTGAGATAACGTAAGTTTACTAACTTATAGCCTATAGTTATGAGAGCAGGAGCGCCCAGTCGCTTTCCGGACTGCTTATGAAAAATGTATTTAAAATAAAAAAATTAAGAAAGCATATGCACATAAGTATTCACAGCCTTTGCCATGAAGCTAGTTTCTCCTGCTCATCCTTGGGATGTTTATGCAGCTTAACTGGCGTACACCTTTGTTAAATACAGTTGATTGGACATGATTTGGTATAGTACACAACTGTCTATAAAAGGTCCCACAGTTGACATCATCCCTAAGTGGAAGAAGTTCAAAACCACCAGGACTCTTCCTATAACTGGACAGCCATCTAAACTGAGCAATCAAGGGAGAAGGGACTTAGTTAGGGATGTGACCAAGAATCCAATGGTCACTCTGTCAGAGCTCCAGAGGTGCTCTGTGGAGAGAGGAGAACATTCCAGAAGGACAACCATCTCTGCAGCAGATGCCAATACACCAATTTGGCCTGTATGGTAGAGTGGCCAGACAGGAGCAACTCCTTGTAAAAGGAAAATGGCAGCCCACCTGGAGTTTGCCTAGACATCCTACATCCTAGTATAGATGGTCCCATTTTTTTTTCACAAATGGTTTTGGTATCAACATGGTATAAACACAAAACTTGCTAGAGATGTAGTGAAGGGTTGGGGGTATACTACAAAAAAGAAAGTATGTCTTTAACACAAATAGTTTTTGCACATATTAAGTTCACATTTTGGCATTAATTTTTAACTTAATTTATGCAAAATCTACATATGCTAGAGCAAAACTTTTTTTTTTTAAATGTTCCCACAGCCCTTTTCTTTATCTTCTGCAATTTTAGTGATGATACCTTGTTCAGGGGCTTTGCAATCAGCTCACAAATTTAGCAAGTCGAAAAATTTGACCATCTCTACATCTGATGAAAACCTGCTCCAGAAGCATCATAATTAAAAAGGCTTAAGGTTATAATTGCTGCCAAAGGTGCATCAAAAATGTAGTGAGCAAAGGCTGTGAATGCTCATGATTTCTCAGTTTTTAACTTGAATATACCATATGCCGCGCAACACTAACTACGAATACTTTCTGGATGAACTGTGTGTGTGTATATATATAATTTATCCTAATTTCTTTGTAAACCCCACTTCAAAAAAACATTTATATACAATATCTTATAAAAGTGACTACACCCCTCAAATTTTGACATTTTGACAGTAGTCAGTGTACAGCTTGTATAACAGTGTAAAATTGCTGTCCCCTCACAAAAACACACAGCTTTTACTGTATAAAGTTCTGTAAACAAAAGTGAGTACTCCCCTAAGTGAAAAATGTCCAAATTGTGCCCAATTAGCTTCTTTCCTTCCCTGGTGTTATGTAACTCAGGAGCGTATCAAGGTCTCAAATTGTCAGTGTAGTCCTGTGAAAATGGAATGATTCCTGTACAGGGGATTTCCTTACTTGCCCTTGCACTAACTGCTTGCATTTGATATATTGGATACTTCTTGCCTCCACATGCGCTACAGCAATTTTCACTCTAAAGCCCCCCATACACGTTCCGATTTTTCGTACGAATTTTGCCCGACCGACCGATCGGGTCGGGAGATTAATCGATCGGGAGATTAATCGGATTCGGAATTATGGACCCGACCAATCCCGATTTCTCAAAATCGGCCGAAAAATCAGTCGGACCGCTTCGGACCTGTCCGTAAATTTTTGGTCGATCTGCTGATAATAAATAGGGTCAGGCTGATGGATCGGTGATAATTCGAATTCCGATTTTTCATGCCAGCCGACCGACCGACCATAACGTTTTAGGTGAAAATCGGGCGACAGGATCGGACGAAAAATCGGTCGGGAGAATAATCGGAACGTGTATGGGGGGCTTTAGAAGTGGTTGCATTTACAATGTTGTACTTATGGGTTTCCATTGCTGTTGACACTGCACTGTTACATCTATTATTACTGTATTGTTAACACCATTATTTTTTTTATATTTTGAGGGGCGGGGTCTTTGATATTGTTACAGATAATGCAATCTGTTATATTGTTTCTATTTGTATTTGTATATGACATATTGTGGTACAGCTACCCCCTTTTAATATTGTTCTCTCTTATTTATTTTCCCCTTCTGGTTCCCTCTTTCCTAAAACCCTGGAGTCAGACGGCTGATTCTCCCCTTTTTTTTCTCCCTCCCTTTCCACCTTTTTCCTTCCCCTTTTCCCTTTCTTCCTCCCTTTATATTACCTTTTTCATCTATAGACGTGCCCCATTTTGGTGGTACCAGGAGGATCAACCTTTTAGGCCTATCCATGCGGCTCCTTTTGAGCTATCACAGGTCAATTCTCCCCACACTTAAACGTGTGCCATGACTTAAACGTGTTTTATGACATCTGCATCTTGTCTGCACAGACATGTATCACTTAAAGGCCACTTTTTTACCCTTTCCTTGCCTATAATGGCTCTGCTGGTGCCCAGAAGTTGGACTCTCACCAGCTCAGAGAAAATACTTAAAGTTGTTTCTCTTATGCTTTCCTTTCTTCTTTCTGGCAAGCATTGCTCCTCCTTTTCCTTTCACAGTGACAGTAATGGCATTCCCCTGGATCTGGGGCACCTGTTATGGGTGGAGCAATTCCAGCTCTGTTTCATTAATGATGCTATCTTTAATATTGTATGCTGTCTGACCTTGCATGCTATCGCACAATGTTCAAGGCTTCAATTTACCAAATAAACGTTACAAGGCCTTTTGCCTACTATTTCTCAAGTAAGAAAGTCATACTTTGTCTCCAGGAAACTAGGTTCTCCAGCTCTATAAAAAAAATCCATGACACTTACTTTGGAATGGCCATATCTTCTGCAATCAATCAAATCAGTTCTCTAGTTCTCTTTACTACTATAGAGGTCCTAGTCAAAAAAAAATTATTTAATTGAATAAGGCGTCTGTCTCCTCCCCAGTTAGGCTAGTTTCCACTGCGTACGTCAAATGGAAGGATGTTGACAAAGCTGATTATAATGAATGAGGCTCCACATGCGTTGGTCTGCTACGTTGTGCCCCATTGGGTTAAAATCCACGTAGGGCACTACAGTGATCTTGACGCATCTGTTACCAACGCAAGGGGGGGTGCACTTATGAATCCTTTACCGGCGGATGGATATCCGCCAGTAAGGGACTGTTTTAAACAAAAAGTTACGCATGCCCTGGCGTATGCACTGATGAATGCTTATCGGATGCTTAATGTGTGTCCCCAACGCATGATGGTTGCATTGACGGAGGGACCTTGACGGACTGAAAAATGCAGTTGAAATCTAGTCTTACTCTTTGTAAAGTGCATATAGCTACTATGTGGGGGCAACTTCTTAAATGTAGAGGGGTAATGCCTGATAGACATAGTGTTAGTTGCATTTTTACCAAGACAATCTTTAGTAACTTAGTGCAACTTATTTTGTTGTATTTTTCTCATAGATGTATTTTGATCCTTAATTGAAGCCAATTTATTCTTACCGTCTTACCATGTAGTTATTTGTCAGTTGGATTTTATGTAGCTGCAAAAAAAACACAAATTAGTTTCTTTCTATGGCATGTTAATGATTAGTGCCCTAATTTATACATTTCATTAGGTAACCAAAAAAAGTTCTCTGAAAATAAGAAAACTGAGATAGCATAATTATTGAGAATGTTAAAGCGCTAGTAACTCAGCTTTATCTTTAATCTTTTCTTTCAAATAATTAAAATGTTCTAGTAAGTATCATAGTGCATGTCAATACCTGAATGGACAATAAATGTTACAACAAGGTAAATAATTGCCTGGCTGCACTTGCACTAATGACTATAAACTTTTACTATGCTAATTTTCTCTTCACTTTTAATTGTAGATCAATAACAGTTTGCTGTTGACATTTAAAACTGCTGAACCACAAGTACGAACAAAGACAGAATGGAAATATACATTGTGGTACTGGGTTTGCTAGATCAATAAACCTTGCCATTTAACAAATAGAAGCATGTAAACAACTACCAGAGATCAGGTGCTTTAAATACCTTACTTAATAATTGTTTAATAACATCCTGCATTACTTAATCAGAAGATTTCAACTGCTGTGAAAACCCTGCTTCCTATGATCTTAGTACAGCAGTGTCAAGACCGAAAAAAGGTTAAATTGAAGCAGATGAAAGCTGCTGATTGTGGACCTTTTAAGCAAACCATATACAGTGAATCTACAGCTATACAATGCATCAACCAACAAGATGCCTTTCATTTTGGGTTTTCAGCTGTTGTAATAAGCTCTGGGCTTTATATACTAAACTAAATAAATTGTGTTGTAAAAAAAAGCAGTGGCATAATATCCGGGCTGTACCTTTGCAGAGAGCAGAGCTGTGGGAGGAGCCCAGCAAGTCTATCAAATACTGACTACTTGCAGAAAACTAGAGGAGTGGGTGGGTACAAGACCAGCCACCAACAGGAAAAGAGGGCAGCAATGACTGTTCTTTAGAGCCCTTTCACACTATATGCATTGCGGTTTTTTTACCGCACATGTTTTTTAAAGCACCCAGCTGTATGCATTTTTGATACATTTTTCCTGCATTTTTCATTGATTTGTTCGCAAACACTAATGCAAAATGCAAACACAGATGTAATGTGAAAAAGCATGTGTTTTTGTGTATATGCAGAAACGTGTGCCTTTAAAAAACAAATATAATGTGAAAGGGTCCTAAATGTTTAAATCAAAATCAATAAACCTACGTGTAGTTTTTTTTATGATTTAGAAACAAATAGAAACCACATAAAAAGTGTCTCAATGTAACACAAAGCACTTAATCTATCTACAGGAGTATAAGGCTAGGCACACACGGGTAGATACCTGTGCAATCGACCCCCAAACAATCACAGCGTGGTGGTGATCAATTGAACCGAAATCAATGTGCACCATATGGGCACATCGATTTCCGTTGAATGAGGACCCTGGGGACCTGTTCTCCCCAGCTCGCAGCACGTGTGAATCACAACACGGGCTGCGAGCTGTGGAGAAAGGCAGGCAGCCTCACAGCTTCAGAGAGTGACAGCGGGTCCAGGCTGCAGCAGCTGCTCCAATACTTTGCATGAAGACTCATGTCTCTATTCAAAGTAATGGAGATTGAACAGGGTTTTACAACATGTTGGAACCCCGTTCAATAGAGTTTCTTCGAGTGGGCTCTATGTTGATTGATTGTACTCAAATTTTTTAACAGACCTACCTGTGTGTCTATAGCTTAATACATACAACCTTACAAGTTAATCTTTGCTAGATAAAATGTGTTGATCTTCTGAAAGCTGCCAAATACTTATTTAATTACAGACATAATAAGTAAAATAAATGATATGGGAATTATAATGAGACCACAATACATTTAAATGTTTTTAAAAGGTCAATAGGAATACCTACCAGTCGGCAAATAAAAAAGCATTTTGTTCTTGTGTACTGAATGGGAGAATGAGTAATTTTTATCCTTTTCATTCCCTTTTTTTATTATGCAGGATGAGAGCATAATCCAAGAACTCATTATTGGAGACACTTTTCTGTTTCATATAGCATTTGCATGGGAACTATTTTTTTGGATTGACAAATATACTACACTGCCATGGGTTTATTTATAAGTATAAAGCTGGGAATAGACTGTACGATTTACCATCTATTCCTTATCTGATTCTCTGCACTAGGAGCGACGTGATGACGTCATCAGGCTCGCCCGCTAGTGCCAAGAATCGGACAGCACTCTTTATGTGCAGCTCATTACTAATGGGATCGGGTTTAAATTGACATATTTTAGCCCAATCCTCGTTGGTTGCTGCATCCAATTACTGCACGATCTGATCCTTAAGGGATGCGGCAGATCATGCAGAAATTGGACCGTCTATGCCCAGCTTAAGGAAGCTATTTTTACCTCCATTTTTTAAAAGCGGTCTAATTTTTTCACTAGATTTAATTAAGAAAACAAGAAAAAAAAGAGTTGTTTCCTGGATGAAGTGGAGATAAGTCTCACAACAAATAATTTGGGCCGCTTTTCACCACTTTTGAAAAGGTGGTGAAAAGCTGTTAAAAGAAAGCACAACTGATTTGCTATAGTATATTGCACTATTTACAGAAAATAAAACTCATTGGTTTTGTTCTGTTGGGTCCAAAAAAGAGTTGTTTAAAACTTTTAAAAAATAAAATGTAAAGCATAAATAGCATAAAAGAAAAACAAACTATAGTAAATTATATCTGTTAATTATAACTTGAGTGTTATTTCTTCTAGAGTTAATTTTTTTGGGGAGGGTTTATTATGGGCCTGTTTTTGTGCTCAAAAGTAACATTCTATAGTGCCTTCTTAGTCTGCCACTAGCTGTTTTGTTTAATTTGAAAGCATTTATCCTTTAAATATGCAATCTGGGTTTTTTTTTCATTAAACATTGTGTATAAATACACCTAAATGGATAAACTAAACTTTTACAACTGATACAGATTACATCTGTATATGCTATATTGCTTTATGGAAAAGTACACATCAGGACAGGGTGTGTAAGGCAAAACCTGAACACTCAGAAAATAATTGGTTCAATTACTACTTTTTCTCTGCTATGCTCATCTTTAGAAGTTGGGTATAGGTCACAACAAAGGTCATGCACCATCTAATTATCCTATTACATTGTCCACTTCAGAATGAAATACAAAGAACACATTGCCTAAAAATAAAGGCTTTACTCAATTTGTAAAGTTTCATTTTTGATGTTTCTACTTTCGCCAGCTCTCAGATTTACAGCATTATTTATATGTCAACACATTCTTATAATGAAAATGTCTAGTACAAAGCACATACAAAATTGGAGAGAAATTAATTGTATTTTGTGTAAACAGTACTAAAGGATTGACTGTAGCATCTGGGTTACTTTCCCTGGTTTCCATGCCATGTTTCTGTAACAGAGTGGGAAAAAGCTTTGTGATTAGGCCTGTGACCACCACATGTGAGAATAGTGTGTACTGTGAAGGGTTAATGTGAGACACTGTAAAGCAAGCTGTTGCTAGGCCAGGTTGGTGGAGAGATGTAACAACTAAAGGAATGTGCTAGAAGGTTCTGAACATTTAAACATGTGAACATGACATGCCATACTGGGAGTAACAGCCAAGATTATATAAAGTCTGGTCTAGGGTGTAGCTAGGGTCTTCCGAGTGTGCCCTGAGAGCTGACAGCAGAGGAGAGAGTGTCTCTGTGACACTAGCGATGCGCTGCGAGCAGGGTTGCTCACGACCAAGTCCCATCTACTGATCCTGCCTAAGCCAGCCTGAATGATGGACAGCAGAGCAGAGGGCGGTGCAGATTGCTGATTGGAGGAGTGCGTTAACGCCAAGAGGTGGAAGTGTCTGCTGTTGAACCCAGTGCTGCCAGAAACTCTGTCCGACAAAACAAGAATTGCTGACCGCATTTCAGCTATGGAGTCCGTCCACGACACCGGCCTGAGATTTCAGGTTGCCCGGCTTGTACTGTGTGTGGATGGAGGTGTACAGAATGTCCTGCCAGTCTGCAGAGCTTGCGGAGAGGTGGCGCCTGGATTGCTACTGTGGAGGCAATGAGTGAGCTGTTGACAGTTCCTCCTAAAGTTGCTGGATTAGAGAGTTGTGGCGCAAGATCCCATCTTAAGATGGTCGCAGTCCTGTGAGTTGGAGGTGCAGAGCGAAGCGAATGCTTTACCCTGAGGGGACTGGCTAGTTAGAGTTCGGATAACAGACGTGTAGTGATGATCGCGAATATTCGCATTCCGAATATTAATTGCGAATATCGACCATTCGTAAATTCGCGAAGATGGTAAATATATTGCCGAATATTCGCAATTCCGGGTATTCGTTTTTTTTTATCCATTACACACGCCT
>CM070036.1:84135298-84158081 GCA_036250615.1 Ptychadena robeensis | reverse complement strand
CGTTTTTTTCATCAAAAATCGTCGATTGAACGGTAAAATCTAACCATGTGTGGCTAGCTTTAGAGTCTAAAGTCCCCCCATGCACCATTAGGTCACTCCATACAATTTCCTTTAGATCTACCAACAGCTATGTAGTATAGCAACATCCCTGGATACATATTGATTGAAAGGTTTAGAAAGGTTTTGGTAGTACAAAAGTGGATTGTACCGAAATTGTATGGTAAGATTGTAAGGTGTATGAGGGCCTTAACTCTGTGTTCATTAGAATCAATAAAAGGTGTTTTTGGGGCAAGCTTTTATCAATCATGTTGCAAGAGGGAGACACACATGGCAACTTTTGTACCCCAGATAGAGGACACCACTCCTTTCTATGTTTGCATTGAACCTCCATTACTGTGAGAGCGCTTTTATCTTTTATAATTAACATAACTTAACTTTAATGCTCTAGGCCTTTGTGTATTAAGGTGCCTTAGAGATCAGGAATCACAGGATTAATGTTTCATAATCATCAATTGTACCACTCACTGTGTTTTTAGGAGTTGAGTTTCTTGAAAAAGCCCCATTGAGGAAAAAACATATTTAAGGAAGACTTAAGGAAGAAAAGCTTGGCTAATCACTGTAATAGTATGAGTATGAGCTACCTAAAGGTAAGGCCACTTTTCAGATGGTCTTTGTTTAAGTTTAATGTGGATGACCTGACCAACAGATGTTAGGAGGCATGGCAAATAGCTTTCAACTTCATATGAATATTTATGGCTGACTAGGTCATCTTTGGTACATTTATGTTACTGGCTATATTGGTTTATGGAGTTCTGTGAGTTAGAAGACAACAACCATTTTTACTGCACAGTGGTCGATCGGTAGCAAAATCAGCTGCAAATCTAATCGCCTATGCCCAGCTTAGCCAATACATGGATTACAGTTTGGTTTTTTTCAACTTGGATTTCACAATTCAGGTTTTCCAGGATCTAGCAATAGCTATTTGGGCAGCCAGGAACACAAACACAATGAATCTAGGTGTGTCTTTAGGGATACCATCTGGGCGCCACCCCAAGCGAGCTTCTTCAGGACACTTTTTATGATTTACCTAGGTTAAACTATAAATAAAATGATATAAACAAATCCAAAACCGTTTGACCATAGGGCAAGTCCACCATGTGTGTAACATATCACCCACCTGTCCACACTGTCGAAAACAATTAGGGGACACCTCCTGAATGAAAGAAGCTATACCAAATACAGATGAGTCAGGAATTTATAAATAGCTTCAATGATTGAGGCGGTGAGAAAGGAATGGGAGTCTGCATGAGCCACCCTGTGCCATTCCACTGGTTCTAGCTGCAATTCCAGATTTTCTTCCTAACATATAGGGTAATTTAGACTGCTCTCTCACTAGTATCATATATAGCACCGAAATCAGACTTTTATGAGAGTCAATGTTTTTCCAAAGACTAAAACTGGTAAAGAAGTACCAGATCATCCGTGGATTGGAACCCATGGTCAAAACAAAGTGTTGGAGTTGGCAATAGCAGTAGGTTTCTCCATCACGTATCTCTAAGGTCTCTCTAAAGGTAGCCATACACAGGTCGATTTTCCTCTAGATTTTTGACCGATCAATCACTGCGCGTTCACGAGACTGGTCGGCAATCGATCGGCAATCAATCGGGCTTTGCTCACTCTGCCTGATAGACCCAAAATCGGATTTGACTAAAAATCGGATCGGACAATGAACCAACATGTTGGTTTTTTTGGTTGATCGTTAGGCAATCGGAGTGAGTTGGTGGACCCATAGCCCTATGCAACAGCCTTTCCGATCGATGGATTTTGTGGAATCGGCCATTTTGGAGATCGGCTCATGTCCAAATCGACCACAAATCAGATTCACAAGGTGGTGTTGCATCGATTCCCGATCCGCAATTGATCGGCAATTGATTGCTGACAAATCAACCTTTGTATGGCTACCTTTAGATTGGCTTCAGATCAAATCTCCTTAGCATCACACAGGTTCGCAATTCTCATCAAACTTTTATTGGTCCATTAGTGGGGCTATTGGTTTCCAATCAACTCCATGTCCTCAGCAAAATCCTAACCTAGGCATGCAGACAGTTTCTACAAGCATTTTTTTAAAGAATCTCTCTCACTCTTCTTTGATGAACTGTCAAAATTGAACAATAATCGTACTCCCCATGTGGTAAACACCAATTCAATTAAAATCGATTTTCGATTTTTTTCATCAAACTACAAAATCTAATCTAACGTCGATTGAACGCTAAAATTTAACCATGTGTGGCTAGCTTAAGGCACATCTGTGCAATATTCATACAGTCTTATCAGCACCTTGATATGCCACACCTGTGAGGTGGGATGGATTATCTTGGCAAAGGAGAACTGCTCACACAGATTTAGATAGATTTGTGAACAATATTTGAGAGTAATGGGTGTTGCGTGTCTGTAGAAAATGTTTTAATTTTTGCTTAGTGTATACATATAGTTATTTATTTATTTTTTGACGAATGAGAAATGAGTAGGCCCACAAAATCTGCCCAAGTTTTTAATCAATGGGGGCAAAAAATTATCTGAATTTGTCTGTTCTGCTTGACTGCTATATTTTTTTTCTAGAAGAGCAGTGAACATTGAAGTATGTTATCTATAAAACAATAAAAAAGAAATAAATCTAGTATATAAATGTTATATAGTTGCTTCTTTGTACTGTATTTTTTTATATTAAGCCTGTGTACAGTGTTGTAAAACTAAAAAACAAAGTAGCATAGGATGCTATATGATTTTCATGGCGATTCATTTCTTTTGCACTTGGCTCTCACACAATAACATATTCATAACACCGCAGCAAACAGATGTGAACCATGTTAGCTTGGTGATGCAATGGAGAAGGTCCATAAAAATATGTACTGTGTGACCCCTCAAATCAAAATAACTGGGCTTCCTTTGGTAATGCAAGTGAACAGATAAGCAGTAACACAATGTATCAATCTCAATGGCCTGAGCTGTTCCTTAAAGAATAAGTATCTGCTAAGTGAATTTAAGCTTGAATTACTGAGGTCTGTAAACAGTAGATAAGTGTGAAAAATTGTGCCACCCACTGTCACCCAATATATACAATATATATTATGTTCTGCCACTTCCTAAGTGGTAACCAGGACTTACTCTTTACTGAACAAGCATGAAGCAATAAATAGTTTATGATTACATCATTCTAAACCTATCCAAATATTGAATTAATAACAACTGTATTAGCAGCAGACTGCAGCTGTCATATAATAATATTTTTAGTGCATGAACTTACCTGAATTTGCATTGATATCACCTTCTTGTAATCTCTTCTTTACCAAACTACAAGTAGCCATACATGGTTCAATAGTTCAGTTTAATCTAACTGATATTTCAATTTCAAACTATTGATTTTTAAGTTGATTGTACAGAAATCGATTCCCGCACTCCTGGTATGACGAAAAGTGATCAGTTGTATTTTACATATGCGCTCCATAGCATTGTTGAACTCGATCATACTTTGTGGCAGTGCGGTTGATAGACTGGCGCACAATTGTAAAATCACACATCACACTTGAAGAGAGAAAAGAAAAACTGTTCTCTGGTCAGATGTTTTAATAGGAGAAAAGAATAGATTGAGCATACAAATGACCTGGCTTGGCTTGATTCTGGAAGCTATAGGTAAGTATTTCTTAACCAGAAGTTGTCATTCACCTGGCTGTGCATCCTCCAGAGCTGTTTAAATTTCAGGAATGGATGGAAAGAAACTCAAATCCTTTGGCTGGTAGAACAGCTCCATTTATACATATTCCATTTGTTTATTTAGCTGTTTGACTGGAGTTGAGCTTTGACACACATTGATAACATTATTTACTGATCTCTTTCACATGTATGTCTATAACATTTTGAAAAGTTATAGAATTCTCTTTAAACCGACTGCTGACAAAACGGCTGAAGAACTGTAGATGTGATTTTTTTTTGTTTTTTTAAAGGCAAGTTGGCTTATCGGTGTTACACAACCAATAATATTACCATAAAAATAAATAAAAGAATTGTCTCTAAGTTGGTATAACCAAACAGACGCTATCTCAAATCTTAACTTTAAAGGGAGCCTGTGAAAATAAACAGACGTTATTAAATACAGTAAGATATAATAGACCATACTGAACTTATAGGCCTGTCTGCCTAGGCGGACGGCTACATTCTCTTCTCTATTGTGTGTACTTTGTGTGTAATGTAACAAACTGACGCTCTAGGCACTCCTATATATGACAAGTTCCCATTATGCATGATTTTATATATATATATAATTAACCCATATTTTTATATTCATAATATATTGATTACAAGTATTTAATGTAACAGTAAACTGGTTAATAATCAATCAGCATTAAAATAGTCTGATACATTATTCTTGACAAAAAATAGCTTTTATTTTAACAGGATAGAAAAAGTAAGGGGAAACGACAACAAAAAAAGCAAAGCTGCCTTGTCTGAATAATTTGTAATCAATATTTGATTGTTCAAATGTGTAACTTAAAAAAATATTGCACAGTGTATGGTTTAAATGTATGTGAGAACAAGCATCTTTATTTATATTTCAATGTAATTTTAACAGATATACAATGACAAAGTAAACATAAATGGAAATGTAAAAAAAAAATACATATAAAAAAATATATTGCAGATTTACATGTCACTCACTAGAACAGAGAAGCTCACAAACTATATTTAGCCTTATCTCACTAACATTTACTACAGCCCACTTATTTGGAGATATTATAAAATAGTATATAATATAACAATAGCATGCACATTTCACTATATCATTGTCACCATGTACCCCCCTCATTATTTGATGTCAGATTTCGAAACCGATGGACACTAGTGTCTTTGCTTATATATTACCTGCTTTCAAAAGTATAATCTTACCATTCTGTAGAAATTAACAATACAGACTCCACCTTACCAGACAAAACTAATACAGATTTCAGTAACTAAACAAGAGACGATAAAAGAAAATGCACACAGAGGTTCCAAATTCTTCTTTATTCAATTTCCATAAACACTTGAGTGTTGATGCTGCTTTATCTCCAATACTTTGTATCCCATTTTCTAACTAGTACGCCTGGCTGTAGACCCTTAAAGCAGAGCTGCCATTGCTTGGCTTGAACGCCTATAGTCCTTGGAAGGAAAGATCTTGTCTCCAGAGGGGATATTTCCAACAGGTGGACTGTAGTGTCAAACGTGCTGAAAGGAGACTCAATGGAGGCAGCTGTCTGTGTGTTTTCTGTTATAACTCCCCTCCATTCATACAGAATAACATAAAAAAGGAATGTTCATTGATAACATTGAATATTTTTCAGCTTAGTAGGGTTATAATACATTACACTTTGGCTTCCCTAACTCCCTGATTTAAATTTAACTTTTGCTGGTAGTATGCTTTTCCTGGGTGAATTACACAAACAGCCTGATGTGGATACATGAGACTTCCATACTGGTCCCTGCCTGCCAAGACTTTCAGGGTCGATGACATTTGACACCAAATCGTTTAAAGATCAATTTCTGACTGTGCATTTTTCAGTCCATCTCCTGTAGAGGAGAAAATCATAATACAGGTCTTGTGCCCAGCTATGGGGAAGTGTGTATGTCAGCTGATTGGAAAGCTACTTACAGATAATTAGACAATGTCAGCTGCTAATAGTCTAGAGGAAGCCCATGAAACAATAACAATGAAGTACTTTTCTTTATTAATTGCCACATCAAATGTTTTTCTAGCAAACATGTATGTTGATCAGCCATCCAGGTGTTTAAATAAAAAAAAAAATAAAAAAATTATGGCATTTAAATAACAGATTGAGTGTGTTTCCATGTGTGTGTGTGTATGAGCGCACAAATAAAACATTTACTTTATGTCATTTACACGAGAGGCCTGATGAGAAATGTATTATTTGAAATGAAATTTATATACGTTTTAATGTGTGAGTGTAAATGTGTATGTGCATAAATTCAACATTTTGTTTACGAAATGCAAATTGTATGTGTGTGCATAAATGAATTAGTGTATTTATGTCATTTAATTTGTAAAAGACACACATGCAAATAAAGTGTATGTTTACTTAATTGACATTTTATGTATGGTATGTGTGTGTGCCAATTTATATATTTTTTTTTATTAAATTCTTTCAAAATCAGACAGAGAGAGGGTGTTTATATATATATATATATATATATATATATATATATATAATACTATTAAGCTGTTATATACAGTATGTGTCTGCACAGGTGACAATTCCATGCTTATATTGTTGTACAAATATAAGAAAAATCTGAATGCTATAACCATAGGTTGATCTATAAATTTGACATATATGTATGTATGTCATTTGTTCCCAGAATTGTGAAAAAAAAGTTGTGCCTTTTTTTCCGCGATGTGCTGTGTGTTTCGGTGTGACATGACGGATTTCTAGCTGTCTCCACACGAAGGAGCTGCTGCTTTAACGCTAATCTTGGAATGACTGAGCTAAATGCGGAGAAATAGAGGAGTCTGTAATTAGATCCAGCACTACGGTCTATGGACTCAAACCATTGCTTCTAGCGCCCTCTAGCACTCTCAGTAGAACTACATCTCAATCAGCTTCACCTCTCCCCAGCAGCTTTTAAACGTTGAATTGATCACCCATCCACCTTGATTTAATTGTTTACTAGTGAGAATTTTTTTCCAATATATTTTTTTATGGGACAGCTCGTTTTATTGTGTACATAGTAAAGGCAGGTGAGTGATAGTGATGGCCCTTCCTTTATGAAGAGCCAGGTTCTGCTATCTAGATGGAGATCAGAGAATCACAGCGATTAAATCAGAGGAATTTTCGCTGATGAAAACAGAGCAGCAGCTCAATATTGTTAACAGGCATTTAAAGGAAAGCTCCTTAGTATCTGTGGACTTAGGTTGTTCATATATCAAACAGGAGAACTAATGCTGCACAGATGGAGCAGGCACATCTGTAAGTGATTGATACTCTATAGTAAAAGTACGTGGAGTCCTATGTACTGCCAATGGAACAAATATGCCTCAATGACATCGCTTTCCCAATTTGTATATTAAGTCAATTAGAACAGTTGTCATTTGGACGATAAATTACTCTGTAATATCCTTTCATGTTCAGTCTCATATAGAAGACTGTCTAGAACTTTATTCATGTCTCAAGTCACCATATCAGACAACTGAAATACTTTTGGGTGCATAAACTTTAATTACATTTACAGTTAAAGTCGCCTGTAAATACACGTATAAAATACCGTTTATTTAATAGACATTCGCCAAGAAATTAGCAAACATGATCGCTAGAAAAATTTTCAGTAAGCCATAGATAACAACCAGCCAGTAACTTACTTTCTGAAGTAATTCTACATCCCACGTTTCTACCAATAAATATATATTTCTCCAAATCTTAGCAGCCTCTTAGAGAAAGATACAAATGTATTTAAGAATCCAAAATCTTCCTAATAACCTGAGATAGAAATATCGGGCATAGTTACTACTCATTTCTCCAAAGACACGCAAAACTCTGTACTATTTATTCATAAACTATAGTCGGATTTTTTTTATTCCTTGCCAATGAAAGTCACTTCAAAGAATCACAACTCTTTTCTGAGATACTTTCCAACTCAGATTCGGTTTTTAAATGTATTTGCATTAATTCAGAAATAAGTGCTAACATTCACATGGTGACCTATTTTTTAATAGACTCCTCGATCACAGCTACTCAAAGTTGGCAAGCAAAACTCTAAAGCAACATTTTATTAAAGCTCTTAGAAATAATTAACTGAAAATAGACACGAAATACATATGGACATATCGCTACAATGTAAAAACGACGATATTTTAACGGCAATAAAAGTTGTAGAAGTACTTACACAGCGGAAATACATTTACAAGTGTCTCCTTGGCTTCATTGGTAGTTATAATTACTAAATCAAAATAACCGAAGTCATTCAAAGATTCCCAAAGTCTACAATTTCTGTTCTGTCAATTCAGTCTTATTGTAGAAGTAGAAAGAAGGAATGTGTCATTCCAGTACCATCCCTCACAGTACATTTAACGGAGTCTCTATGCTAATTCCCTCCAATTGATTTAGCTGTCTCAATCAAGTGTCTGAGGCTTTGAGGCATAGAGAAATATATGATTAAAACTCTGAGACAGAGGAATGTTTTATTCAGATGCTATGGACTCCTATTGATTCCTCCGTAGAGGTACTTACATGAGCAAGCGCTCTTATATATTTAGTATAACAAAAAAATTATAATAAAAAAAATATATACAAACACTAAGCAATATAAGCTAATGCAAATTAGACGAGTTACTAAAGATGGTCATCCTTCTGGCAATATATATTAAGATTGTCATTTTATCTGGGTACTGTCCTGACAAATCGGGTAATCTTCATTGACAATGGCTGCTAGTCCGCCTGCACTTAGTTTATTTTTGGAAAAGCGCGCCCTCTATAGATCAAATGGGATATAGGTCCTTGGGAAAAAAATCCTAAATGTTCTAATCTTTGTAGGAAATGAATGTCGCTTAACATAAAATTATATAATCTATAACCTACTTAATTATTTAAATTCATTTAGATATATTTGTAATGTATTACCAACTAGGGTGGTGTATTTATAAATAAGTATGGATATGCTTATCCATGTGAAAACATTTAAATGCACCTACCATATCTATGCGCATGTGTGGAGAGAAAGTGTGTGTCTAATATATGTGTGCATCTATCTAGGTGTAAATTTTTATAAGTATATATATATATATATATATATATAAAATTCACACCTAGATAGATGCACACATATATTAGACACACACTTTCTATATATATCTATATATATATATATTTGGGTTCTTTTACATATAGGGAGAGAGAGAGCACACACCATCCATAATACGTACAACATATTATCAGCATTAAGTTGACTACGAATGTAAATCTAACCCTTATGCTCCATGTTAAAGTATTTTACATATTTGCTATGTGACCTGAGGTAGCATTGTACAAAAAAGCCATTCTTAATATGTTTTCCTGGCTGCTTCTTGTCATTTGCTAATAGATCTTTGTGTCTTGTGTTTCCCTGTCCATCTATATTAGATGTGAGGTCAGGGAACGGCCTGCACGTTATTTGCTGCTAGCCTACTTTGCAGAAGTCAATCGTATTGAAGTGGCCATGTGCAAAGGTCATAATCCAGCACAAATCAAGAGCACAAGGTGACAGTAGGCTGATTAGCATGTATTATACATTCTCTCCAGCGTAGCCACAGAATTATTGGCAGGCTGGCTTTTTGAATAATTGTGAAAGACCTGAATGAACTGTGGTACAAAAGTAATTATGGTGAACATCATTTCCCATGCAGTGTAGGAATTAATAGTACTCTCCTACTTTATTATCCTTATTATTACTAATATTATTGTTATTATTCTTCATTTCTGTGCATGTGATCAGCTCCAGCCTTGGCTGCCATTTCTCATGTACAAGTGCTGACTGGCTAATGGAGAGAGAGGATTACTTACATGAAGTCAGCCTCCTCCCCTCCTTCCCTGTCTTCACACGTAGAGGAGGAGGAGGAGAGGTGGCTCCATTGTAGATATGTAGATGACATCTTTCTGATGGACAGCTCTGCTTTCCAATGTGCCAGCCTTCTTTATTCCTTAACTCCTCACTTCTCACTCTACTCCCCCCACCCACAACCATCACCTCCCTCCTCTAGACCAAGGAAAAAAAAACAGCAAAAAAAAAAAGCAAAAAAGAACCCCGTCCTTCCAGGCGCTGGGGGAGCTGGCTGGCTGCAAGAGCTCCATATGCAGCAAGGCACTTTCCTGATCACCTACAACACTCCGCTCTACGTCTCCGCCACTTCATGATCTGCTCACCCCCTCAATCACACTCATTCCTCTGGATTTCTTCCTATACATGATCACAGACAGAATAGATTGATCTGTGAGCCTGGTGGGTGCACCAGAGGGGAGGGGTGGAGGCAAGACACTTTTATTTGCCTGCATGAGTGAGGACAAGAAGCGAGGAGCCACAGCTGAGAGAGAATAAGGGCAGAAGCTTGTCTTTATTGACCTCACCCCCCTCCCTCACCCTGATCCCCCTCTGTAAGTTGTCTTCAACCAGACCTGCGATGTCCTATCCTCAGGGTTATCTGTACCAGCCTCCTGGCTCCTTGGCTCTGTACTCGTGTCCGGCGTATGGGGCCTCTGCACTGGCCGCCCCTAGGAGTGAAGATCTGGCCAGGTCATCGTCCGGCTCTGCCTTCAGCCCTTACCCGGGATCAGCAGCCTTCAGCGCCCAGACGGCCACTGGCTTCAGTAGTCCTCTGCCCTACTCTAGTGACCCGGCTGGATTCCCCTCTTACGTGGTAAGAGCTCAATGCTGTCTGTCCTCCGCACTTCCACTACTTCTCTTCCTACTTTCTGTCCTCCTCAATAGTCCTAACACTTTCCATCCCGACTCAGAAGAACTTCTGCTTCAGTGTCTGAAAATAAAAACGTCATCCTAGATATTTTCATATTCTCTATAACCATTTTACACAGATTGCGCCAAGCATTTACTAAGTAGTTCTCGTCATTCATAACTTAGTTTGATGATGGATCACTTCTGTTGCCTATTATTATATTAAGATGTCATTAATATTTATATGATTGTTTTTCTGCAATAATTTTTTTAAATATAAATTACATTAGCCGGCCCTGTTTTTTAGGGTTCCCTAGAACCCCGACAGCGATCTGTCATGTATTCCTGCTTTTGTTTACTGCTGTATAAATAAATGAAGGTTTCCTTTTTCAAAGGCTGCTGCTTTAATACGCTTATTGTGTAAATCCTGCCAGCAAAGAGCAGGATGACTCCTTTTACTTTGTGTGTGTAAAAAAAAGTCGGGTTTAAGTCCATTAGGGTCACCGTAGCACAAAATAGTTATCCTGGGTGTGGAAAACCTTTTTAAAGTTACTCTGGGAGTATCTTTAACTTGTCCACATTATGCACAGTTAAATAAAGGCAATTTGAACGTTAAAGGCCGAATTAAAATGCTAATTGCATGGCTCTTGAACAATCCGAAGTCATGCATATCTTCTGATTTGCAAATTGGATTTACAATGCATTAGAGCAGTGAATTGTTGGGAAGCTTCTATTGTTCAAGAGGGCAGCTTCAAATAGGCAAACTTCTCCACACTTTTGAAGTTTTAATGTATTTAAAGCATTTAGGAGCTACCTGTGGATTCTTCTAAAAATACAATCAAATCCACATCTGTGTCATTTTCCAGCGATCTGTTTAATGATCTTTTTTAGTATTTTTTTTTTCTCTCTCCAATACACACAAGACAGACACAAGCGCTCTCCTGATGACGGCTGAGGTGTTTAAATTTAACATAATGGCTTCTGGCAGCTGCGATGTCGTTAAGATTCAGCAAGGGAATAGGGTTAATCAAAATACAATTTTAGTTAAAAATATTGGATTTAAATAATTTATGGCTTCGCTGGTGTTTTCACACCCTTTTAGAATGTCGATGTTGTGTGAAAGAATAAAAAAGGAGATAAGGCATGAACTGTCTTTTTATTGTCACTAGGATCTGAAATGATGATTATTTTTTTTCGGTGTTATTTTAGGGATCTCCGTACGATGCACATACTACCGGTATGACAGGGGCAATCAGCTATCATCCATATGGCAGCCCGGCTTATCCATACCAATTAAATGACCCTGCTTATAGGAAAAATGCTACTAGGGACGCTACAGCCACATTAAAGGCCTGGCTCAATGAGCACAGGAAGAATCCTTACCCAACCAAGGGGGAGAAGATCATGTTGGCCATCATCACCAAGATGACCCTTACCCAGGTCTCCACGTGGTTTGCCAATGCCAGGAGGAGGCTGAAAAAGGAGAACAAGATGACCTGGGCACCTCGGAACAAAAGCGAGGATGAGGACGAAGATGATGGAGACGGAGAAAGAGGCAAAGAAGAACATTCCGATAAGATCCAGGATAACAATGAGACCTCAGCAGAGGATGAAGGTGAGCCTATTTTTCCTAGTTGTAGACTCCAACAGGCCTAGCTGCTCTGAGGAGCAGCTAGGGCGAAATCTAAATCTTTTTATATCTGTTTCATAATGCTATCACCTTATGTATTTTAGTAGCCTACTTTCACCTTATGGTGGCCTTAAATGTCTACATTTTATTTACATTTAATGAATTTAAATATAATATTATATGGCATATATACTTAATGTTATTTTTTTTCACAGGTATTAGTTTGCACGTTGACTCCTTGACTGATCACTCCTGTTCAGCCGAGTCTGATGGAGAAAAGTTATCTTGCAGAGCTGGAGATCATCTTTGTGAGTCGGGCACTGAATCCAAGGACAAATATGAGGATGAAGAGGATGAAGAAGACTTAGATGAAGAAAACAGGAGTCTTCCGCCCAAACCTGTGACCTCATCACCCCTGACCGGCATAGAGGCCCCCCTACTGAACCACCAGCACGAGGGGAGCCCCAGATCCTCCAACAAAGCCACTTTGGACAATAGGATTTCCCCCACTTCTCAGACACAGGCCAGCAAACCTAAACTGTGGTCACTGGCTGAGATAGCCACGTCAGACGTTAAACACCAGAACATGGGGCAGAGCTGCCAGCCTTCTGGGGTGCCCTCTGCCACATCTTCATCAGTATCCCACAGCTCGGCCTACCCTTCCTCCTCAATCCTGGGAAGACATATATATTACACATCGCCTTTTTATAGCAATTACACGAACTATGGGAATTTCAATGCTCTTCAAAGCCAAGGAATCCTGAGATACAACTCCACCATGACTACAAGTGAGGGACTAAATCAAACAGTTTTAAACAGCAACTCTCTACACAAACATACAAGCAGTGACTGTATAAAATCTGCCAGCAGCCAGATAGATCAGCACTACAGATCTTCCAGCTATGAATCGAAAAAAGGTGGGTGTCACCATCCCTTCTAAATTACTATAAAACATGTAATCTCTCTTCCATTCTATCTCTTTCAATATACAAAGATTGTTCAAGTCTCAATTTAATACACTAGTTATCTATAAAAAATATCTGTGCATAATATTGTTTGATAATAGAAAAAAATATATATAAATAATAAAAATAATAAAATAGAAATAAAATATATAAATATTGACACCACAAGTATATTGGAAGTGGCTGTGCCCGCTGCACAATAGTTGAATGCAGCATTTCCCCATGTGTAAGGCATTTGGCCTGCTGTCACGCTGTGTTTGTGGTTCTAAATGAGAGTATTTATGTTAATTGAAACCATAGCATTTAATGTAGCTCCTAAACCTCTGAGTCCATCGGAGAATTGGTACCTATAATCTAGTTAGATGGCTGTGTCCTGTGACTAACTGACGGTTCTATTTTGACAGATCCCACTGAAGTGTGCACAGTAGGAGTGCAGCCATACCTATAGATGTGCAATCAGACAGCAATGGAAGTAAGTAAAACTGTGTGAAGCTCTGATCATTGGGGACTGACTCCAAGACCTATTGTAGAAATAACAACTGCCTTTATTTCATGTTTAGTTCTAGTCATATTAGCGATCCCTTGGTAAATAAGACCTTATGCCTTAGACCTATTAAATAAGGCAGTTTTCATAGATGATTTATTAATGACTGAAAAAGCACCCGGTGCCTAGTAATTATGGGGTCATTTAATGCTTTATTGTGTAGTCTACATTAATGCATCCATCTGCGTAAATATATATTATGTATAGATATATGCATAAATAGACCTGTTCTGTTACATTTAATATTACTATATTACATCAACGATGATAGTAATACATTTTATTTTATTAATGATTTGAGGCATTCCATAAATGATCTATAATGTAGCCTTCTCAGACTTAATGTAAGCAATATGCTAATATATTGTTTGGTAACCTGTTATAATTAGAATGTCTAAAAATTATGGATTTACAAATATAAATGTAAAATTCTGCGAAGACAAAAATATTTAGTGATTTTTTTCCCTTGATTCACAGGTAGGTGTCACAATTGCTTAGAAAAAAAGTCAGCAAGCCATCTTCCCTCCCTGAGCTAATGAGTAAAACGTATCTAAATCCGGATCACATCTTGTGCCACTGTATAAAAGAAGACCCACAGAGCACTATTCAATCTACAGATTTTTCCTGTTTATTTAACAATTAACGAGAGCTGCATTGGACATATGTGAAAATGATTGGTATAGTATAGTTACCCTGATGTATATTGTGACTTTTGTTTCGGCTTTTTTTGGAATTATTTTTGTTTTCTCAGGATTTCATGACTTGATCACTACATTGCCACGGTATATATTCTATAGGTACGGTAGAATTTTATTATAAAGACTGACTGAAAAGAATGAACACAAACTTATTTCTTAAAGATCTATACCATAGAGACAGTATGTCTTGGCTGATGAACTGGAGTACTTACTATGTGGGACAAAGAAAAACAAAATCAACACACACACAAAAGAAAGATTTCATATTTATTTTTGTAAAGATATGGAAAATGCTTCTAGTAATTTATGCAAGTTGTATTGCAAGGAGAATTTAAAAATTGTTTTGTAAATAAATCCTGCCTGTTTTTATTTGAAAACAGATGATGATTACTTATGGACTTTTTTGTTTCCTTCATTGTCAATGAGTTTTCTTTAATAATTTATATACTGAATTGTAAATAAACACAGGTTAGACCGAAAACAATGAATTTGTTCATCGTCCTGTTATAATACCCTATGCACAGTCTACATCCAGGCTTTAGCCTACATTATGAGTGGGGAGGTCAGTCCATTTAAACAGACAGACAGGTTTCAAGCAAGTTTGGGGCTTGGCCCTTGTTTCATTATCTCATCGAGGTTATGAATAAAGACTTTAAAATTCCCTTCAGTTTGCTGAGCTGTTTGATAGAACACAGGCTTTTTGCTTCTTCTTAAAATTCACTTTTTATATAGCAAACAAGAAGTACAATTGCCTTTTGTGTTAAACCATATTGTTACTACTATTATTATTATCAGTAGCAGTAGTAGTAGTAGTAGTAGTATTCTTATTCTTATTAGTATTATTATCGATTAATAATATAATAATTTAAACTCAGATAACCCAAACCCTCTATCACTTTGTCACCCCTGTCCTATTTTCTCATATGCAACTTGACCAGGTCTTATCTCCATTATATGGAAGGTATAGACATGGCCACTGTTGTAGGAAAGACACGATGTGACGATTAAACCTAAGAAATATCATGAAATCTCATGAAACACAGCCTCTTGATATTTTGCCTTTAGCTTGCTTAAAAATAAAATAAAATACTTTCCACCCCTCCCAAAGATAAATTGAGTGTATATAGCATGGGGTAATAAAACAAGAATAACAGCTTCTTAGAGTGCCCTTTAATCAATCATACACTTATTTTTTCAAGAGCCTCGTCTATTTCATTACATGATTAATAACGTTCCGGTGTAAGAGCATTATTAGATCCCAGCAGGGGAGATCCTGTATGCTTTTAGTTGTTTAAGAATGGTCAGTTGGGGGTTTAATATGGGCTGATATTGAGCAATTTATAAAGTCGTGTCTAAACATCTGCCAACTTAGATAGACCCATGAGTGTGAGGATGGAAAATTGCTGGAACAGTTGATATTGACAAACAGATCTCTCTCTTGTGGCTTAGTGCAGTGGAAACGAGTGACTTCTTGCTCTGGCTTGTTAAAAAGGGCATCTGAAAGTTATATGTAATACCTCAAATATCTGGCCGGTGTGTGATCACAGGAAAAGAGAATTTTATATATATATATATATATATATATATATATATATATATATAAATATATCAACCAGTATACAGAGATCCAGTAAACCCTGAATGTATCTGAGGAATATGTGCCTAATCCCTAGTCTTGGTTGGATGTTTGACTATGTATTTATGCTATACAGGTTGTGACATGGACCTTTCAGGTGCTGCCTTTGAGCCTTTTGCTGAGGTGGGTTCCTCTGTAAATAGGTTTAATCTCAGGTGGGATCCCTGGGGACACGATGCAGTTGTCAGAAAGGACTAGGGGCGATTTTCACTCACAACTTGCCTTGCTCTCTACTAGCTGGATCTTTTCCTTGCTCCCTTTAAATGTCAACATTTGTTATCATAAAAGACCTATTGTTTCTGTAAGGCTGCTCACAAGCCGAGAACACCTCACCTTGCTATGAAAGAAAGAAGACATTGAGCAGGGACAGTGCACTTTAGAGCTGGGGAAACTCTGGACAGAAAGAGGCACCGACAATAGCATTCATGACTACAAATTTACTTAAAACAATAAAATAAAGACTAAATAATTGTCCACATTCTTATCATTCCATTTTCTCCCTGAGGTTTAACAAGAATTCATTTTCACAAATGATAGGAGATTATTTAACTGGATCATAAAGACATGGAAGTGATATCTGTTTTCTGTATAAGGCATAGCTTGCCAATATGTCAATTTGCGAGCATTACTATGATAAGGTATCAGAGGAATCCAGTAATGAGATGTTGATTAAAAAAGGTGTGAAGCGTGTGGATGTTCAATGGTTAATCCACTTCACCTTGAACTCTGCTGGCTCAAGAGGTTCACACATTAACACTTGTATTTTTTCCAAAGACAATGACACTCACTGTTTTAAATCCGCTTTCCCCATGAAAAGGAACTCAACGTGTTTATATAATAAATAGCTAACCCGCCCAAGGATTTTACTGAGGAATTCACTGCACAATCCCTATCCAACTTTTTTACTATCCTACTTGTCAAAACAAATATATTTTTCCTAAAGTTAGTATCTGATCTGATTTTTGTTATGTGGGTGACACAGTTTTGTATTGCAGATTATTGTCCTATTAGCACAGTGCATGTTATACGTAATGGTATTTTTCTGATGCATTGCAAGTACAGTAGTAAACCATACAATAATTAGCAGCATCTAAAATGCAGATATTTTAAATGAAGTTTATGTTCTACCCCCCCCCCAATATATTATCAAAATCTTTTAGGGTTACACAAGCACTTTAATGCAACTTGCAGCCACTTTCGAGTAAAGCGGTGCAAACAGCAGTGTCAATGTATGTGCAACCAGGCAGAAATCATTCGCATCTAGTTACATTTAATTGCTAATTTGGTATAACTACATAGCATTTCATTGGTGGGGTCACGATGATTGGCACATTCCCATTACTTTAGACACTGGGTTAAAATGACCAAGAACTGTCAGATGAACAGAATGCAGTGTCAGGGTCTAATCTATTCATGTACAAGATAACCACAGTGGCTGATAGATGCTACCTATCTGACAGATCAAAATCCGCCTGTGTGTGGCCTTCTTTTGTTTTAAAAAATTTTTGTTTTACTGGAAAAAAAAAAATATATATATAGCCATCAATATAGCGATAAATGTTTCTGCTATTTCCTAAAAGTGATTTCGGGGAAAAATGATTGAAGAAAAAAAGCATTCACTGGAAACCTAATAATAAGGATAAATATTGACATTCAATTCCATGAATCTCAAATATTATTTTTACAACCTTAAAGCGAGAACAGGGACGTCCATTTAAACAATGATTGACAATTTGTTGCGTGTATAACATCTTATAAATTATTAATCAGTACTGTCAACAACAATGTGATTATTGCACCTCTTTTGAAATGAATGTTTTTTTCCGGACGAAATTATTTCACATCACATTGTAATCATGTCACAGATAATTTAATTATGGGTATGCTTTGATAATTTTTTTTGGCTGTGAAGACTTTACATATAAACGCTGGTTAGTGGGTTTATCGTTGATTATTTCATAAGGGAGAGTGACTAGCTGAGAAGCGTTCTCAGGAAGAATTAAGAATGATTAATGCTGCTGCTGCTAGGCTGTATAAAAGAGCAGCAGGTTCTAGAGCTATAAAGATGACATCAACAATTACATATTCTGCACAAGATCAAGAGACAGGAGAAAGCAACATTTTAACCTCTGACATCTTTAGGAGAGAAGAAAGGAAAGGTTATGTTTTAGATTATTGCTAATACCCAGCAGATAATTTAGTGGCTGCAGATTAAGATGTACATGAACGTGTTCCTATTGTATCTCTCTGTAATAGTGTGTTAAACTGATTTCAGCGCTGAGCAGCACAATGTGGACAAGCTGTAAACAGTAATTGAGTGATAATGGCACCCACATGTAGTCATTTTCTAATCACAAACTACAGAGGCAAGTATGAAAACAAACAACTTAATTACATGGTAACATAAGAGCAGCGACACTATAGTGCATCCTGAATCACAAATTCTCCCAGAGAGATCAACACCAAGTGATAGGATGCCACTGCCAGAAAAACTTAGGACAGACTGGGTAGGCGTACAAAAAGGGGGGGGGGGGAGTTATGTATCTATAGTGTCTTTTTATAAACACAGTGCTTCTTTGTTACATTGCCAGGCCACAGAAAGGCAGCATTGCCATTAACACAGAGACAATTCATATTGCATCATACCTGTGTGGTGTTACAGTAGATCGTAAGGAATGGACTGATTACACTACAAATACTATACAATATGAAAGTCATACAATAAATCAGATAATAACGACTGGGCTGATCACTCTACACATACTATACCATATGAAACTCTTACAATAAATCAAATAATAAGGACTGATCTGATAGCACTACAAATACTATACTATATGAGCTTTATTCTATAAATCAGATATTAAGGACTGAACAAATGACACTACAAATACAAATACTATAGTATATAATATATATATATATATATATATATATATATATATATATATATATATAAAATATAAATACTTTTTATCTGATTCATATGATAAAGTTCATTATCATATGAATCAGATAAAAAGTGCTGGACTGAACACACTACAAATTATATACTATATGAAATTTATTATGTAAACTCGATAATAACTACTGGGCTAATCACACGACAAATACTATACTATATGAAATGAAATGATATAAATTAGAGAATGAGGGCTGGGCTGAACACACTACACAAAGTATAATACTACCAAATCAGATCGTAAGGACTTAGCTTAAAACACTACAAACAGTATAATACTATATGAAGTTATAACATACATCACATCAGAAGAACTGGGCAGATCACATCACAAAAAGTGTAACATTACCCAATGTTTTAAGATATATCAGATCGTATAAATTAAGTGCTAAAACTATTTAAATGCCGTGGTATTCATACTACATATAGTATGATTAAAGTGTTTTATTTAATGTTTTTTAGTAAATATGCGTCAGATCGTAAGGAATGGGACCGATTACAAATAACATACAACTGACACAATTTTGGAGTATGTTTATCAAATAATAATAATAAAAAAGAAGATATTTAGAAAGCTATGTTTCTTATATTATTGTTTTAATAATAGAGGGTGACGTAATGGATGAGTGCAGAAAATGCTCACAAGACTATGCACACTAAAATAAACAATTGTTCATCTATCTCCATTATATATATATATACTCTGGACAGCTAATAATAATCACATTAGAGGTTCTGTAGTTGTTAGCTGTGACACATACACAAGTACTGGAAGCAGATTCTAGTAGCTTTTACGATGACATCAGGAGAACTTTCTATAAAGGAAGTCACTTGGTGACTTTAGTCGTTTGATGCTTTGCACTTGGATAATTAGGAGGCTCCTTTTTACGGACCAAATGAATACATTATCCAGAATAATTGAGCCTGACAGCTCTGACATCACAGGGTGACATTTTTCACACAACTGAAAGTTGTTTGCAGATTATCTACAATTTGTCACATCAAAGCAAACAGAGGCTAAAACACAAACAAAAACAGCGAACGTTGCTGCAGCGGGTCAAAAGTACAAACTAATTGGTAACGAATGGCTTGTCAGACTCTCCACAGACTTTACCACATCAATCGATCATATAATATAGGATGACTATCGTCAGGAGCTGTTAAAGGGTTAAATCATCTGAAAGTTTATCAGACCGACGGACAGTTGTTATGTACCTTGGGTTAGGAGCCTATTTCATTGGGCTCAACCGCTACTATACTATACTCAACTGCTACTATACCCTTGATAATATTATCTACCTACCTATGTAACCCCTAACCTGATATGATGTTATTATACTATATCCCATCTAACACTCACTATCAAATCTAATGCTCTACTATAATCTACCTAGTACCTACCCATCTAACGCCCACTACCTAATCTAATGTCCTACTATAATATGCCTACCTGTCCAACGCCTACTATCTAATCTACCATAAACCTATCTATCTAAAGCGTTTAACCTAACCTAATATTCTAACACAATCTATCTACCTATGTAATGCCCCTCTAATCTATCTACCTATGTAATGCCCCTCTAATCTATCTACCTATGTAATGCCCCTCTAATCTATCTACCTATGTAATGCCCCTCTAATCTATCTACCTATGTAATGCCCCTCTAATCTATCTACCTATGTAATGCCCCTCTAATCTATCTACCTATGTAATGCCCCTCTAATCTATCTACCTATGTAATGCCCCTCTAATCTATCTACCTATGTAATGCTACTCTAATATTCTACTATACTACCTAGGCAACACCACTTATCTAACCTCATGTTCGCACATAATCTATCTACATATCTAATGACCCCTACCTATCCTTATAATCCTACTATAATCTACCTACCTATCTAACGCCCACTAGCCAATTTAATGTCCTCCTTTAATTTACCTAGTACCTACATATCTAACACCAACTATCTAGCTTATGTCTTAATACAATTATTCCTACCTATCTAATGCCCTAGCATTTTGGCCCTACTGAAGCACACCTCCCTAAACCCTACAATGACTCTAATGTCCCAATAGAATCTACCTACCTGTCAATTGTCCCTTACCTAATTCAATTTACTGAACTAACCTACTTACCTTTTCAATGCCCCCTTCCTACTCTAGTGTCCAAAGAATCTACCTACCTATCTATCTAATGTCCTCTGTCTAATCTAATTTACTGATCTAACCTACCTCTCTAATGTCCCCTACCTAATCAGACCATTTGATCTAATTTGCCTGCCTGTCTTGTATCCACAACTTGATGTAATGTCCTACCTTCCTATCTAATGTTCCTTATCCTGACATCAGACCTCTGAATGTAGGAAATCCATTAACTGGCTTTTACTTAGTACTTTACAACTCCCATGTGACCTAGTCCCATAGAAAACGTTAATTATCTTTTAATAAGCATTAATATATAAAACAGGCTTAGGACTATTTTTTGCCATTACTGTCATCTGAGGTAATGTGGATCAATGACAAGCTTTTAGCTGTGTTATCATACTATGTACAAAGCGGGAGTCCTTGGGAGAATAGAACTTCTGTACAGAACCATATCTCACCACCCCAATCACTTCTGCACTGTATGTGATTATTACAAGAAATCGGCCGCTATAAATAGATCATTCACGCTAATTACTTATCTAGAAAAAATAACAACTTGTCATTCAAGCAAGGGAAGCCAGAAGAAAAAAGCAATGCTGGATCCTTTCATACGATTAGCGCCTTGGATGTGAAAGGTGTAAAATACCGACTGAATAGGAGGAGTGTATGGAGTAAATGACTCTCATTAGCACTAATCATCTCTCCATTAGACATCACTGGAGTCTGTCTGGGCCTTCTCTTCCTGATCTGCTATGTTTTATGCCATACACATTACATTTCTGTCATGCTTTACGGTAGAACACGATATCCCCAAAGAGAGAGAAAAAAAATATACTGACAGCAACCATTAGTTAAAAGTGCAGTGAATAAACCGCTTGCAAAACAGCATCAGGACTAATTAAGATTCTGTTTAGCAGCCCTGCGTGGAATGTTAATGTAGCTTTGACTAACTGGAAGTAAACAAGAGAAAAAAGTGCATTTTAAGTGGAATGTAGAGGCGATAACATCTCTCACTTCTCCTGCCGAAGTCTGATACAAAGTCCTCAGATTACTGCCTGTGTACATGGGATTCACAGCCCATTGGGCCAGCATGGGTGCCGCCGTGTTAAAGCCCCGACCTGAAGCCTACAAAGCCAATACTCTGTTTAGGGATAACAGCTGAATCTATCCCTGCCGATGTTTTCCTGGTCCCCGTTACTTGGACAAATACAGGCAGAACTCAGGAGGAAGATTAGTATCTGTTGCTGGCGTCTCAGCACAAATCCCTGAAGGCGTTTTGACCCTTTGAAGTTTCTTCTATTTTGCTTACACAGAAGTTTACATGATTAAGTCAGGTTTTTACAAGGCTCAACAAGGCAAATTTAATCACTCCATAACATAAAAAAAGAAAAGAAACAGTTGTCCTGTTAATTTAGCAGTCAAAGACGTCCAAGGGACTATAATGTGCAAAGCTGAATTCCAAATGATAATGCATAACACTGCTAATTCCAATGACAGCCAGCTATTAAGGATGGAAAGTCATTAACATCAATATTAGGGTGGCAGTTATTAGAGGATCACCTAACTAGGTTTACACAATACACTGTAAAATATATCTGTCTTATTATAAATACATTGTAGTTCTATTATATATGTCAATGAAGTGTATGCTTCTAAACAATTACTTGGCCACCTTTATCTTTCTTTCTTTCTTTCTTTCTTTCTTTCTTTCTTTCTTTCTTTCTTTCTTTCTTTC
>CM070036.1:84118451-84130060 GCA_036250615.1 Ptychadena robeensis | reverse complement strand
TTACATGGTTTTGGTAGAACAAAAGTTGATTGTACAGAAATTGTATGGAAAGATTTTAAGATTGGGGGCCTTAAAGCAGGGCAGGATAAATCTGAGCTGCTGTGTTGACTGAGGGAATAAATAATTATACAAAGGATAATTAACCAACCAAACAAACATTTGATTAAAATATGATCAAAGGTCATATATCAAAAGACATACATAATATTATATCAAATAAGTGTTTTACATGCTATTGTGATGTGGTGGGTCTCAGCTTCATCAGTGAGTGAGTGCATCCTAAAGCCCCCCATACATGCTTAGATTTTTCGGCCGACCAACAGCTGGCCAACCGCCGTGGCCGAAAAATCGGGTGGTGATCTAAAACTTGGCCGATAAATTGATCTAAGCCATTACGGACATGTCTTAAGGTAGCCATACACAGGTCGATTTTCCACTCGATTTTTGACAGATCGATCACTGTGCGCATTCATGAGTTCGATTTGCAATCGATCGGCAGTCAATCGGGTTTTGATCGACCACAAAAAATCGTAATCGACAAAAAAACTGATAGGACAATGAACCGACATGTTGGTTTTTTGGTCGATCGTTTGGCAATCGGCAATTACATTGATGGACCCAAATAGCCCTATGCAGCAGCATTTCCGATCGATGGATTTTGTGAATTGCCCATTTTGGAGATCGACTCATGTCCAAATCAGCCACAAATCTGATTCCCAAGGTGGTGTTGCATCTATTCCCGATCTGATCAATTGACGATTCCGGATCGCCTGGAAAAATTAGATCGGCAATCGATCGCTGACAAATCGACCTGTGTATGGCTACCTTTAGATCAGTCAAATACATCAGGGCTGAGAACACAGCTTGTCTGCCTGCTTTCTCCCTCAGAGGGGAGAAGGGGGGGAGCTAGCAGCTCCTCCCTCTCCCTTCGTGCTAGGCTGCCAGCTGATTGACAGTGTGTGATGTGGCACACTGCTGTTCCCTAGATGCTGTCTTCTGGGTCTCACTAGCTGTAGCTAGAGGGACCTTTTGGACAGCGCTGGCAAAAGTGTGCCACAAAGTGTGCCTGGCCGATTGTGGCCTGATGTTTTCATCATCACGCACGGTCGATCGGCCAAAACTTCAGGTCTAAATCTAAACGTGTGTGGGGGGCTTAATACAGTACATTTTCAATAGATGTATGTATTGAGTTAATTCATAGCTCACATGACCCTAGTAATGGTAAACCTTAATGGAATGTGTAGACATGTTTAGCTGGTTATATACACTGCTCAAAATAAATAAAAGGAACACATACTAGACATCCTAGATCTGAATGAATGAAATATTCTTAAGAAATGCTTTGTTATTTACATAGTTGAATGTGCTAACAACAAAATCACACAAAATGTATGAATGGAAATCAAATTTATGGATTTGGAGTTACACTCAAAATTAGTGGAAAAAAACACTACAGACGGATCCAACTTTGATGTTATGGCCTTAGAACAAGACAAAATGAGGCTCAGTAGTGTGTGTGGCCTTTATGACCTCCCTACAACACTGGGTATGCTCCTGATGAGGTCTGTGGTGCAACGTAGCATTGGTGGATGGAGCCAGACATGATGTCCCAGATGTGCTCAGTTGGATTCAGGTCTGGGGAATGGGCAGGCCAGTCAAAAGCATCAATACCTTTGTCTTGCAGGAACTGTTGACACAGTCCAGCCACATGAGATCTGGCAATGTCTGCTATTAGGAGGAACCACCCACACCAGCATATGGTCTCATGAGGGTCTGCAGATCTAATTTTGGTCAGGCTACCTCTGGTAAGCACATGGAGGGTTGTGCGCCCCCCCCCAATGAAATGCCACCCCACACTATTACTGACCCACTGTCAAACCAGTCATGCTGGAGGATGTTGTAGGCAGCAGAACGTTCTCCACGGAGTCTTCAGACTCTGTCACATGTGCTCAGTGTCAACCTGCTTTCTAGTGTAAAGAGCACAGGCCATCAGTGATGAAAAATGTTCTGCACGGTGTGGGGCTGTATGCACCTGTGGACGTTGGGCTCATACCACCCTCATGGAGTTGGCTTCTGATCTGAGTTCTGGCAGTGCTCCTCCTGTTTCTCCTTGCACAAAAGTGGAGGTAGTGGACCTGATACTGGGTAGCCCTCCTATGGCCTCCTCCACATCTCCTGATGTATTGGCTTGTCTCCTGGTAGCACCGCCATGCTCTGGACTCTACGCAGACAAACACTGCAAACCTTTTTTGCTTTAATCCAGATGTGGGAGGAGATCCCTCAGGGGACAATCCACCACCTCATCAGGAGCATGCCAGGCGTGAAGGGAAGTCATACAGGCACGTGGAGGCCACACACACTACTAAGCCTAATTTTGTCTTGTTTTAAGGACATCACATCATGGTTGGAGCAGCCTGTAGTGTTTTCCCCTTAAATTTTGAGTGTGACTCTAAATCTAAACCTCCATGGGTTGATTCATTTGATTACCAATGATATTTTTTGTTGTCAGCGCATTAAACTATTTAAAGAAAAAGTATTTCATAAGAATATTTAACCTCCCTAGCTCTTCTGATGGCACTATCTAGTCCTGCACTTGCTTATGCAGTATTGCAGCTGACGAGATGTAGCCGTCCAGCTAAGCTCAAAATCGCTGGCTGCACATTCTGCTCTGTGCTGTCCTGATGTTATGCAAGCCGGCTGTGTCACCTCTCTACCAGCCTAATCTGCACATGAATGTCCCATTCTTTTTTATATTTATATTTAGTTTTTTATATTCCTCAGACGATACTCTGAAGGTACCAGTTACACGTCCATCGTGTCCATCTGTTCTGGGGGACAGAGCGAGGGAATTAATAAAACATGGAAGCTCTCTCAGTGATAATCTATGTAGAGGCAGAAGGGTACAGAAGAAATACTTTTTATCTTTGCAGTAATTCTGTCCAACCAGTTCACAATAGAAACACCCTAATAGTAGCATGTACGTTGGTAGGGCCAATTTTTCTGATCCAATTACTAAAGGCACCCATACACGAGTTGATACCCATATGATCGTTGAACGATCGATCAAGGCATGTGCATAGAATCGGACCACTTTGGCCCTTACTTTGGATGGGGACCCTCGATAATGTGATCAAGCAGGGATTTACCGACTTGTCAGATCCCTGTTCGATTGACATTTTTACAAATGGGATTGATCAACTAAGGTGGGTTGCGTTTGATTCTCAAACAATCGTTCGCCAATCGATTGTTCATGAATTGAATAAAAATCGACCCATGTATGGGTAACTTAAGTGTGTTAAGGTTACGTAGATTATGGATGAGGATTACGTTTTCATTTTAGCAATGGCTTTCTTTTGTACCAACTGGTTGGTAGTGGGGGATGAAGTAAAGATTTGGGATCATTATAAAAGTGCACAAAGTTAAGGGGAAAACATATGCTGTATATAGAAACAACATTTTATATACTGTGCCGTTGCCTTTTATTTATTTTTTTACATTGAACATAACCAAATATCATAACTAAATATACTGTACTGTGTTCGAATTAAAAAGTCGGCTGACATACATTCAGATATAAAATTGGCACTGCACTCAGGCAGTGTAACAAAAAGTAAAAAAGTGCCCTTATGTTTGTGTGATTCCCTGGCTGTAGTGATTCCCTGATGACGTGATCAAATCCCTCTGGTGGGTGAGTATAGATTAAGTAATTCACACTCTGTAAGGATAAAAGGCAGTGATTGATGTGTAAAAGGAACTTAAAAATATATTAGGATTGAAGGAGTGATACAGAAATTTGTATAGGATATAGGAAGTCATGCCCATTAAAAAAGAGCTTACACTTGAGCTTGGGTATTGGAGGATACAGAGAACTCAGAAAACTGAAAAACGTCAGGTATAAGAAAATAATTAAGAAAAGGAATTAATCCCAGTAATAAACAGTGCTATAGAAAGTTATTGTGGGTTAAAATATTAAATAAATGAAGGCTGTTCACTTAGTAAAATTAATGTGAATATCATCAAGAGGAAGATTTATTTATTCGAATGTCAAATATAAAATACATTTGATTTAAAAAAACAAAACACTGCTGTTTGCAGTTTATTGGCTATTTAAAGTGATCACATATTTAAAATTGTTAACATAAATTATATATCACATATATAAAAAGTCAACATAAATTAGGTAATAGTGTTGAGCTCGAATATTGTAATTGCGAATATATAAGATGAATATGGGCTATTCGAGAGTTAGCAAATTCCGCAAATATGGTGGGGGATATTCGCAATTTCTAATATTGTGCAATGGGAAGTTTATGGCCATGAATTGCGAATTTATATTTGTGTGACCATTCATTGAGAAGGTAATCGTGATGGGAATATATTTTCGCAATACATGGTCATACACTGGAATTGTGAATATTCCTGAATATCGAATGGAATATTAGTAGAATATTGCAAATTCGAATATTGTCTATGCCATTTATCACTATTAGGGAACAGGCGAAATTTTTTCAATAAATTGTATTGTCTAGCTGGGTTTTTTTCTGGGGATATTTACTGTAGCTTTCATTATAGAGCGTGGTCAGGTACGCCTTGCTTCCTCCCCATCATGGTGCTGCATCATCATAGAGAAGGAGAGAGAAGGGGATATGGGGGACATTTTTTTTTTACTCATGGCAGGTGAGGTTTTTTTTCTGCATTCTACGCTATTATTAGTACACTGATCACAGCATGAACAAAATAAAGTGATAGGTTCGCTTGAAATATGATAAACTTACTGGTAATGAGAACGCTCATGGATTTCTCCTGAAGTTTTTCACTTGCTACCTTTGCTCAGAAGTGCATCCAAAAACATTAGTTTGGCCACTATGAATGACTTTTGCAGCTCACATAGGTACAAGGCAAAACCCTGTGTGTTTAAAGTTACAGTGAGGAACATAAGTAATTGAATGCCCTGCAATTTGAAATTCACATTGTAGGTGCATTCCCAGTGAGAGACACAATTGAAAATAATTAAGGAAATCACATTGTATGATTTTAAAGAATTTATTTGTATTGCATTGCTGCATAAAAGTATTTGAATACCTGGCAATCAGCAGGAATTCTGTCTCTCAAAGGCCTGTTACTCTGCCTTTACAAAGTCCACCTCTACACATTAATCTACATTAGTAGCCCCCTTCTCAGCTCTGTAAAGACACCTGTCCACCCCACAATCCGTCAGACTGCAACTACTATCACGAGCTGTCAAAAGACACCAGAGGCTGGAAAGGACTATGGGGCAATTGGTGAAATTAGATCAACTGTTGGAGCAATTGTTAGAGAATTGAAGAGGCTAAAAATGACTGTCAGTCTCTCTCGTACTGGGGCTCCATGAAAGATCTCACCTCTTGGGGTACCTTGTGATGATAAGAAAGAAGTACAGGGGAAGAGCAGGTCAATGACATGAAGAGAGGCCCCTCTGAAGTTTGCCATTGACCATCTGGAAGATCCAGAGGAGGCATGGGAGAAGTCTCGTGGCCAGATGAGACCAAAGTCTAAACTTTGGTCTAAACTTCACTCACTGTGTTTAGAGGAAAATTAAAGAGGAGTTGCAATCCAAGAACACCATCCCTACTGTGAAGCATTGGGGTGGTAACATCATGCTTTGGGGGTGCTTTCCTGTGAAGGGGACAGGACGACTGCACCGTATAAAGGAAAGGATGAATGGGGCGATGTTTTGTGAGGATTTTGAGCCACAAACTCCTTCCCTCAGTCAGAGCATTGAAGATGGTCATGGCTGGGCATTCCAATATGACAATGACATTAAGCACACAGCCAGGATATCAAAGGAGTGGCTCCGTAAAAAGACTGTAAAGGTTGTGGAGACCAGACCTAAATCCAATAGAAAATCTTTGGAGGGAGCTAAAACTCCGTGTTGCTCATCCACAGCCCAGAAACCTGACAGATCTAGAGGAGGTCTGTGTGGGGGAGTGGGCCAAAATCCCTAGTGCAGTGTTTTTAAACCAGGTCAAGAACTACAGGAAACGTTTGACCTCTGTAATTGCAAACAAAGGCTTCTGGACCAAATATTACTGATTTTCTCAGGTGTTCAAATACTTATGTGCAGCAGTGCAATATGCAAATGCATTTTTTAAAAACATACAGTGTGATTTCCTGTTTTTTTTTAAATGCTGTCTCGCACAGTTAAAATACACCTACAATGTGAATTTCAGACCCCTCCATGATTTTTAAGTGCGAGTATTTGCAAAATTGCAGGGTGTTCAATTACTTATGTCCCTCACTGTACCTCCAAAACAATTCAGGAAGCATGAGCTGTGGTGCTACATATTATTCACAGCCCTATTAGCACCACTCTGTGTCTTCTCCTCATTTAGGCAAATTAAGGAGAGGGACCACTACTGGCTGAACACACTATTAGATTCTCCAACCAAAGAGAAAAAAATATCTTGCTGCCATTACAAACCCAAAATTCTGTATTTGAAAAGAGAATATCCCTGGTTTGGTGGATGTAAGGATCCACCCTGGTCCGTAAAAAAGGGACCCTGCTAGAGCTGGCAATTGCGGGCAAACACATTAGATGTGGGTTTAAAAGGGTCTTTATTAAATAGTGCTAAAGGACCATCAGTGTTTCATTTAAAAGAAATCGGCAATCAATGGCACTGCACAGGGTCCAACACAATTGTCGGCATCATTAAAAGCATACATAGAAAGAAAACAATAACATAGCCAAAAACATTTTCCACAACTCAATATATTGTGATCAATCAGTGGTCCATTGTTTCTCCGACGCGTTTCGCCCCAGGGGGCTTCCTCAGGGAGATAGTCGGGACTAATGATCTGAGCATAATAAATGATGATGATATAAAAATGAGTACATTTGACATGATTCATGGCATTGTACTTAACAAGATATCATCAATTTGGGTACATCAATATATGATTATATGTTTATCTAATTACATATGTCTATATAGTATTCAATCCTACATATTGAATCTGGGTTAGTTAGCATTGACATAATGGCATTAGATTGTACACATTAGGGTTAAGTCATTTAACAGCATAATAGTGTAGCCTCAATTGTTATAATCTACTATAATATACTGTACAATAGGTTCAATATAATCATACGTCCAAAAATATCACATCGACCATCTGCATTGTAAAAAGAGTTGATTGAATCAATTGGTACTAGAGGGTTATGGAGGGTTATACAAATTATGAATCCATATATAGATCTCATCCAGTTGTCTATACACAATTTTTATATATATGCATAAGTGGTAGGTACTTACATATCACTTCGTAGGTGGTAGAAAAGGGCTATAAGTATGGCTGTTTGTTCTGGTAACAGGCAGTTGATCAGTGCATGTGAGGCAATTTTGTGATACCCCTGGTGCAACAGCTCAGGAGCCACTCCTAAAAGGAGGGAGGGACTGTAGAGCCTTGTCTTGACAACTACGAGTAGATCTGCAAGATGTAGAGGGATAGCCAGGTGGTCGTACAGACAGTCAATAATGAGAGAGGATGCAGCATCCCAGGGAATAAAGTACCAACAAAACACAAAAGAGGGGGAGGGGAAAAAGCCCCCTACCTAGGGCGAGAAGACCTGTGACATAGCTGGGACAACAATTTGGATAACAAACAGGCAATTTTTACAGTACACAGTGATTAAAAAACTATATGGGATGTTTATTTCTTAACTTGTTAACTTCTTATTTCTTAACTTCATTTTCTCAGCTATTATATTAGATAGCTATTTTAGTTAGCTAATTTTTAAGTTTTTAAGTACAGATCCAGAAAAGTTGAAAATTAGGTCAAAAAGACAATTTTATATGAACACTAAAGAAACAAAATCTTTGTTACTATTAATACTACAAAAACATGATCCAAATATGGTACAAACCTAAAAAAAACAACAGTTTGCTCCATGTATATAGATAGACTATAAGACTATAGAACTCCCACAATGTTTAACATTTTACCCTAGGACATCCTAGGACATCCTAACATTGTAAATGTTTTTTTATTCCCCACATGTAAAAAGAAAGTATGATTTTAGAAAGCTAAATAAGTCTCTTACATTTCTGTTATCCACAGTTAAACAAAAAAGAGGATATGTTATTGTAATGGCAGCTATTACAGTAGTCATTAGGGTTCTAGAGTTCATTAGGTTCATAAGGATTAATAAAAAAAGGAGTGTGACCTGCAGAACCTATGATGGTCAAAATTACAGTAAGACCCCTGTGACATACTGATCATCTGTCACTGTGTGAATGGGCCATTAGGTGGTATCTTGGAAGGAGTCCGGGAAATTATTGCCCAGCAACATTAGGTTGCTGAATGTGTTTTGATTTGTTTTCTGAAAGGGATAGGGAGGATGGAATTGGGTGGGCCTTCCTATCCCCCCAGGGTCCACTTAATGGTTAATACCTTTTTGCAGGTAAGTGGAGCCAGGTGTGGCTCCACAAAAGGAGCAGAGACCAGTGTGTCAAGGGTTTCCTGGTAGACGCTGGAGACAGGTTCTGATAGAAGTTGGAGAGTAGTATAGACAGGGGGCACACAAGGAGTGTGGGGCCCAGGCCTATGGTTCTGGAGGAGCCGGTACAGGGGACTCACAGTGAGTGTGAGGCCTGTTGCTGCGAGGGAACCAAACCCAGGACAATCCATTATGTTGAATGGTGCAAAGCCAGGAGGCTTGGTATTTTCAAGCGTCTTTTTGTTTATTCATTTGGATATTAACCCCTGTGAGGGCAAGTTTGTTTTGGACAATAAACGTGGGCAGGAGCCCTAAAATGATTACAATCACGTGGATTGATGCTTTGAGAGCACCCATTTGAGAGTGATCCCCCACACCCCACTGACACTTATATTTTAAGTGGACCACAATGGAAAGTTCTAATGCCTAGAACTTGGAGCTCATTTGACCTTCTTCATTGCTCCAAATTTTATAAATATCTGATACATTTTACATACTGTACAGATTTCAGTTAGCTGTACAGACATGATGTAGCTGTTGAAGCATCACCCTTAAGAAAGATAATTCCATACACATTAGAACTTAATGTCTAAACCAGTGGTTTCCAAACTGGGGGTGCAAAAGTATACCAGGGGGGGGTGTTGGCCCTCATTCTTAACCTGTGTTTGAATAGGGACGGAAGGCTCAATAATGTTCCTAAATAGAGAAGGAGGGGCCTACAAAGAAAGTTTGTGAACCACTGGTCTAAGGTCATGAAGAATTATGTAGATTGAGAACTCAAAGATAAGGGTTTTTCTTATCTTGGAGGAATGTGAAAGACATTTAAATGTAGAAATCCTCAAATTTATTATTGTCCTGAAGGCCACATTCACATATAGGTGGACACATCAATGCACATGCACTGTACACACAGTATGTGATATGGTAAGGCAGTTCTTTCAAATGAATGGACTGCCTACCAAAGTAAAGCACACCATAACAGGCACCTGCACCTTTTTATGTGCTCTGCTGAACAATGCAAATGTTCAAACCCTTGTAGCTTGGAGGGCACTGTTGCTTACCACAACAACCTTGCCTATTTTAGCACAATTCTGTATAGTACCACACACTGCATAGTTTGTGGTGATGCAGTCCAAAGAAATTTACATCACATTTTCACTCACCGCTTCTGAGGTTTTGCAAGCTTCTTCTAAAGCTCCAGCTAAACCAAGCTATCCTGATGCTGGGGATATCAACAGTTCGTCCTAGACCTCACAACATCCACTCATAGAAAACGTGAACCCTGCACTCCATGGAATAAATGTTTGTCAGAAATCCACATGTAAGCCCACCTGGTTGGGTGAAACATGTAAAACAGGGGAGGGAGTCTCAGAAGAGCCATATTCTTGTGTGTTGCACGCTACGTTCAATAAAGGGTATGGAGTATAGGATTCATTTTTTCTATGATTGAATGGGTGGTACTGCGTCACACATATGGGAACATGATCAAATCTCTGGCTTCCATAGACATAAACATTTTCTGGATCTGTCCATAAATTCTAAAAAATGCTAAAAGTGGGCAAAGGTGATTTTGCTCTTGAAAAATTGTGCACATTCCCCTAAACAAAGTAAAGGACTAAATATATAATATCTACATGTGTCTGTGTTTTAACGGATTTACTAATCTCCATTCTCTCTGTTTGTCTTTCTTATACATGTCAATGTGTTTGGGGACTAATATTTAGTTGTATGATTTATTCAAAAACACTTGTCCATTTAAAGCAGCTAATTATAATTGTTCTTACTGTTTAGAATGTGCATTTCTCTATTTAATACATTTGGTAAATCATTTTGACTGAGGCGCTGATAAAACACATCTCTTTTCTTTTTCAGAATATATAATATTTTGCATTCATAATTATATCAGACTCCTGCTTAATGATGCCATGGCAGGCAGTGGCTTCCACCAAGCTGTCAGCTCCATTCTTTTGTTTCTCTAAATTTGAATTTTTTAACATATTAATAAATGTTTTGGAATACAGGAAATTCAGTTGGGATATGCTGAGTTTGTATTTTTGAAGATTGTTTATGCTTTCAAATTGAATTAATAAGGTCCTTAAGTGTACAATGTTTGTGGATTCATTTACATGTTGTGGATTAACTTTGATCCAGACGAAAAAGCGGAAAAAAACTGTTTTACTGCTGAGCAATATTTTTATATTAACATACATATTTAAAATTTCTATCTATCATATCTATCCATATGTCTGTCTATTTATCCACCTATCTATCTTGAAGAAAAGAATATAATTTAAAACATGCACTTGCTTGCTTTGTGATCTCCTCAAAGCATACGTGACTCACTTGGAGCCTGATGTAGCTTTCAGGGCAGTAAAATTTTAGCGCATCCACCCAGGAATATTAGTCTTATTTCATTTAATCAGTGAATCCTAATGACTAAGAATTTGCTTCATTAAAGGTGCTCAGTTATTCTGGCCAGCTGTTTTCCGACACTCGGGTGAGGACAAGTTAGAGGAAGACAGGCAATTCAATACACACAATCTTTCTTTTATGCTGCATATAGTGTAAATATAAATCACTAGGAAATCAAGGTAATAACACTTTTATAAAAAAAACAATATGAAAGACATTTAAGTATCCTACTTATATCATAACAACAAAACATTGTGTCTGATGGTCTAATTTGTTAAATAATATACCAGGACAAACTCTCTCATAATGTACTGTGTCCTCGATACATTAAACATGCATACTAGCAAAGATGTTTGCTAGGGAATGTGAATGGATCATAAACTGCTACACTGTATATTTACTTAAATTTTTTTAGCTGTTAGCTTTTTAAATGCACACATGTTACAAAACACACACACATCAAACATGTGCAAATTGTAATTTTTTTGTGTTGACATACAAAACATTATAGGAAGGGAGGAAATCCACATTATTAGAGTACATTGAACTTGATGAGCTAGATAGATTTAGAGATCGCAAATGCTATGTAGTGATGGCCCGAACTATTCGCAGTGAACATCGCATGTTCGCGTTTGCCACGTGTTCGCGAACATATGGCGAATTCAACCCGCCCCCTATGTTTTTACATTGCACAAACTTTGACCCTGTGAGTCACAGTCAG
>CM070036.1:84102065-84113874 GCA_036250615.1 Ptychadena robeensis | reverse complement strand
CCCACCAAATGAATCCAATAGGTTTTTTATATGAAAATGACTTTTTCAGTGATATTTTATATTTTAATGGGTGGATAAAATATTTGGAGATTCATATCTAGAGCAGTAGGCATTGTCTTCATTTGGAGACCCTTTAACTTGTTGGAACAACACTACAGCTTTAAAGGAATAGAAAACTTTTAAAAAAAATTCCTTGTACTGTTTGACAGGCTTTACCTATCTACTGTCTTATTCTCTGTCTCTACTCTTACAAAGCAGGATCAGCATGCCATTTTATCTTGAATAGCTTTATTTATGCACTGATCTGTTTTTTACTTCTTATGACATCTAGATAAAGTGGAGGCTGGGGAAGCATCACATTGACAAGAAGATCATCTGGAATGTGTATGGTGATGAGATTTAGGATGTCTAGTGCATAAATAGGAATGTCTTAGCCTAGAGCTGCTAGATTATGAGGTTCCTTCTTCGAAAGACTTACTTAGATATGATTTCCTTGACATGAGAGCAGTTAAATGTCCCTTTTTTAAGGAAAAAAATAGAACATAACTTTAGAAACTACACCTTTAACAGTTCATTTTAGGTAAATGTTTAGTGACCTGTTTGTGATAAATGCACACCAGTCAAAACGTAAATGAAACAGATTCCATGGTACTAAACACAATGTAGAAACGAATAATAAAAAAAGAGGAAAATACACAACGTTTTGCACACATTAATAATGTCTTTTTTTGAGGTAACCACCACATCATAAATAAATGATATTTCAAAAGTTGACACTAGTTGACACTAGAAATTCAATTATTTGCCATTAGTAACATAAAGTGGCATTAAACATGTCTCTTTTTTATTTCAGGCCTGATTACTTTTCTGAATAAAAGGAAGTTCCAGTGTTAAGAGAGATTCTTCCTACAGCCTGTCCCCTTAAAATTATATCTTTTTTTTTTTGCCTATCATTAAATCGAAAAGATTGGCCTCCCAGTGCATGAGTAACCCTTATGCATTGCAAAAAAAAAAGTTCTGGCCTCCCCACTTGTATGGGGTGAAATGGGCAGTAAGGGGACTTTAAAAGCATTCAATACGCATGTGTTCAAAGAGAAAAACATTTATTTATAGGTCTCAGAAGTACAAAACATCAGATGTGACGATGTATCTTGTATAACATTCCTGACGCGTTTCACATAAATTTGTTTCTTCAATAGGTTTGCTAAACAACAAAGGTATGTGAGATAGCATAGCCTATCCAACCAGGGACGGTCTGGTTATCCTGGAGTGGGGGTGGAGCACACCAGAGAGCAATGCCCGCACAGTATGGTTCACAAACATGGGAGGTGGGTACCAAGTAGTCTATATCAGTATATATATTGTCACTAGAATGCCTAGCGGGGAATCCAATTGTCATAATGATTGTATAATGGTTGCTCCAGGTTTGTATAGTTCAGATCAATAGCGTGGCCGATGTAAACAGGATTACCTGCTGATCATGCAGTTGTATGAGGGTAATTGAATTAAAAAGAAATGTGTATTTCTTAATTTATGAGGTCAAGTTTAGAAGTTGTAATGAAGCCAGTTAGTGTTACTAGTCATTCCATTGTGATTGACATGGATCTACATCACTGAACAATGTGTTGATGATAAATATACTTCTTTATGGTCCCCCACACATGTTCAGGCAAGTAATAGGGTATTTAATGATACTGGAAACATGTGAGCACCTGCTTAATGTCCAGGTTTTGGCTGCCTACTAGAAATGGTTGAAAGATTTCAGCTTGTTTATTTGGGAGTTCATTACAAAGCCTCCGAACATAGTATCCTCAACAGAATTGCTGTAGTTGTAGAATAGGAATATGTAGTTTTTGCATTGACTTACTAACTTTTGGCTCTCTTCTCTTTGACCTAGAAATAGAATATCGAAATTCTAGAGCCAACACAGGTCAAATTTGGAAACAGAATAAAGCACACAGATAAAGGCTGCACTTCATGTTATGAGGAAGAGGTGTGGAGGAGCAGGCAATACATATTCTCAATTGCTACATTTGTTTACACTCCAGAAGTTGACAGTGTCCCAACTTAGTAGAGATAAAGCTGCATTACTTAGAGAAAGTTGTTGGGTAGGTCCCAGAAGTTGATGGTCCATTTATTTACTGTACACCAGATTTTGTTATGGTACAGACTTATTCCAAAATGGATTCAATAATTTTTTTCTCATAATTCTACATAAATCACCCCATAATGGAAATGTAAAAAAAGTTTACTTGAAGTTTTGGAAAATGTATTAAAAATTAAAACATTGAGAAATCACATGTAAACAAGTATTTATGGCCTTGGCTCAGAACTTTGTCCATACACCTTTGGCAGAAATTATAGTCTTTTTCAATACAATGCTACAAGCTAAGCGCACCTATCAATGGCCAGTTTAACTCGTTGCTATTTGCAGCACCTCTTAAGGTCCCTCTGGTTGGATGGGAAGCGTCGGTGCACAGCCATTTTAAAATCTCTGAAATCTCACAGCCAGAAGTCTGGCTGTGAGCTTAGGGTCGTTGTCCCGCTGAAAGAGTTTCAAGAGTGCTCTGGAGCAGGATGTCTTCATTGCTGCAGTCTTCTTTTCCCTTATCCAAACGAGTTTCCCAGTTCCTGCAGCTGATGAGCGGTGCCTAGTTTCCTGTCCGTGACAGCTGGCATTTACACCAAAAAAAACTTCTTCCACTTACAGATGATTAAGGCCACTCTCCTCATTGAGACCTTTCCAAATCATGTCCAATCAACTGAATTTACCACAGGTGTTTTCCAATTTAGCTGAAGAAACATCTCTAGGATGATCAGGGGAAACAGGATGCACCTGAACTTAATTTTGCGCTTTATGTACATATGCTTTCTAAAAAAAAAAATATTTTTAATTGATTTGCCAACTTTTTCACATTGTCATTATGGGGTGTAGAATTTTGAGGGAAAATAAATTTAATCTATTTTGGAATACGGCTGTTTCATTACAAATTTTAGAAAAAGGTACTGAAAGGGTACTGAAAGTAAGTAAGTAAGTACTGAAATCTTATCTTTTGGGAATATATATTTTTTTGGAAATAGAATATTGTATTCCTAATTGCTGACTTTTTCCAACTATTTGTAAAAGAACTGCTTGTTTAGGAGAAATGAGAGGTTTGTGCTAATTTTGTTAACATTTTCTGCCAATGTTTGCATACCTCTAAGAATTTTAAATTTACTTGTGTAATTAAAGAAAAGGTTAACTTAAACAAAAGTAGTTTTTTAATATAATGTATTATAATGTTTTTTATTATTAACATTATTATCTGTTTATATTATTGTATAACATAATGGGTAACATTATATCATAATATGTCTGATATGACATAATGTGCATGGAGCAGGCAATGGATTTTTGTTGAGCTTTTTAAGTTTTTACTTAGTAGTTGGAGACGAAGACAGTGTGGGGAGGGTATGGTTAGCGTGGAACTAGAGTGATTGGTGTGATAAGCAAGATAAAGTATAGTAAAAGATAAAATACGCAACCAGTGAAAAATAAATATTGTATGTTGCTTTAACAAAAATCAAACACCTGCCTTTTAAAAAAATATATATTATCCTGAGTTTTGTAGGTTTTGTAGGTATATTAAGAATACATTTTACATTTCAGAATAGTTTAAGCACAATCAAGCCTAAGTACCTTCACGGGTACTTCTCTTAGAATAGTTTAAGGAGATCCTGTAGTGATCATTTTTCAACCTTCACCAGCTGTGAGCATACTGCAGCTACAGATTGATCATTTGGTTACTGCATGATGTTTTTATTGCTTTTTGGACTTGTTTTTCCAACCTTCACATGTATTTTTGTTCTGGCTTCTGTCTGTTTTCCTGACCACACTTAACCTCCGGCCTCTTCATCTGACCACTTTTCTGTCTAACAGGTCTGTGTTGTGTTTAGATCTGCCTGTTCAGTTGACTGCCTTCCACCACCAACGCATACAATTCACAAATTCCTCACAAGAATCATATGAAAAACTTTGAATATGATGCCCATAGGGGCAAAACGCGTCCGGGTATTCCTTCATCAACCCGTGGTACCAGGGTCGGGTGAGATCTTTTTTAATGGCTGTGAATATATATGCATTCAATGATGATGATATACTATGTTTTATATGCAGGGTGATTGTACCCCTAAAGCATACAATAAAATACTGTTTTAACCTTACCTATGTTGGTATACTTTGGGCATATTTTAAGTCCCAGGGGCCCAGCCACCCCATTTCTGGTGGTGCCAACCAATTTTTTACACTTTTGCAAATACCTACCAATGCTTTTTCATCCCATTTATTAATATAAAAAAGTAAATTTCTGTATTTACAACATTAAAAGGTGTCAAAATAATCCTCAAAGTACATGTTCTATACAACAACAGAACTATTATAGCTAAAGCTTTGAAAGCTTTGTCTTACATCCAGGCATGGCAGCCTTACATTACAAGAAGGTTTGATTTAAAGGCATTTCGCATTGCATAAATATAATTTGGATGCTAAAAAAATATATCAGGAAAGAGTCTCCTTACTTAATACATATACATGCAACTTTTTTTGTTAATTATATTAAAAATATATATGTTAGATTTGTAAGACATCAGGGGAGAAACCAACTGAATTTACCACAGGTGGACTTCATGTCAGGATGATCAGGGGAAACAGGATGCACCTGAGCGCAATTATTTAAAATTAAATTAAATTATAATTTTAAAAAATTGTAAAAAAAGTAAACGTTTTCTTGCTGTCATTATTACTTGTACCCATGGTGTCTACATCTTCACCTGAATTTTCTGATTCTATGACCTTTTTTTATTCGGTTTTTACAATTGTAGTCTTTAATGGCCTGGTATTTGAGAGATGGTTTCTAAGGGACAGAGAATTGTTGTTGGAAATATACTTACTATTCTGAAGGCCTAAACGGGCACTTTTTGTAAACTATTTTATGCCACAATGTTATGTTTTTTTGCTTGATATGCATCATTCATGTGAGTTTATTCTGTGGTAAGGATTGTAATTCTTCTTCAAGGGGATGTAAGTCATGTGCTAGTTTTAATTATAAATATTGGTTGTCAGATATCATACTTGGGCATTCTTTTTCAAGATGTTTGTCCATTTGTTTGAGGAGTGGTACATATTGTCCCATATGTTAGGCCATAATTATGCCATGAGATCTGAATGTAGTACTTTAGTACTGTATAAACATTGGTCACAAGAATGATCTGAAATCGACAATGTCTGATCATTAGACAGATTCTCTTTTCAGCATAGTAGACTGTTCCGCTCGTAAGGTCACACTATCTTAGTTTATAGTTGGTGTTCTCACAGAAGTGTGATGCTTTTAGCTCTTTTTACCTTTCTGAGGATTTGTGTTGAGTGTTGATGATAAGATGTTTGTGTCCTTCAATGAACATAAGAGTAAATTAAAATGTTCTCTGCAATGATTAAATGATGGAGCACCCAACCTTTTGTTTGTGCTGGTCATTTTGGAGTTTGTCATTTAGTGATAAAAAAAGAGAGAAAAATATCTTAATGTTGCAGCTGTTTTGTTTTAAACGTGTAAATATAAAAGAGCTAAAAACATACGGTATTTTATTAAAATCTGACAATGTGTATTAGTTAAGTAAAGTAAAGTGATTAACAGTTTCCAGTTAGAAAAACATTTAGCAATCACTTTTTAAAATAATGAATGTCACTACAGTGTATTTACAAATAAACTCTACAAAACAAAATATCAAACATATAAAATAAAACATGCTTTCACAGTGATAAAATGTGGTAATCAAAATTTATTTTTAGTCTTAGGGCTTGTTTCCATTATACGTCGGGACCCCTACGCTAAGCGTATACGCTAAGCAGGGGTCCCGACGTATCCCACAGAGATTGCCTGCCGGCGGATGGTCTGTTTATACATCCGCCGGTGTAAGGCCTGAACATACTCGACTACGTTCAGCCTTACACCGGCGGATCGGCTCAACGCAATGAAGACAGAGTCTCCACCGAGCAGGTAAGTCTATCTGTTACGTTGGGAACTCTCGCTTAGCGATGGAAACAAGGCCTTAGTTCTTTTGTTTTAATTTTGTTTTACAGTGGACTAAGCTCTACTTGACTTGACCTGAGTAGCTAAAGTTCAAGAAAAGCATTTTAATGATATATTCCTGTCTATGACATTACAGTAATATTTGGCTGAAATGAAATATTTTAATCCTTCTATTACAACTTTGTGCCACTAACACTAAAGGCAGAGCATTAAGGTTAGGTTTGAGTTTAAAGGGGTTAAGTCAAGTTTTATGCTTTTTTTTATGTTTTCTGGTACTAAGTACATACATTTAAAAAGCAGTGGATTTTGCATTTGCCAATAAAATTACTGAACATCTTCATTGTTCATTAAATAAATGAATAGTTACAAAAAATATGAGGAAGAAACTCCCTCCAACATTTTTCTCCCAAAGGAGTTCAGGGACTTTAAAGGCAAACATTCTTAATTAAGTTAAAATTTAAATAAGTGCATACTTAAAATCATTCTATACTCTTATCCATTGAGGCTCATTGTTACATAGGACATATAAGTTCATACAGTACATGATGACATCAATCACAAATAGCATGATAGCATTTAACCTGATGTGTTTCACATATGTGTGCTTCCTCACGGGGATGCTTTTAAATGCAAATACATTTTGCTGGAAAGAAAAGAAAACATTTTTTTTATCGATCTAATGAACTTATCGGTTTACATGGATGACCAATGTTTGGGTATAAATTTCCTTTTTAGAGTTTGAGCAGTCAGATAGCCAGCCAGCAATCTGGCAGCCAGCATCAGACAACCAGCGCACATGCGCCTTCTTATGTGTCATGTTTACAGCCTGGCCACACAATTGGATCCCACAGCTGTCAACCATAGCTGGCCTTATAGGGTGAGGGTCGCTGGACAGCAAATAAAATTAAACAGAAGCAACAACCTACCAAATTCATGACTTATTACTTATTGTTTTACTGATTTTTTTACATAGACGGTATGTTTGTATTCATAATTGACAATGTATATAAAAAATAAATATTTAGTGATCAAATAAATATAGTATTTCAACATACATACATTTTTATTTATAATAGCAATAATAAAAGCAACAATCTAATTTAGTATATAATGTGTGTACATATTTGCATTACATTACAGTGGTCATATATCTCTGCCCGTTAAGTACATATGTCAAAATAATCTTTAGTGGCAAGAACATAAAACCATAAATTACAGTGACTGAATAGGCTTTCCTGAAACAGAAACTGCACAGTGGTGTGGGCAGTTGTCAATTTTAAATCCCAAATTGGCGGGATCCCTATCAAATATGTCAAATGTGCCAACACCCCAATAATTATGTATACAAAAAATGGGCTGATAGAAAGATCCTTTCAAATATCTCCAATCGAACATGGGACTTTAAAGGCACTATTACAAATTTGCAATACATATGGTATATCTTATTAATGGATCTTGAATAAGTTTAATAAAATTAGGTCAAAACATTATATAAACCCCTTTTTTGGGCAATCAATCCCTGCCAACAAGAGACCAGGCTGAATTAGCCCTTATTCAGCTGTAGGGAATTTTACATTCAATGATTTATAAATACACATAAAGTTACAGAACTGCAGAAGGTCTCCCATAGATCCCTTAAGCAGGGAACAGACAGCTCGATATCTGAGCCGTCCGATGTTCCCTGCCTCCCTGTCAGATATCTGGGGGAGACAGCTCTGCTCTTTCCAGCTCAGCCGATGCTTTGCCTAGAGACCCGCGGTCTCTAGGCAAAGCAACAGACATCGGCCGTATTTAACGGTCATGTCCGATATGGCTGTCTCCGAGCGGGATTGATTGGTCCTGTGCGAAAACAGTGATGGCCGCATATCATATGGGACAAATAGATGGCCGTGAGCGCTCACGGCGTTCACGGCCATTGATCTGGCCCATATCTTTGCGTCTTTACCCTGCTTTACTCTGTTCCTCTCTATTCCTCTCTAAGGAACCACAATGCCTGAGTTCTCTCTCCAACAAGGTACATCTCATGATCTGCCTGCACCTTGGCAATGACAAAACTCCTGCAATGGCAGTAATCCTGCATGCAGGCAGTATAGATTTTCCTTTAGGGCAGTAGTTCCCAAAATGGGGGGCTCAGCTAGGGGAGATATTCCATGAGGACACAGCTAGGGGGCTGATGGAGACAAGCAGGAAGCTAACCATGGAGAAAATATGGTAAGTCCTATGGGGCTATTACAATGCCTCACCTTTAACTGGGAAGGGGAGTCCCTCCTCCACACAAATTGATGGGGAGGTCTGCTGTCCTCCAGGCATGCCTACCTGGTCGTGCTGGTCTTGGTGCAGGTCTGCTCCCCCTATCTACCTTAAATAAACCAGACAGAGTAACCCCCTAAAGGCTGGTTACAGTGACCTACAATAAAAATCCTTAACAGCACAGTACAACTATATTGGCATATTAAGATAATGTATCTTTATTAAGTATATGCCGGCACACAAAGGGTGCACAATGATTTTTGGAACAACCAGCCATAAGTAATGACGTCATCATAATGCGCAATTGATCAACTGAAAACCGGCTGCGTCATCTATGGCCAGCTTTAGATATAATCCACATGGGGATAAATACAAAAAAAAAACAGTATACTGGAAAAAAAATGGTGGGTTGTTTTCTCACTTGTTTTGTTCTCATTACTGGGCCTATGTCTCTAGCCATCAGAAGAATAGAGGTGGCTTTTACCTGATTGCAAACAGGGTGAGGGTAAGTTTAAAGAGGCTATTAATTAGGAGAATCTGTATATTGTTAGCCATGTTACCTGGTTAATAAATCTGTATGAACTATAAAAACAGCTTTTTAAGGTCCTGCTATATGTTTTGGAGAGTGGGAGGTAGATCCCTGTTGCTGATCCTAAACCTCTGGTGTAGAAGTTTCCAGTGCATCCTATCTGAAGTGATTTTGATTGTATTGTTTGGACTACTGCAATATATGTGCTTATTTATTAAGCATTTGAATCTCCCGCACCTTCTGGGGGTGCGGGAGATTCAAATGGAAATCAGACCAGAACAGTGTTCCCAGTGTGAGTTAATTGCAAAGCCCCTGAACATGTTATCATCACCAAACTTGCTGGAGATGTAGGGAAGGGTTGGGTGTATACTACAAAAAAGTATGTCTCTAACACAAATAGTTTTTTCACAAATTAAGTTCAAAGTCAAGTAAAAATTTCGAAAATCGGAATTTTGACTTTAACCTTAAACTTAATTTATACAAAAACTACATGTGCTAGAGCAAAACTTTTTTTGCGCAATGTTCCTCCAACCCTTCACTACATCTCCCAGTAACCTACCCAGTCAACGCTATAATTGTGCAATATTACAATATCCAGAAATATTTCCAGCAATTATTGCATATTTCATAACTGTGGTGCCTCTACTGACAACTCCTTGTAAAGAAGGAAACATAGGAGATTAAAGCTTTTCCTTGTCACAAACTACTACTGTATTTGTTGTTCCAATACAGGCAGTGCTTGTTGAGTTAACTAACCTTTTAAGTTAATAGAATTCTTCCTTGGTATGAAGTTAATTAATGTAATTTTCAGGTTAGTTAAGAAAAACCTTTGGGAATATCTGACATGTACAGTTACTTAATGGATATTAAGATAGATATTTCTAAAATATTTCCATTTACCTATATGGTTTTATTGTCAATAGTATTCATTAATGCTGTTGATTTCTAGCTATCCACCAGTGCTGAAGACCCAACTTTAATGCTGATTTCAAATACATTTTGAAATTGACAGTAGGTATACAATAGGAAATATAAGCTGAGTAGAGGAAAAAGATGAAGATGACACTTTGTAATGAAAAGATCCCAAAACACCACTTTGTAGAAATCCAGAGAAGTTTGGCCTGGTGAAGACGCTGCCCATAGTTCTCTATGGGCCATGATATCCCTGACTCTACAGACACTACTGGCGGTACGGGACAAACGCTTGGGAGGTTAACCAGGACAAATGAGATCAATGAAGCCAAGACATAATGGAGTCTATCTATCTATTTGTATTAGGTTAGCTGTGTAAAAAGATTTCCTTGGGATAGGTTCGGTTCCTGTGGAGGAGCGGTCTTCTTTGTTTGGTATGGGGGTGTTTTAGAGGGGGGATAATTTTTTGTTGTATTTATCTTTACTTTGTGTTGACTTATATTTTTGGTCGCTCCCTGTGAGCCTGTGGGTGACCGGTTCCCATTATTGGATGCTTGGTCCGTACATGTTCCGGTTAGAAGATAAAGGTAAGGGGGGTAGTGACCCACAGCTAAAAGGAAAATAAGGCTCTTGTAGAGGCGTCCACTTTTGAGAATTACAAGTATTTTTATTTTTGTAATTATAATCCAAGTTACATCAACGCTTTGTACACAGCGTTTTGTGGCTCACTGGGCCACTTCTTCAGGATGAGGATAAAATCTATACAATCACAAAGACAATGATCTGTGGGATATAACAATGGGATACCATATATATATATATAATCTTGTATGATTATTGTTGTGATTTTTTACAATGCGATAAAATACAATAAAATACATCAACATATGTAGGCTGGTCAAAGGCATTTAAATATGTATGCATAAAAAATATAGTGCGCTTAAAAAATTACTTTGTATTTCATTTCAAGTTTAAAGTGACTTGACATTTGTAATAGACCTGTATGACACATTTTTGTACATTTATACACTGCATTAGAACACATTAATAAAAAGTATTTATGTATAAGAGCATAAAAGAAAAGTATAAATAATAATATGTATAAAGAAAGAAAAAAATGATGATTGTTTTGTATATCATATGTATTATATATAGATTTAACATTTGTGTTGTTATAATCTGTACAATTATTTTTGATTACATTAGTAATTTCAGGTTGGTAAAGGGCATTTCATGTATGACAGCATAGGAATATATAATATAAACGATATATAGTGCACTTAAAGAATGACAAAGTATACTATTTACAGTGTTGTTACATTGTATTTTGTGGTAAGTTGTTTTTGTGTTGAATAAAAAATATTTTTTCCGGCAGATTTTTTGTATTGAGTATAATTTTTTTTTATATATTTTTTATATTGTTCTGAATGCTACTAGTGTGTAGTCTGGTTGGTGGGTTGATCCTTATAAATGTTTCTTAAATACCTTTTTATCCTTAGCTGATTTTTGTGTGTGTTGTGTCACTTTAAATAGCATCTGTATTGCTATGAGCTGGTGGTGCACGTGCACGTATTGGGGGTGTGCCGTGGGCGCGTGTTTTCTGTGTCATTATGGTTAAGTGCACCGTGCGCTGTGCGCCCCATTTTGTGAGCGTTTGCGCATGTGCGAGATGCCAGTTTTGTTAGGCGCCTATTTGCACATGCGCGGGGATTGTATTGCCCTTTGAAAGTTTTCTGATCGTTTTTTGGTCGTTTTTAGTCTATGATCTCTGTTAATTTTTTGGTCGTTTTCAGAAGTTTTTTAGTCTATGATCTCTCTCATCTCGTTTAGTCCATCCAGTCGTAAGGTTTTCATTTTGTAGATCCACTAGGCCTCCCTGGTTTTTAGTTTTCTGAAAGGGTTGTTTATTTCTTTATGTGGTATTTGTTCCATGGGGGTTACTCAAAGTTTTGTATCGTTTTGTTGATGTGTTGTGAGGGAATGGCGGGAGACCCCATAGAGATGGTCGAATTTTTCGACTTGCTAATTTTGTGAGCTGATTGCAAAGCCCCTG
>CM070036.1:84079617-84091635 GCA_036250615.1 Ptychadena robeensis | reverse complement strand
TTTTGTGGAGAGCAAGGAGGAAGCAAGCAGCACGTCTGCTGCTGTTTCATCAGCAGCCTGGTATCCCCACTCCAATTAGCATGCATAATAGCATGCACAGCTTCCAACACAGAGCCGCACTACGCACTGCTGTGTCAGCCGCCCGAGACCCGTACTACCGTTCCAGTGGGGTGGATGCCCGGACCCCTGTGGGGAGTTACTCAATCCTACTAGCGTGCCTGCGGGCTCAGTCAGCCCTACCTATATCCAGGGCCTCATCCCAGTCTGGTCCTGTGCTGCCCGTGTCCCTGGCCTGTCGTGGGGTAAGAGCTGCCGGCCTGCATTGTGCTTCTGCAGTGCCTCCATTCTGGACTATAGTTAAGGACTGTACTGTGGACTAATACCGTACTCCAGTTACTTGTTTGCACCTTTGTGCCGATAGTCAATAGGGAGACCCACCGTCAGGGCCTCACCGAACAATAAAGTTACAGTTTAAGCATTATGTGTCTATGGCAGCTTCCAGACAGAAGCTGGGTATTGGGTTGTGGGAGCGGGTGCGTGATACTGGGCACCCAGGGTGAGCATGGTGGGTACCCGCACGCTGGTCAGAATGCTGTGGAGGGCCTGATCCTGTAGTTTGAGGACCCCTGCTCTAGAGTATTGAAAAGCTGCTATTAAAAAGCAAACCAAAAGCACAGAAGCAGGTCATGTTACAGGATATGTATCCTAGGGCTCTGCTAACAGAAGCCTGACGCAGGGATATGAGGAGGAGTCTAGCCAAACAATGTCCCGGGTTCCTTAGAGACAGTCTCCAAATCTATAATAAATATATATAATATATATGTAATGTGGAGAATATGATAAGATACTCATCCTAATTAGCACATTGAGGGGATGATACAGATTGTCATGAAGAAACAGCCATATATGCACATCTACAGGCAATCCCAGTTACCTGAGGAAGCCCCTCATCTGGGGGGGATTGGTGATTATCACCAGGGAAAGCTAAAAAAAATGCAAATGTACATATATCTTTTTTAATCATGTATTAATAATTATTATTTTTTTTATTGTAAATATGTGCCGTTATAGTCCCATTTAAGATAATCGCCATATCAGGAAAATCTAAACCATTTATCATTTACTTACATGCAGGGGTGAGGCACAAGAAATATTGACATATTAACTTAGATTGATCATCATTCCCTTCCTTTCTTACTGTTTGATATGTTCATTTTACACTGGCATGGACCATTGTTTACATCTTGTGATGTCGCTTCCTGGAAAACTTCCCTTATTTTCAATTGCAGGTCTGGTGAGCCGAACAGACCATTCAATTCAGAACCTAGTGTATTCTTTTTTTCTTGAAAGTGTAACAAAGATCATCAAAGGGCACAGAACATCATTATGGACACTATTATATATTAAGTCATTATGCTTGTGTTATTATGGTAACAATCCAAAAAAGTATTGAAGAAGACTAAAGGTAGACCAGGTTTTTGGGCCCATTCATTGTTGTGTCTATCCATATAAGGGTAATTATGTATTGCCTGCTAAAATGGGCTTTATGAATTCCACAGAAAATTTCTAATTGGCCTGGGTTTGTCCTTTTACCTATTGTAGGTAAAACCATTTTGTGTTGGCATAATGCTTTCTGACTGTGGGTTAATGGATCTAGTACTGGAGTTCCTACATTGTATGACTTGCCAGGGACATATACTGGCTAAGTTTACCCCTCTTTTCCCCTGCCTTCACCAAATTCCACTATTAAATAATACTCGCTAACATGATTTCCCCCATAAAAAGCTTTAGAAACCATGCTGACATGCCTTCTGATTCTGCACAAGCTAGGTAACGCTGGGCAAGAAGACAATTCAGCACGGTTCCTGAAGGGTGTCTACAGGGGAAATCAAGTGAGTATTGTAATTGTAATGTAATTAAGGCTATAAGAAAATTTTATTTTTGGTCAGCGTTTAATCGTGAATTGTTACGTTAAAACTTATAGGTGGTACTGGCATTTCGAAATTCATAATGACAGTTAATGTATATGATCATAACATATTTTAAAATTATTTATAAAGTCTTCATGAGCAGATTGTGCATGATACTCTTGTTTTTATTTAAATCATTTAAATGAAAAGTATGTGAATAGCAGAAAATAGAGGCCAAGGGAATATACAGATTTTATGACTCATAAAATAAGATTAAACTGTCAAAGATTGCTATCTACACAATCCAAGAGCAATGCAGAATTTTCTAAAGCAGCGATGGTGTATAAATCATATTTGTTTCCAGGCAGTGGTTGAGAACACATTAAAAACCCTGGATTAAAATGACAACTGAATGTATAGTATCTTTAGAAAGAGCAGCTATGTAAGACCTCCAATTTTCCCTCATAACATAATTTTTTTTAAACGATTATTTCAGTTGTCAGAGCCTATTTTGTCATACCTCAACTACAGACTTATTTAAGTGCCCATGTGCACACTTATCATCCATCATTCTTTTTCACAATGCACTGCAGTGTCCAGGCATCTAGGCACCAGGAATAAACACATATGTGCACCGTATCTATGTATTTATTTGTTGAATTCAAATAACAAACTGTCTAGTCTGCCCTCTGTGTGGCTGCTTTTGCATGTCTGTATGTGAATCTGTGGTGATATGTAAAGAATAATCTGATTGTATCACAAAGTGTTCTTTTGCTGTCAGCAAGAGCTTTCAAAATAAAACAGTTCCCTCCTGATTCTCAATTGGCTGACAGTCGACATATAATGAATAATTGCTCCTGGGGAACAGCAGAAAGATGTGTGGGAAAACTTTAATTAAAAGCTTGTCAGTACAGTTTTACCTGGGTGACATCACCTGACTGTAATCCTGCTGTTTTGCTTTGTTGTCAGTAGGATCGCAGATAGAGCACTTGTTTTGCCGTCAGCTAACAATTCAGATAGTTCTTGAAAACATTAGGGGCATGAAGTTGTGCTGACAGAGAAATGCAATCAGTTGTTACTGTACAAATATTCTAATAAGCAGCTGTTAGATGCATATGGCAGTTTTATGGAGGTGATAGAGGATCAGAGATATTGAGGAAATATGGAACTGGAATGCATAATCAATTGGCCCTGCAGGTTCATGTTAAAAAAACTATAGCACAGATGTCTGAATCCTGCATAATGAGAACAAATCAGTGTGTTAGATAATGATGGTAAGAATCATTCTGTTAAATCTATACATTGTAATTAGAGACATAAAAACATATAACTTTAATTACAACTCTATTGCCTTATGATGTATTAATATTAATTAGTTATTTGTACAAACCTCTTCAGCATGCACATGTTGTAAAGCAACATTTACCCATATGGAGGAACAAAGCATCTTCTAGGGTATACTTTACTAGGGCTATTTTCTTGGTTTGTTTGTTTTATTCTACATAATATAATGCTTATTCTTTTGTATCCTAATCCATATAATGCTTATGTTGAAAATTTTGGGTTTTGCTCCCATTTTACATGAGCTGAACCCAAAAATCTGAAACATGTTCTACATACACAGAAGACCCATTACTCTCAAATATTGTTCACAAATCTCCTTTGCTGAAATAATCCATCCTATTTCACAGGTGTGACACATCAAGGTGCTGATATGGCACAGGTGTGCCTTATACTGCCCGCAACAAAAAGGCCACTCTGAAATATACAGTTTGATCACAAGCACAATGCCACAGATGTTGAAACCTTTGAGGGAGCGTGCAATTGGCATTCTGACTGCAGGAATGTCTACCATAGCTGTTGCCTGTGAAATAGATGTTCGTTTCTCTACCATAAGCCATCTCCAAAGGTGTTTCAGAGAATTTCACAGTACATCCAACCAGCCTCACAGCCGCAGACCACGTGTAACCAAACCAGCCCAAGCATGCTCATGATCATCTGAGACCAGTTGCTTTATATTTTTGCTCAGTGTATTATCCAACTATTTCAGTTCCTATTTCTTAGCGTAGATTGTTTTTCAAAACCATGTAAGAGTAAATGTTTGTGCCTTAAAAATACTAAAAACCTCACAAATATATATTCTGAAGGCAAAATATTTAAAGTATAAAAAAGAGGGTGGATGAAGGTAGATGCAAATTTTCAGGTCACATTGACTTTGTACAACTATTTATGAAACCTATATTTTTTTGTAAAAAAAAATAGCTTGTTTTATTTAAACACACTCAAGCAGACTGTAATTTAGTATTCAATTTAAAACATGAAACTGCCTCAAGTAAATAAATTCCCAATATGTCAAGCCACATTGCTTGTGAATTTCACAGTATTGCATATGAAAATATGTAAATATAACTTTTTCTTTTAAATTGACAATTTGATGTAAACTTTACATTTGTAAACTTGTGTTTTGAATTTACTATACACAAGTTGCCCCATTACTCTGGTCTAAAGCCCCCCATAGACCACATACAATTACCATGCAATTTCTGTACAACCAACTTTTCTTCTACCAAAACCATATAATAGGAGGACCTTTCTACACCTTCCAACCACTATGTATTCTATCAGGGAGGTCACTATACTACATAGTTGTTGGTAGGTCTCATGAAAGTTGTATGGAGGAATCTCAAAAGTCAGTTTAAGTTTAGTGTACTCTGTAATAACAGTAATAAAGAGCTCCTTTTTTTATTATTTCGAATCTTTTTTCACTTAACTGTATTGCTCTCACAAGGAGACTGACACTACAGTCTGTGATAATTATAATGGCACAACTTGTCCTCCTCCTCAGAGACTCTAAGGCTAGCAGCTCGGAAACCACCAGTGCGCTCCCGCAGCCGCTGGATAAACGACTCCCTGTAGTCGTCTGCACAACTAATTAAAGCCCCCATAGACTTTCTATGGGACGGCCACCCGAAAACCGACCGGCGGACGCCTAATGTGTCACGCTAAACGGTCGTTTACCTGGTGGTAAAAAAACGCCAGTGTAAACTTAGCCTTAGGATCTATTAGATGCCTCACCTGCTCATCAAAAACACAAAAGCACACCAAAATTCAACAACCATGAATAGGGAGCTGCTAAAAGAAGAGCTCATAATAAAGGTAGGACTGCCATCATGGGAGCAACAAGCATATTTAAGATATCATTGCATATTTTTTTTTTTATTAAACTGTTCTATTAAAAAGTGTATTCTGTGTTTTATGTACATTTTGGCCTGGTCTGCTATTTTACTCTGCTTTATCATCTTTGATCTCTAATAAATGGTATATTGGCATATTTCTGTTTATTAACCTCTCTGGCGGTAACCCTGAGTGTGGCAAAGACCAAAAGTGGTCACCCCACGCTGATCCCAAGACACTCAGGATTGCTTACCTTATCCAGAGTGGCTTACCATGGTATTTGCCACAAATGGTTGTCCAAAGTCCTCACATCCCTTACATCACTAATGACACTAGGGACATGTTGCAGGGCACGACTAGACAGAAATCTTTTACAGTTTACACAGATTACATGGTTCACATGTCACAAATGTCATGCAAAGTTCACTCCTATCCATTTTATGAGCGTTGACACACAATTACAAGTAAACTATTCTATTGAATATCATGTGTAGGTGTACACACAACAAATGTTGACTAACATACTTTAAAATGGTTAGGTATGAAGAGAAATAGGGTGATGTACATGGCCATTACCAATATTATCTATAAACTATGATAAAACATTTCAACACAGTGCTTTAATAATGATGTTAATGATATTTTTTTTGTGAACCAAATAAAAACTACAGGCAAAAATTTTGCTAATTGGCTATGGCAGATGTTTATTTGTTAATGTCAGTGATTTACAGCAGCTTGTTGCTAGCAATTAAATGGATAGAATCACTGGCAATTTGTCACAAATGACAGATTTGTTGCTGCTACAAGGTAAACTAGTGCTACAGCATTGGGTTGATGTAGTCTACTAAAAAGCCACTCTACATCAGTAATGTCTAGTGATTTGTAGCTATGCCCATAGAGGTGAATGTCGAACGTATGTTGTTAGCAATTGTCAATATAAAGCACTAACAAAATCTGTGGAACAGATGAGATACAAAAAGTCCCCAAACTATTTTAAAGCATAAATGAACCAACGCACCCAAGTTTAATGTGTCATGTGACACAAGTTGCCAACATCCCGGTTATGTTTTTCGCACCTGGAACTGCAATTCATCCTTTATGGATGTAGCAGAGGGACTTTAAGGCAACAATAGGATACAGTCTTGGAGAGTGATCTCAACACATTTTTTATAAAAAAAACGTTCATGAAATTATTGAACTTAAAATCAAGTATATAAACATGCACTTATATAAGGTCGATTGGAAACATGCAAAAATTTTATTGGACGCGTTGCACAACCTGTTGTTGCTTCCTCAGGTTCACATGTTTCAGTCTCAGTATGGTACTGTGAATACAAAACAATACATATTTGGAGGTTGCATTCTTTTACAAAAAGCTTACATATTCTAAATTGGGGTAAATACCTCATGTCAGAAGTGTTAGGTGGACACTTTAATGGACACTTAGAAGAAGCATATTCTCAAGTTGTTAACATACGAGTTGTCAAACACACTAAAAGATTTATATCAAAGACTTACCAACAGTCAGAATTAACCCCAAAATAATTATATTTTTAGGTACACTGATGATCGATTTGTTGCAAATTGGACCATGTATGGCTACCTTAATAGGACAAATTGGAAGATTACAATAGTGATTACTGAAGTGTTTACACTTTTCCTCTTTAAACAACATTTAATTGAGTCATTCTCCTCTATACATATTTTTCATAGAGGTGTGGTAAGCCTTGCACTCTAAGACATATCCGCACGCTAACAGCTGCCATGGTAAATACTGTTTTTATAGATGGAAATTTCAATTTCAGTTACTTATGTCATTGTGATGATTTCAATGTCTTACAACACACAATATAGCAAATGTTTTATTGTAGAAATATACTTCGGTATTATATGGTGAAAGTCCCAGGTACAGGACATGTGCACACATAGGTTTATGTAAAATGTGGGCGCAATTAGTAGAAACAAATGGGACAAATAGAAGGCATTTGATCTGCAGCAAATCCCTAAAGCTTCACAATTTTGAAAAAAAACCTGAGCATTCTCACTCATTTTTATTATACTTATATTTTGACTTAATTTATAATTTTATATTATGAAGAAGGAGGCAAGAATTTGGAACAGTTTGGGCCAAAAGTCTAGCAGCAATGTTGCTCAAAGACCTTACGACCAGTAGGTGTTACCAGTGTACAGTTATAGATCAAATTCCAGTTTTTAGTTGATGTAGCTTATGACATTTCACTTACAGCAAATTAGGAAACATGCACACAATTTTTTTTTTTTTTAAAAAGATTAACTGCCACAGGATAAAACATTGTTACAAATGAGAGGCTTTCTATTTGTCAGTACTACACTGATGACAGTCCACATTTGTAATGTGTATTTAATAACTGCACGATCATATTCATACATCATTCAAAGTAATGGTGACATATTTTTAGCTAGCTAGGCACCTATTGATTTTATGTCATTAGGTGTTAATATGTTTCTATTAAAATGCATTCAATTCAAACTTTACTTGTTAAGCTGATAAATAAAAGAAACAGCTAGATGTGATTTGGAAGTGATAAATGACATATGTAAACTCAGGTAGTAACCAATGGCTGTGGAGTTTGAATAACAAGATTGTTTTTATACATGGTTTAAAAAGTGAAATTACTTTCTTTGAGTACTCAACATGTTTTTTTTTTTTTTTTACTGGTATGCATTCATTTTGTTTATTTAAATATAATGCAAATAATTAAAATAATGAATACCAATCAATAACATATAGTATGTATATGGTATGAAAATGATAAAGCATGAATAATTTTTCTGCAGCTAATCTCATCAACAAAACAAAATAAAAAGACAGCAGCAATGTTAACCTATAAATATGGTTGAATTAGATAGGCTAATACATTTTGATAAACCTTAAATAAGTTATAAACAAAGCCTTAGGGCTTGTCTCCACTGCCCCGAATGTGTCAAAAAGGCACATGAAAAATGCTGCTTATACTTACCTATGGACTAGGATGAGCCTGTTTCTACAGGTGGACCCTAGCCAACTGCATATCACATAAAAAAAATAGCAGATTCAATGGGCATGTCCCAGTGATGCATACAAGACATGTACATTTTATAGGCTTCCCACCCATCTACTTTTCACTTTTATTTGGTCTATTAAGGATAAAAAAGAATTTGCTGGCATGATAAGAAACTATTAAAAATTGTTACATCGTGGACAAACCAAATTTACAGTGTTACAGAAATATACTGTATTTTTCGGACTATAAGACGCACTTTTTTACCCCCAAAATTGGGAGGGGGGAGTGCCTGCATCTTCCTTTGCCTGCAGGTGATCACAGCTTGGTTCCCTGCCAGCTCTCCCGGCAGATGGGAGGTCTGCACACAGCCGGATCTCCCATCTGAACTGTATTGGTTATATTTGCAGAGTCCCACATATTTAACCAATGCAGTGTGTGTGGGGAAAGCTGCATTTATGCTGGCAGTTTCCTCAAACACACAACGTAGAGGGGACAGGGACACATGAGTGCAGATTCCCTCGCGGGGCCCCCTCTCTTCCCCTTGTATGAGGAAGAAAAGATGCTGTTAAGTGTATTAATGATTTTTTCCCTAAATCATTTAAACACATGAAATATTTTTTTTCTAGTTTTCCTGCTCTAAAACTGGGTGCGTCTTATGGTCAGGTGTATCTTTTAGTCCGAAAAATACGGTAGATTTAGAGCAAGGAATAAAGATGATTGTTTCTCTTAAAGTTGGACTCCTTACTTCTTCATTTTATCCCACTTTTTGCATCAAAGTAGTTGGTTGTCCATTTAAACCACTCATTTAAATGCATGCAGGTGTCAAAAAAGGAAAATGACCGCATTTACCGGGTTTAAAAGTGGTTATGAGGCAATAACCTGGCAGTCTGGAGGAAGCCAAAAAAATATATATAGTCATAGCTAAAGCATTTTTCATGTCTTACCCATCATGTTGTACTCAATGCTAATGGAAAAGTCTAAATCTAGCTGAATGATATACATGTGAAATCTGAATCTCCCACCCTCTCAAAGCACCAGTTTTTATACATTTCATTAACACCATCATTGCTTACAATTCAAGTTGTGTTTTAAAGAGAGTCTAAATCTCTTTTTCAGTGGAATTTATGCAGAACCTACATTATAGGCAACAATTTTTTTAAATGATTACTTGATCGTACAAAGTATTTTAATTGTAATATTGGGGATATTCTGGATATTTTTCGTGGGTACGTGAAATATAAATAAATAAGTATGACACCTACACCCGTTTGGATTTTGAATGGCCATAGCAGCCTTTATATTACAACATAAATAACAAATAATTAACAACAATGAACTACTTAAACAGTGCAATATAATGAAAGTGCTGGATCATTGAAGGCACTAAACCTATTTCTGCATAACCTGACAAAATGGCCTTGATCCGCACCACACCTTCTCAGAGAAAATTTTTGATTGAACATTGCACATTATATGACTGAGTTCCCATTCACTCTTTATAAATAAGGTGAGGCTTTGAACATACAACTTTTCACGATTCTTGAAATCGCGCTTATCTAGCAGGGAGAGGGCGTTACTCTCCCTGCTAATGTCCCACCCTGCTTGTGCTGATAATGTGTGGGGTGGGACATTAGCAGGGAGAGTAACGCACTCTCCCTGCTAGATCGAGAAGTGCACTTGTCATCGGAAGTGACGTCAGTGACGCCACTTCCCGTACATGAAGCGCTGAAAAACCAAGATCTGCATATCGGAAGTGACGTCACTGACTTCACTTCCTGTATGCCCCCCGGTATTTTTATCCTCCAACTTGACAGCTATGCTCCTCCAGACCTATGTTTTTCCTCTTTTATTGAGATGGTGTGTAGAACTGCAATGCGATGCTGAATACACCATTCTATGATTTGGAAGTACTTTTTGTAAAGACTTATTAAACCCTGGATTTTAGTCAGCAGCCTTAATATGTGCAGCAGGTACTACTATGTATACTCCTGTGTATACTCCTTTGCTATTTGGAATATGGATCCCCAAATGTAGTACATCCCTACATCGCTGTTTCAGTGTTCTTGGGACATTTATTCCCCAGAAAGAAACTCTTACATTGTAGGATGTGCTCCCCAAACATGACGTCTAGGGCAGCACTGGCACAGTAAGGCAGAGGAAAGAATAAAAGTATTAAAGCTGTTTTTTTATTTTTATATATTAGGGTTTTAAAAGTAAAACCTCAAAATGCAGTAGTAAGATGCTACATGTTGTGAACTGGGCTAAAGACTTGGCTATGAAAGTGTATAAAGTATTTAAAAATGCATGTAGCAATTTATTTTAAAATTATAGCCCTAGGCTGTTGCCCAGACAGCCAGTATTTGCCAAATTGGTTACATATGACCAATAGACCACTAGACTGATTTACTAAGGGATTTAAGAATCCCAACACAATAAATTGTGTAAAGATTTACTTAACTAATTATCTAGTTGTGTGCTGATGAATTAAGCAAGCAGGAATTTGTGACAGGGAATAACCACATAATTTATTGTTTGAGGATTTACAACTCCTTTAGTAAATCTGCCTCAACGTCTGCATGTTTTGCTCCTTGCCATCCTTGTAATATTCTACCTAATCCTTGTTTTATAGTAGACTTTAGTATATATATATATATTTTAACAACATAGATGACCACATATCATGATTGCATCTTTCTCAAGCCATTTGCTCATTTATACACATGGAATTATTGGGTATTCCAAAGTCCTCTTGTCTTGTTACACTCTAGAGACAAGCACCACAATGATGTAAGCATTTTGTACTGAGAGTACTGAGAGTTTAATTATCACTTAGTTCCTTTGTTTTAGCATTACCATAGTTTTCATCAAAATGATGTGGATTGCTACCACAATCCAACACACAGTACTGGAAATGTTATTGGTTTTCTCTAAATTGGGCGTGTGTGATATGAACTGGCCATTCAAAAGTATTATTCACCCCCTTGGCTTTTTACTTTTGTTACATACCAAATGGTAATGAATGTTTCCTAAACTAGTCTAAATTGGTGAAGTGAATTGAGAAACAAATATATGAGAAAAAAGAGACATGTTCACATGCAGTCATTCCCTTTCCATGAAGCCCTCGAAAGGTCCTGGTGCAAAAAGTCACATAATTAGTTAAATGAAGTCACCCTGTGTGCATGGCTGGTCAGTATAAACATGCCTTTTCTGAATTGTAGAAGAGGCTTTAACACCACTAAGGCTATGTTCCCACTATGTTCCCAATTTCACACGCCAACAGGCGATCCATTAGGTGATTTTCACAGACGACTAAAAAAAAACAAAAAACGCCACCAATTAGAGGAAAAAAGTCAGAACACTCGCAGTCGCATGCAATCCTATCAATGGGGACAAGCCCATTGAATGGAGTGTAGGCGATTGGCAGGCGATTCTGCCACCGATTCTGAAAATCGCAAGCTCAGGCAATTAATCGCCTTAGTGGGAACATAACCTAAGGGCATGTTTTCACTAGAGTGATTGGCCACGGATGGACGCGTTTTTAATCAAGCCGCCATGTCCATGGCCGATCGCTCTCATGAAATCTTATTGCTTAGTTTCCATTTTAGCGATCTCGCGCACTGACCTGATTTAGGGCATGATTTTGAGCGCCATCCTACAGTGTTTTTTAATCATGTCTCCTAGCGGAAAATCATGCTGATTATAAAAAAAGGTTGGATCACATGCAAAATTGGACGCAGCTGCAGAAACTGGAAACAAGCCCTGAACAAGAGAAATCATGCAGACCAAGGAGCTCTCCAAACAAGTTGCTGAGAATTACAAGTCAGGGTTAGGTTAAAAATGATGCCTCTCCGTGTGCCTGCGGCTCTGCAGAAGAGCCGCAGACACACTGAGCCTTTACGACGGGGGGGGGG
>CM070036.1:84047040-84079577 GCA_036250615.1 Ptychadena robeensis | reverse complement strand
CCCCCCCCCCCACACACACGTGAAAAGCCTGTAACGCCCAGAAGGTTAATGGAGGAATAGCCAGAAATTACTTAACCTCCTTACCAGTCAGCCCCAGTGTAGCTCTGGGTTTACAAAATAAACTCACCCGAGAAACTTGTGTGAAACCTGTACCTGGCAAGCTCTCAGTGAACTTATCCTAAAATAAGGATTACTGTTTACAAGTAAAAGTCCTTCAACAGGAGGAGCTGAAAAAGTTTTGATTTTAGGAATGGGCAAAATTTCCAACAGAAAGTTGTGCCAAGCTCATAGAGATTTATCTAAAGCAACCTGCAGCTGTAATGGCAGGAAAAGGTGTATTTTCGACTTAAAATAGTATGCACCCTAACGTTTTCCGTTTCCTAATTTCTGGAAAAAAAAGTGTAGGCATGTTGAAACTCTCAAGCAATCCATTGTAATTCCAGGTTGTAAGATAAAATAAAAAATAAAAAAATTGCAAGACACTGTCATGTCATATCATGATGTATAGATGTGTTCAGTTCAGTCAAGTTAAGACAGACATTTAACAATAACATGTACAGTGTGACCAGTAGAACTGATTAAGAGCAACAAGCATATGTAAATAAGAAAATAAAAACAAATTCATTTTTACATAATGCATGTCTTTAAACACATGAGAGGTGCTTGTATTTTGTCCTGTCTAGCACATTGAAGTCAGGCCATTTCGTTCTGGGTCAGGGAGTAAGGTGTTTGCATAGTTTAATTTTTTAGCAAAGACCAGGTGGTAAGAGTATTCTTTAAATTCCCCGACAGCCTGTCAACCAATAATTTTGGCTGTTAACACTGGTCATGGGCTTTGAGAAGTTAATGCAATGATCACAGCAAACATCTTTGTGCCACAAGATTTTTTCCTGTTTGTTAAATGAAAATGTAAGCCAAAAAAAAAAGAAAGAAAAAATGAGCACAGCTGCAAACTTCTGCAGTGAATTCGTTATGCTTAGGATCTGAGCCAAACCAAATATAATATGTATAGCAGACTTTTGCCTGCAAATTGACGGTGGCTATTAAGTGATTTTTATATGTTAATTTAAAAACTAAAAAATTGTCAAACACGTTTATCAAATATGTCTTCATTCTTTTTAATAGACTATTTTATTATCGTAATAACTTATTTGTTATATTCAATGGTTCAGGTGTATTTTTTTGCAAATACACCTGTAGCAAAAATGTTATTTCAATATTTCAGAATATAACATTGCAACATAAAATGAAATGACGTCTTTCCAGTAATCATTTTTTTCTTTTATAAATGTGATTTTTGAATGTAATACATTTAATTTACTTAAATCTTTTAACCCCCTGCTGTTCCTGACAGCCCCATTTCATTCAGTGATGTCCAGTGCCAATGACAGTACTGCACTGGATGAGATGGGGCCATCCGGCGAAGATCGGAGCCCCGGCAGCGCAAGTTTACCATTCCGCGCTGCTACAGCGGCTCCAATCTAAAAGGGGTGGCTGCTGCAGGAGAGCGGATTCCTCCACCCCCCCAGGAGTGAATTGATGACGTCACATCGGGGCAGCAACAGTAGATTCAAAAGTAAACTGCATGAGAATTCCCTAGATGTGCCCTTTTGAAGTTAACCCTCTCTCCCCTGGTGCAATGTCCCCAGGTCCATTACACCAGGGGACAGAGGGTGCCAAAATGAATTGTACCAGATACAGTGATAACTGTATCCAATACAATTCAAAGTAAAAAAATAAAAATACACAAAACACATTTGCAAATGAATATATTTTTTTATTATAAACAAAATAAATTTTTTTTGTAATTGTTTGTATAAAACATTATTATATTTAGGATGTCTACTAGACCCTTGTACGGACATATTTTGTGAAGTTACAGGATTACAACATAAAAAAAGCTACTAAAGTCTTTTTGTATGAAAATCTGAACCTCACAAGAGTGCTAGGGAGGTTAATTTCATAATATCTACATTATTGTACAGTTGCAGCAAACATGGTGAACACTTCTAGCCAATGTACACGTGTGAAAACAGAATGGAATTATTTTTTCTTATACTGTACATCACTGATAACATTTACCTTCTATCTTTATCTCTATAATAAATGTATGCTGAATACTGTTAAAAACTAACACATTGAAGGTGTTTTCTTTTTATAAATAGTAAGAAAAGGATAAATGTTTTCCTGTTTCAATGGTTTGAAGACTTTTTTTTTGAGGAGCTGCCAAAAATGTCAAGAAAATTATACTCAGTAGAGACATTTACTTTTCCTTTTTTGTTCATGTAGAACAGCTAGCTATGTTCACCCACAGGCAGTAGCAGCTAGCCAAAAAACATGTACAATATGTAGGGAAAAAAAAGTGACTACTGCCAATTCATTCTTATAAGCTTACTTTGAAGAAGTCTTAATGTCAATGTGATGGCCTTGTAACTTCAAAAATAACTTTAGCAGAAGAGAATGAAGAATGATCAGTGTGGCATAATATGTAAAGCTAAAGACCTTGCACATCAATGTGCAGCTTTTCTGGCTGTGGAGATTATTCACTCAGTCAGCACATTCCATCAGTGGTTCTTAATGCTGGATAAATGGTGAAGGATAAAAGGTGACAACAAGTGTACATATAGTCACACTTAAACAAGCAATAAAATGTACAAATCTTCAGCACTCACATATTTTCTCTATTCTCATTGATTTCCATCTCTATTCTCTACCAGCATACCCGCATGAACTCTTGAAAAAAGCCCTTTTGTCTAGGGCCTTTCTTCTTAAAAGAAGAGGCTATAACGTGCATGCCATGCATGCCAGATCCTCATTAAAGGGGGCAATTGGTAAGCCATTGGCTGGTGGATCTCCTGCAGTCAATAGGGTTGTAAGAATTGAAAACTAAACATATCCTGCTGCACAGTGAGACAGCATGGTTGCTGTACTGTACAGACATGTACTGTACTGTACAGAAATGCTGCGCAGGCTCACCTGTAACTTCCTGGGATAGCCGAAAATGACACAGGAATGCCAGATGGGTAAATACCTTATATGATGCAATAATCTGGCAAAATGTGTAACTGTACAATACATTGAAAACATTTTATACTGTCTCCCATTTTTCACACTTATCTTTACTCCAAAAGACTGCAGGCAAAGACCATACTTTGTTATCTGGTCAATGCACCTCTGGACATTTTAATTATGTTCTTACCTTCTACAGCCCTTCCCTCTGGCTACTGAGGACATGTATCGTCTGAGTAAAGAGCACAAAGGAAACAATCATGTTGACAATTCATTATTTTTAGGGCCCTAAAACGATATGTACAGAAAACCTTTCACACTTTTTGATTGCTTTATTCAAAAAGACAAATGCAAACTGCAAACGCAGATGTATTGTGCCTTTAAAAAATGCATAGTGTGAAAGCCCTCTTTACAAATTACTGAAGAAGACTATCATATTTATATACATCTAAACTATTATATTAATGTTATTTAACTGTATATTTGAGCGAATTGTACATAAATCTTTTCACAGAAGTTTTATATATCCAGGAAAAAGTTTGAATATTTACTTATGTGAATCCTGTACTGTTACAAATAGGTCCAATAGAGTAGCATTGTTTTGTTACATAGATACATTCCTCTAAAGTATTACATTTATTTTATATAGTTATTGAACTCCAATCACATTGATTGTCACATGTTCATGAAAGTACCAGTAAGCATTTGTGAAATTAGCTCTCAGGAGCTTAGTGAATTCCAGCCTGGTACCTGGTGATATGATGACTTCTGAGTAATAATATACTTTTGGCAGTATATTTCAGTTACAAGTACTAATAATTGATGCAAGGATATGTATTTTGGGTCCTAAAACAATGCATTTGTTAAATCACATGCACATGTCAGTGCAAATTGAAATCAGTTTCTTATATCACCTCTAACTTCTTCGCTTCCATTTGCCAATTTAAGGCACTGCTGTCTGTTTTTCATCTGTCACCTGCATCTGCCTACCTTAAAGGTAGGCATACACTGTCCGAATCCTGCCCGATAATTAGACCTTGATTGGTCGCTCGGATGCCAATCGTGTGTGCCCACCTGAACAGATTGACCAGGATAGTCCCGCATGTAGGATCGCACGGTAGTCCCGCATGTAGGATCGCGGCCACAGTCCTTGTCCACAGTTATGACTGGCACACAATGAGTGCCCGCCAATTCTCTGAGTGACTGGCTACAGCGTGTGTGTGTGTTGCTGTGCACCACAATTGCCTGCCAACTGATGCTTGTTCATGCAAATACACAAACATGACACATTTTCTAAGCTCGAGGTTCAATCATACCCTTCATTTGGAGCACAATTATAAATGCACCCACGCTAAATGCTGCTGTTCAAGAATGGCTTTATGTCTTCCCTGTAGACACAATGACGTGTCACCCTAAGGTGCCTCTAGCCAAATCACTAAATGAAAACAAAAGCTTAACAACAAAAATAAAAAGTGAACGTCACATATAAGGTCAGTTAGGCTCTGTTCCCACATCGTCGGCAGAATCGTCTGTCAATACAGGTACATAGATGATCGTGCGCAATTGCGATTGAGCCCGCGTTCAAAACGCTGCTCCCTGTGTTCTGACGGCCGGCGGTCGATTATTTCCTGTAATTGCGCCCATAGACATGAATGGAGGCGATTTGCAATCCCGCATGCAGGCGAACCTGTGTGCCAAACGTCAGAGAGACAGCCTTCACCTGTTCCTGACCTGACAACCCTCCAAAAGTAAGAACAGAGTGTGCAGAGTGATCAATCTGTGGGTGCATGGTGCTTTGTGTACTGCCAGCTGTGCTTATATTGTATGCAGGGAGGTGTGGGTGCTTGCTGCTGTGCTAATTCTGTGGGTAGTTTGTCACTGTGGGTATGTGGGTACAGGCCGCGTTTTATACTTTGCTGCTGTGCTTATTCTGTGGGCAATGTGTCACTGTGGGTATAGACTGCTTTGAATACTTTGCTGCTGGGATGATACTGGGGCCTTTGTGTCACTGCGGTTATAGGCCGCTTTGGGTACTTGTTAGATGTGTGGGGATATACATGCTTTGTTAGATCAATAGTCATGGGCTTGGAGGGGAAGGCTGTAGATTTCGCAACATTAAGAAAGAGCAGGCATATGTTTGAGTGTACAGTCCTGGCCAAAAGTTTTCAGAATGACACAAATATTATTTTACACAAAGTTTGCTGCTAAACTGCTGTTAGATTTTTGTTGCAGTTGTTTCTGTGATGTGCTGAAATATAATTATAAGCACTTCATACGTTTCAAAGGCTTTTATTGACATTTACATAAGATTCAAGCACAAAGTCAGTATTTGCAGTGTTGGTCCTTATTTTTCAGGACCTCTGCAATTCGACTGGGCATGCTCTCAATCAACTTTTGGGCCAAATCCTGACTGATAGCAACCCATTCTTTCATAATCACTTCTTTGAGTTTGTCAGAATTAGTTGGTTGGTGGTTGTCCACCCACCTCTTGAGGAATGACCACAAGTTCTCAATGGGATTAAGATCTGGGAAGTTTGCAGGCCATGGACCCAAAATTTCAATGTTTTGGTCCCCAAGCCACTTAGTTATCACTTTTGCCTTATGGCAAGGTGCTCCATCATGCTGGAAAATGCATTGTTCTTCACTGTTGTTCACTTCACTTCACTGTTGTTGGATTGTTGGAAGAAGTTTCTGTTGGAGGGTGTTTTGGTACCATTCTTTATTCATGGCTGTGTTTTTGGGCAAAATTGTGAGTGAGCACACTCCCTTGGATGAGAAGCAACCCCACACATGAATGGTATCAGGATGCTTTACTGTTGGCCTGACACAGGACTGATGGTAGCGCTCACCTTTTCTTCTTCAGACAAGTCCTTTTCCAGATGCCCCAAACAATCGGAAAGGGCTTCATCGGAGAATATGACTTTGCCCCAGTCCTCAGCAGTCCATTCACCATACTTTCTGCAGAAGATCAATCTGTCCCTGAGGTTTTTTGGGAGAGAAGTGGCTTCTTTGCTGCCCTTTATGACACCAGACCAGCTTCCAAAAGTCTTCGCCTCACTCTGCATGCAGATGCATTCACACCTGCCTGCTGCCATTCATGAGCAACCTCTGCACTGGTGGCACTCCGATCCCGCAGCTGAATCCTCTTTAGGAGATAATCCTGGCACTTGCTGGACTTTCTTGGACGCCCTGAAGTCTTCTTAACATGAATTGAACCTTGAAGTTCTTGATGATCCTATAAATCGTTGATTTAGGTGCAATCTTAGTAGCCACAATATCCTTACCTGTGAAGCCATTTTTATGCAACGCAATGATGGCTGCACGCATTTCTCGCAGGTCACCATGGTTAACAATGGAAGAAGAATGATTCCAAGCTTCACCCTCCTTTTAACATGTTAAGTCTGCCATTCTAACCCAATTAGCTTGACATTATGATCTCCAGCCTTGTGCTCGTCAAAATTCTCACCTTAGTTAACAAGACTATTACTGAAAGCATCTCAGCTGGTTCTTTAATGAAATGCAATGGAAAGTTTTTTGGGGGATTTTGTTAATTTTCATGGCAAAGTTAGTTATGCAATTCATCTGAACACTCTGCATAACATTCTGGAGTATATGCAAATTGCTATCATAAAAACTTAAGCAGCAACTTTTCGAATTTCAAATGTTTGTGTCATTCTTAAAACGTTTGGCCAGGACTGTAGATGGTAACAGAAATGTGTTCTATATGTTCACTTGTTTTTACTTTTAGAGCTTGGTGAGTGTATGCTGACCTTATATGTATATTTAACTATTTTGTCTTCCAGCTGCAAACCTCATTCCTCCCACCCATTACTCTACCCTGCTGGCAGTATTCCCTGCAACCTTTGTCTCAATTGTTGTAAGTATATTTGGCATCGTGGTGTGGTACAAGGGGCAGTGCAAACAGAACTGTTGAAATGGATTGACAACTGTTTTTTATGTCTACAGACCCGTGCTGTGATTTGCCTCTTGGGCCTTGTCACGCCAGACACTTGTCAACCTCCTGCTTCAGCTGTATATATGATATGTTTGGTTTCATTCACTGTTGTTTGGAATTTTTTATGTTAATTTTTTGTAATGCTAACATGTGGATGGCTATTGTAACAGTCCTTTCTAAATTTTTAACAGCTCTGTTCGGCCCCGAAGCAAGGTCGGGGTGATTTTATGTCCCGCACAGCATCGATCTGTAAGTATATGATCATAATGTAACAACATGTTGTCAAGTGTATATGTTGACAACCTAAAGTGTGTCACCTTTTTTTGCAGCACAACAGCACCTTCTCTTGCTCGCCCGTCACTTGCATTACTACACATCTTTACAAGCGAAAGTACCTTTAATGTAAAGTTTTCCCCATGTATGGGTTGTAAAACGTAAACATACAGTGGTTGCTTTCTGCTCCTCCTCCCTTTTAAACCTGATATCACCACACCTCTAGACAAGTGTGAGGTTTTTTGTTTAAAATGTTGTTATGCAGCCTCACAGAACAAATGTGCCTTTTGGAGTTCATTTTATTTTTTTTGGGGTGGGGGGGTGACTTATTGTGGTACCTATCACTCTTTTGCACACTCACTAAGTATCAATGTGAACAAACAGTTTAGAAGACATAGGAAAGTACAGGGAGTGCAGAATTATTAGGCAAGTGGTATTTTTGAGGAATATATTGAACAACAACCATTTCTCGAATACCAAAAAACTCATTAATATCAAAGCTGCTATTTTTGGAAGTAGTTTTTAGTTTGTTTTTTAGTTTTTAGCTATTTTAGGGTGATATCTTTGTCAGGTGACTATACTGTGCATATTATTAGGCAACTTAACAAAAAACTATTTTACTCCCATCCTTATTATTTATTTTTACCACGTGAAACCAATACTCATCTCAACATTCCAAATATCATTTTTCTGAACTGTCAAAAACAAACAATCAGTGACCACATATAGCCCTTTCTTTGCAAGGACACTCAAACGCCTGCCATCCATGGATTCTGTCAGTGTTGTTTGATCTGTTCCCCTCACCATTGCGTTGCGCAAGCAACCACAGCTCCAGACACTGTTCAGAGAGGTGTACTGTTTTCCCTCCTTGTGTAAATGCACTTTGATGATTGACCACAGGTTCTCATATGGGTTCCGATCAGGTAACAAGGAGGCCATGTCCATTATTTTTTTTTCTTTATCCCCTTTTCTTTGCACCCCGCTGTGGAGTACTTGGACCGGGTGATGGAGCATTGTCCTGCATTGAAAATCATGGTTTTCTTAAGGATGCAGACATCTTTTCCTGGTACCCCTGCTTGAAGAAGTGTCGTCCAGAAACCCTGGCAGTAGGATTGGAGTTGAGCTTGACTTCCATCCTCAACCGCGAAAAGGGCCCACAAGAGCCTCATCTTTGATGATACCAGCCCAAACCAGTACTCCACCGTCCACCTTGCTGGTGTCTGAGTAGTCGACTGGAGCTCTCTGCCCCTTACCATCCAGCCACGTGCCCATCCATCTGCCCATCAAGACTCACGCTCATTTCAATCACACAGTCCATAAATCCTTAGAAAAATCATTAGTCTTGATATTTTCTTGGCCCAGTCTTGATGTTTCGCTTGTGTGGTTGTCGTCTTTCACAGTCAGCCTTATCTTAACCGTTTGCCATGTCTCTGAGTATTGCATCACACCGTGTTGCTATTTGGTTGGGAACTCCAGTGATTTTTGCCGCTCTGACATATGGCCCAAACGGTGGCAAGTGGCATCTTGGCAGCTGCACGCTTGACTTTTCTCAGTTCATGGTCAGTTTTTCTGCGCCTTATTGTTGTGTCATTCCTTCCACGCTTCTTGCGACCCTGTGGACTATTTTGAATGAAATTCTTTGAATTGGTCGATGATCAGTCACGCTTCAGAAGCTTTGGCAATTTTAATAGTGCTGCATCCCTCTGCAAGATAGCTCACTATTTTTGACTTTCTAAGCCTGTCAAGTCCTCTTTGACCCATTTTGCCAAAGGAAAGGAAGTTGCCTATACTATTACACCTATATAGGGTGTTGCATGTAATTATCGCCACACCCCCTTCTCATTACGAGAATGCACATCACCACAAACATGCTTAATTGGTAGTAGTCTTTCTCGATGCCTAACACAGCTTGGAGTCAGACAACATGCATCAAGAGGATGAGTGTGTCAAAATACTAAATTTTTCCTAATACTTCTACACTCCCTGTAGATTGTAGTTTTTGTCATGTTGTTTCTTCTTTTGGTTTGACTAATGTAGTTTTTTTTCTGTTTTCCTAGGCAATAGTAATTGCGACAAGGTCCGAGGGTCACGATTTTGATCTTGCTGTTGATTTGATGCTCGTGCAGATCCATCCCCCCATCTGTACAAAAAGGATCACCCCGAATTACTTAAATCTCATTCAGTCGGGCAGAAATCCCTGTAGAGAGATCTGCATGTTTGTGTGATGGCTGGCAGATCCTCGTCTTCAAAGACCAGGCATTCAAGGGTTAACTTAATATTTAAAGTATGGTGGCACGGTGGCACCGTCACATAACTCTGCAAGTGAGAGCTTGTCCTTACCTTTGTTGAACCATATGTCCGATGCCGCTTGGTTAACAACATGCAGGACGGTTACAATTTTTTCAGGGAGTTGAAGCTGGTGTAAGTCAACGGCACGCGGGTCCAGTGTCCAAGACCGAAAGAAGCCCGGAGACTATTTGGACCGCTGGTTTTCCTTAATCATCCCTGGGACTCTGAGTAGTGCCATGGTCCATCACAGAACAATTTCCAGAACCAGGTGGAAATGCTCCATCGGATTGAAGGGGAAACCAGTCCGGCCCCATAATCTCTGGGCAAACCGTCATGCAAGGTAATGGAGTCCTTGACGGCGTGATATCCCTTCTGCACCCCCCCTCTCAGCTGCCCACAGCCTACGCAGAACCTGCTGCTTCGTGCAGCACTTCACTCCCCGAGAAAGGCAACTGCCAAGTGATGACATCTGAATCCCCAGCTTTGGCCGCAACATTTTGACGATTATGGCATTCATCGTGGAAGACTGTCGTGGACCAATCCGGATTGGGGTCACAACTTGTGGTTAGAAAAACCGGCGTACATGGTTTCTGTTCTGTGCATCCTTGCCTTTGACCTGGAGCAGTTTTCCTATACACGGGTGACATAGGTGCAAAATTCGGATCATTCTGCGTATGTGAAGCAGCTGAAGGTTAGTATTTACCTGCTTTGCTGCCCTGGACTCCATGCCCTCCCCCCTCCCCCGCCCCGCCTGACCCCCCCCCCCCCCACTTGTCCACGCCCTCCGGCATCCTCTTTCTCCCCTTCTCTACCCCTGCATTTCCCATCTCCTGTCCTCCCCTCCAACCCCCCCCCCCCCCCCCCCCCACATGTGCTCCCCACATCCACCGCCTCCCCCATCCCCTCTCCACCCCCTCACAACATCCCCCAGCAACGTACATCCCACAGCCAATCCCCCCCAAGTACGCCCCACAGCCATTCCGCCCCACACGCATACGCCCCACACCCCTGCTGGCATCCTCGCCTAGCTACCATTATGCCCATGATCCTTCCCCCAGGTGCGCCCCCAGGCATGCATTTAGTTGTTTGCGCCCACCGCTTTTATTTCCCCGTCCGCAATATCCCTACATGCCATCCCCCCAACACCGTACGCCCCTGCACGCCCCCCCCCCCAACGGACCATATGCCCACAGGCACCTCCTCCCCTTCAATACCCCACAGCCAACCCCTTCCCCTGTCAATTCCCCACATCCACCCCTCCCCTGCAATAACCCCTCCCACTGCCAACCCCTCCCCTCTGCCAGATGCCCCACAACCCTTTGCCACCACAGTATTTCTACTTTCTGTAATCTCACACCCCTTTTCACAGATGTGCCCCACAACCGACCACTTACCACACGGTCACATTTTCAGGCTTGAGTTGGATTCACGATTTTAAAAACCCCTCCACTTGTTGTTAGAATTCCAAGGTGTCTTCAAAGAAATCTTAGAGCTACCATATGCTCCTACATCATGGCCAGACTTTGTAGTGGGCTCATTGCCATGCAGTATAATGGAAAAATATTTTTTGTAATTAAGAATTGGGACCAGCCAGCAGTGGGAAGTTTGAAATGGTGAAAAAAACACTGCTTTGCTCCATCAGGTGTCTGACGTTGGGGGGTGGGAGGAACTTCGGAAAAAGGATGTCCCATAGCTGTTGCCAGGTGTGGTGCACAATTTTTTAAGCCATGTTTTTCCCAATCAAATACTGAAAATTCAGACATGCAAATGACTCATCAGTTGCCAGGAATCTAGTATAAAATAAAATAACATAAACCACAAGAAAACAAAACAAAACAGCGCCACTGGATTAGAAATCCAAATTATACAATTTATTGCCCTAACTCTATGTTTCATTCAAAAACTATATGTAAATAGAGATTTTTACCTTAATGTCACAAGGAGACGTAGCTCTGGACACAGCGGTCCCCTCATGTATGTTGTCTTCTGCTGCAGTGCTGGCCCCCCTTTGGACAGAATTAGGTCAAACATAGCTGGCATAATTTTTAATTTTTGGCATAAAGCTTTGAATTTTGCTGGGGAAAAAAACATGATAAAAGTGTCACACAGAACTGACCCTAAGTTTCCTTGTAGGGCCCCCCTTTGCTTTCCAGCCCACCTCCTCCCAATTTCAAGCCACTTTCTGATTCCAGGCCCATGAAACCCTTTAATAGCTATGGTCCACTATTTAGAAATTGATGGTGTCACACAATATTTGCTTCGCTTTCATTGCTGGACCCCCTTTTCGCTAGCTACATTACCAGGCACCCCCACCCATGTCAAACACAAATTTTCAATGTGGGCCCATTCAACCCTTTGGAACCTTTACTTCACAGTTTAAAAAAATGTAGGTGCAATAACAGAAGCCAACAATATATTTACAGGGGTGACTGCGCAGCTCCATGTATAAGTAAGCAAAGTCTTACTTGAACAATGCTGCAGCATGGAATGCTCCCAATATCTTCTTTTGCAGCGTGCCACTGTTGATGCTGCTGCATGCCGCTGGTGCTCCATCTGCTCGATTTTGCATAGGGCAGAATAAAAATGTAGGTGGTAGGCAACAGACATTTGTCTTCTGCTCAATGCTCTTCTCACTCACTCCTGTTTGCTCGTGGTAGGAAGTAACAGTACTTCCTGTACCCAAAATGCTAGGTATTTAGCTTTTTCTTTTACTCCCCCAAAAAAATCATCACCTCAGGCGATTAGCTGCCAGCGCAGGCGATTAATCGCCTAAGTGGGAACATAGAACATACACTAAAGTTCTTGGGTTTAGATAGACTTAAATAGCAGCTGTCCTAAATAATATGATTCACCTAACACCTATAAGTAGTTTATAGATTTAATAAAATTTGTAAAAAAAAATGCCATATAATGCATAGAATATATGTAATATGCAATGATTACACTTTGAATTGATTTGATTTTATCCAATGTTATCTATGAAAATAGAGAAGATGTATGGCCCCAATTTGCATTCATTTATTTATTCTGTTTAACATTAAATTGAAAAGAATGAAAAGAAATGCTAGATGACTGTTTGAGGAATGTTTTTCAGGCTAGGATCACTTGGACAGTTAATTATTCAACATTTTGCACCTGGATTTAACTTTTAGCTATGCTAATCATGTTACAAATGTTCAGCTGTGGACAAATAACATTGAACTGTATGCAGTCCAAAGTTTCTTTTAACTTGTGCATGTTTAATGTCAACTGTGTTATGAATTTGGATATAAGTGTGCTATAAAATGACCATTTCAATTGACTGGTATTGCTCCAGTACTTTTCACTTTATCATTATTTTGCATATGAGATTAGGATACTTTAATTTTAAGTGATGCCACAAGCGTTAAAGAATGTTTGTAAAAAATAGTTCAGAATGAACCAACCAAGCTACCAAAAGAATCTGGGTTTACCAGATAAACATTACATGCCTGATTGCACTATGTCTACTGTAAATTTAAATGGAGGTGGAAAAATAATATTGTGTTGTTTTTCATGATGTGGACTAGATGTTTTGGCTCCATTTCAAGTATGTTCCAGCAAAACCCTGCCCCAGTGCACAAACTAGGTCCATAAAGATATAATTCAGTATGTTTGACTGAACTGCACAGAGATGTGACATCAGTCCCAATAGACATCCTTAAGCCCCCCATACACGTTCCGATTTTTCTCCCGACCGATTTTTCGTCTGATCGTGTCATCTGATTTTCACCTAAAATGTCATGGTTGGTCGGTCGGCTGGCATGAAAAATCGGAATTCGAATTATCGATTGGCCCAACACTATTTATTAACAGCAGATCGACCAAAATTTACGGACAGGTTCGAAGCGGTCCCGACCCGATTTTTCCCGATTTTTCCCGATTTTTCTGCCGATTTTGAGAAATCTGGATCGGGTACATAATTCCGCATCCGATTAATCTCCCAAGCGATTAATCTCCCAACCACGTTGGTCGGTCGGGCAAAATGTTTACGAAAAATTGGAACGTGTATGGGGGGCTTATGGGTGAGTTAGGCTCATCTCCATATTGATGCCTATGGATTTAGAATGTGATGTCAAAAAGGTTCCTGTAGATGTAATGGTCCATATAGGTGAGTGTCGATTGAAGTTACACAAATATATAGATTTCCATTCCATTCTTGATATTATTTTTGAATGTAGAAAGCTCATTAACATTTATCAGCAGTGTTACTGAAATACATGGACAGGAGCAGAGATACAAAAATGTAACTTTTTTTTATAAGCTACTTTATCTTAAAGATAAAAACACAGTGTGAAAGATGCTTTCTGGCATAATCTCAGGTACCTCAATAGTGGCTATTAAAGCATCATATAGCATCAATGGGCAAAAATAAAAGGGGATAACTGGGAGAGTGCAAAATCCAACAATTCAGAGAAACTCACCATTTTGTTACATTGCATGGAATTTTAGGTTCTGGTATGCAAACACTCCATAAAAGAGATTAAAGGTGATACACAGGCATCTGCAGGTGCCTGTTATTTAGCAAAAGTGAGGTTGAAAAACAGTATCTGTTCTACAGGGAAACCTAAGGGTAAGGTAGAAAGATATTTAAATTAGCATTCCATTCTGTATTTAAACCTAATTGTTGATTTATTGCAGGACAAATTAGGCTACTGGGAAAATCTGCAAGAAACATGGCAGATTTACTGCAATTGCCCTCTAAATGTGCCTTAGGTTTATGTGTATTTGAATAAGGGTGGAGGTGTAAAATGTTTAAAGACAACAGTTGTGAAGGTCAAGAACTGTAAATACCTGGGACATATCAGGTATCACAGAAGTGTCCTCACCTGTGTTTCTAACTGGAGTAATTAACACACATTTTGACTGAACAATGGTACAAACATTTACTCAACACATTTTCAAAATTGTATACAAACAAGGTATAAAAACTACAACGTCACATGTAAAATCTGTATGTACAGTATCCATGTGAAACTGTATATAATCAATGACTTTCTGTTCATAAAAAGGACATAAATGAAAAAAACGTGTCCAGGCATCATAGAGATTTATTTATTTAATGTTATGATATACAGGGTATACAATATATACTACACAATCAATATTTATTGAGTTATCTTCTTATTGCTTGGTAAAAAAAAATTAACTCTTTGAATTTATTTAAAAGCGGAATAAAATTAGGTTTAATGATAACAATTGACCCTTCATGGGAAGTGATTAATTGCATCAGTAGATAGGCAATGCAGGTAAGTATAGTCGAATGGTAGATGTAATAAATACTTTTTTAGTGTGTGTCTTCTTTATACTTATTACCCTTGGATAGTCAATGAGCACCGCACCCCCACAATTAGCCCCTTTATGTTAAGAAAAGGCTTTGTAAAGGTAGGACAGGGGGCCAGCTTGGACAGGGAAGGGAGTGGGTTGGATATGCTTTGGGGGGGTTTAAACTAACTGAAATTCTGCCATAGACATGAAAAAAACACCCCTCTGACATGACACTGCAGGTGAATGCACCCTTTTGACCCTTTTTTATTGGTATTGTGGCTACAATTATGACCTGAAGGTTTGAGAAGTTCACCCTCCATTGAAGTCAATGGCAGTTCACCATAAACATGTGTATTTGCAGAAGTTTGCCTGTTCGTGAACAGCCACGGCCGATGTTCATCCATCACTTAACAGGAAGTTTAGGGCATCACTGGCAGAGTAAAGGTAGCCAAAGATGACTCAATTTGTCTGCGACTGATTCCCGTTTCGATCATTCCCAACGATCAAGGAATCGGCAATTGATAATTTTGCAATAGATGGCACACCACCTTGGGAATCAGATTCTGAGCCGATTTTGACAGGAGCTGATCGATAAAATGGTTGATTCCTCAAGATCATTGGATCACAATGGCTGCAGCATAGGAAGCTATGTGCCAATATCACATGAAGCGATCAATTTTCAACATCAACGTAGTTCGATTGACAAACCATCGCCGATTGTTCAGAATGGGCAGCACTCAATTGATCGCCAATCTATTGCCTTGAACACGTGCAGTGACCAATCGGCCAAAAATAGTGAAAAATCGACCCGTGTATGGCTACGTTTAGACAGGAAGGAAGATAAGATATTCAGATTACAAAGGGATGAAAAGCTGTTTCCTTGCATACTAGTGCATCTGAGAGCTGAGTCTGCATTTTATATATTAAATATTGCTTATAGGATGAAAGATTTTTTACATGAGGTTTTTTTAATGCTTCAAGGTCTGACTGGAAAGACTATGTACAAAACAACCAGAGAAGTAATACAGCGTAACAATTACGTTACTTTAGGTTTTAACTTACTCACTACATATTTTTACCTCCTCGCCTCTTTATGTCATGGCCTATTTTTCTTCTTTAGTGACTATTAATTACTTGTCACGTTTCACCTCATTGATATGGTACTATGGTCTAGTTTTTTTCTACCCTGTTATTATGTCAAGTATGTTTAATGGCCCTTTAAAATCAACAAAGAAAGCAACAATGTGCTTGGGTCTATCTGCCTTAGGCAATGCAGGCACTTCACATGAATGCTACAAATGAATTCCTGTTTATTACTGTGGAACAAAGTGCATGGAAGTCATTTTGAAGATGTGCCCTTTGATAGTAGTAATTATTGTAATGCACTAATTACATATTTAAATACTTAATTGATATGCCACTTCCCCTTATAAAGTAAATATGTGTTTATGGTACTGAAACTGTAAGTTAAGGCTCCAATTATTGGTTTTATGTTACACATCACTTAATAGGCACAAATAGGCTGCAGAGCTATAAACCAGGGGTTCATTCTTAATCTTCATCATAATACAAATAAAAAATATAAACTCATTGGTTGATACAGACTACTAATCAGATATATAATACAAGTATAGCCACTGCCATGTTTTTGTAAGCCTTTTGCTAATTACAATAATGACTGAAAAGTTTTAAAGTTATCAATTTTTTCATGTTAAAACATGTGCTTTCCATCATGGAACAACCAGTCACACAAGTCAAAAACTGTGTGTGTATTGTATGAAAGTAAAGTGCAAGATATGGTAACGTGTTTTAAGCAGGTAGAAGATTTCAGCCACCTACCTCAAGGAAGGCGATTCCACACTTCCATTCTGCAAGTTTACCATATTCATTTTCAAGCCTTTCTCAAGCCTTCTATTGGTAAAAGACACTTGGAAGTAATTATTTTCACTGCAGGACCACAAGTACCACATAGTAATTATAGATAATTTGGTATGGAACACAACCCCAAATGTCAGCAAGCAGAAAGTATTTCAATGAGGGTAGTAAGGAATACAGTAGGTATATGTACCCTTTCTTTTCCCCTGCATAACAAATTGCATATAACCTTTTCAGTGTATTTGTATGGTACTTATTATTGTTTCTCTGTATTAAATTACATTTTATTGTGAAATTTCAAGTAGCTAACCTTTTGAGTTAATTGCAAAATGTTTCAAGTGGTAATTTTAACTTTACTTACTTAATATAAAAACTACATATACTAAAATAATAGTCAAAATTTTACATCTATCTCCAGTATTAAATATTTTTTCGGGATACAGGGTAAAGCTTTAGACAAATTGGGTTGACTTTGTAAATTCATAAGCCTGGTATCAAGCTTTTGTATGTTACATCCAATTTAGTTAAAAAATGCAAAGGACAGGAAATGAGAAGGGCAAAACCAATGTAACAACCATGCTGTATTTTGTTATCAATGCAAGTTCAAAACAATCCTTGACCAACTTGCTAAATATGATTATGAATGGAATGTTAGCAAAGTGGTTGAATAATAATCAGGACATGATTTTATTACTAGTTTCTCTACCTACCAACTGAAACTTACTGTTGTATTTTCTGTTACCTGATGTTGTTGTATACAGTACACTGGAATAAGAGTATGTATGGATGTATCACTTTAAATTTGATACAGGGGCTTAAATGATGTTTATTAGAATGCTGCTACAAAACTCTTACCCTACCAAGGCAAATGGGATAATTCATTATCCTTTCTCAGGTTGAAGTTTAACCAAACTGCTAGTGAACATTCACTTTGTATTGTATAATTTGCACACATGTGCTCACATATTAACCGCCCTAGCGTTAGGGACGGCAGCACCTCGTCCAGCGCTCCAACGCTTCTATCGCACTGGACGAGGTGCTGCCGTCCAGTACAAGCCGGGGCTCTGGGAGAGCGCATACTCACGCTGTCCCTGTGTCCCCATGCGAGCGACATTCCTCTTCGGCTGCTCGTGTCTTCCTCCCCCTTCCCCCGCTCCGAGTGACGTCACTCGGGGAGGCGGCGGGAGATTTGTACAGTAAATAGCATGAAAGCAGTTTTCTATGTAGAAAACTGCTTTCAAACTCCCCCTATGTACTAAATATCGCCATTTGCAGTAACCCTTTCTTCCCTGGTGTGATTTTATCACACCAGGTTAGAGAGGGTTAAGTGCAAATGGGAACATCTGGGGCATCAGGGACTTTATTCTGGCGATATTTAGTACATAGCAGCATAGTTTTGTGTCCTAATTTTTGTGTTTTTTTTTCATTATTTTTATAAAAAAATTTATTTTTATTTTACATAATTGTTTGTTTCAAACATTATTATAGTCAGGATGTCTATTGGACCCTTGTACGGACATATTTTGGGAAGTTACAGGCCTACGACATAAAGAAAAATTTACCATTGAAGTCTATGGTGCACTTTTGGTACAGAAATCTGGACCTGAGCAGTGCGCTAGGGAGGTTAAGTTTCCTAGCTTTCTTCAGCTGTAAAGTCTAAAATCAACCTACATCCTCCATAAATGCATACCAAGTAAAGCACAAAATGCAGTGCAATGCTTTTTTTTCTCTTAAAAAATTCCCAACAAAAAATGATATTTCTTTTGTTCTGGCTCCATGAGTGAAGTAATATGAAATGACAGCATTGTATTTATGTTGTTGAAAATGGAATATCTTGTATAGGCTTGCTAATGACTGGAGTAGTTACAAAATTATAATCGCTTGTAACTGCATTTAAAAGATTGTAAATTTAGTTCAAGCTTGCACAAGGTAATATATTCCAGGTGTGATTTGCAGGTAGAGTCACTCAGACAGACTCTCACTTTCTCCTTTGTGTCAGGTTGGTTAAAGTCTACATATTTACAACAGTCTTGACAAATTGTTACCGCACCTGGGCTGTAATTTATCAGATTTATGTGAAATGCCTTTGAGGTTTTACACTGACTCTTTACTTCATAAGATTTAGATTTTATCAGAGCACAGAGCAGCAGTGTCCTAGAATACACCTCATAAGAACAAATGGTTACTTGCAGACATCTGTGAACCTTACTGTGCGTAGGTGACCTAGTACATCTTATCAGCATTTAACCTGCAAGTAAAACAGTTTTTCTTGGTGTGAGCTTTAATGGCTTTAAAGATATTTCACACTGAATAAAAAACGGTGTTCGCTTAATCCCTTTTTTTTTTACAGATATAAATCATCAGTAAGCTTGTTTAAGATCTTCAGACACTTACTTACCACCTCATTTTGGTTTCTCTCATAATTTCCATTATGTCTGTGATTTTGGACATTTTCTATACATCATGCTAATTTCTTAATGTAGGATTTCATGTTTGTGACAAGCAAGAGGAAACAATAAATGTACAGTCTATATGTGTGTATGTGTAAATAGATGTAAAGTATATCTAATAAAACATATATATGAGGCTATGAACCTGAAGTGTCAAACTGTAACACAGAGTGGGCAAAAATTAAAAACTTGGACAAATTAATGGGCCAACCTTCATAGTTTCTTTGCAAAATATGTCTAACATTTAAGAAGTTTTCCCTCTTATAAGACATAGTTATGAATTATATAACATATGGAAACATCATTAAGGTTTGCTTTAACATTGAATCTGGAACAAGCTTAACACAATATGATAACACATGTGAAATCAAATTTCAAATAAAAGACACATGTATGGCTTTCATTTCTTAAATAAAAGGAAAAACAAATCTTGTGAGCTGTATTTTGACACCCTGCTATAAATAGACTATAAATAATCAAATGAAGGCATTATGAAATAGTTCAATGAAAGCATTATTTAGTAAGTAGCATTTAAAAAAATACTGTTTCATCATGCTATCATACCCCTATTACCTTTTAGCCTCTAAAAAATCATGCTGGCGATTTGGGTTGGGAAACCGATTAACATGGAGGTCTATAGCCCTGCCCCATCCTTCTGCCGATGACGCTGAAGGAAAGGAATTCAGAATAACTGTGGGCTCGACAAGCATAGGTAAGTTTGCCCAAACCCAGTTAGGTCAGAGTTAATTTTGTAAACAAATTCTGAACTAACTGGGTTTGTCTCAACCGCTAGGGAGGCAAAAAAAATTGTGGGAAAATAAAGTGATGGCTTGACTCATTTTTTTGCCCCTGCAACTCCCACAAGAATGAGCAGAAAGAGGAAAATGTGCAGTGATGATTTGCTTTACAGTACCATATTTTTGAAGGAATATGAATAGAAATCATTTTGTAGAGAAGTAATGCATTTGCATGGAGGTAAGCAAGCACCCAGTAAAATATTATTCTTTAAACTTGTCACAAGCCAGAGGACAATGAAGCCATTTCATTGTGTCTGCCTTAGCAAGAATCTTTTATGAATGGATAAAATGTGCTTCTGCATTTCTTACTAGAAAAAAGAATGAGTAGCTATCTTGACCTAAATCATTCCTGCAGTTTTATTGAAAACAGCTCAATGAGCACCATATGCATGAAAAGAATTTATATTCATCTAGTTAGTTTGGGGCAGGGGCCAAGTATCTTGTCATTACTAAGATCAGTGTGGTATGACAGGATTGTGGAGAGAAAATTATATGGTTACAGATGAACACTAAAACTGAACTTCTTGGCAAAGTGATTTATACCACTTTCAATAGATATACTCATGAGCCACTAAAACATGTCGTAGAGAAGAAAGGCATGCAAGGGAAATTAGAGGATACATTTATAATTGATGTGGAAAACAACATTGTTCTATCCAGAACTCACTTCCCACTTTTCACTTTAATATGAGAGTGTCAAGCCCTAAGCTTCTGTTCTTATGAGAGCTTGCTGTTAGCTTCAACATAGTCTCTGATGTACATGTGCACAACTTTTTTAAAAAAAATTATTAATTAATGTTGTGCAAAATAAATTAACAAGGCAACCAAGATAATAAGTCCCCTAAACAGCTTTGGTATTAAATCGCAAATTACAAATCTTTACCTTGTATTTCCTTTTTTACACAAAAATATATTGATATTGTAATATACAGTATAGTAATTTGCCTATGTTTACCGATGTTGTATATTTAAAGAGAGCATCAAATTATAAACAAGTACCATATTGTACCGGCTTTATTCATGATAACCTGTCTGGCTTCTATGTATAGGATATAAATAAAGATGTATATATTTTCTAGCAATGCAACATTTTAAAGGAAACTTGCTTAAAAACCCCTCTAAGATGCCAGCCTTCCTCAAATTCTGAACATTCTGAACAAATTTCTGTTTCCTTGAGAAAAATATACAGAAAACGTTTTGACTGCTTTGACAGATGATTTCTTTCTCTGACTCAAAGTCTGAGAGGAAAAAAGCATCATTTGAGACTTGAGGAACTTGAGTATGTATGTGAATAAGGCTCAGAAGGTCAGTACTTTCAACATCAAACTGAGGTCAAGAATACCTTGATCTTGAATTGGCAAGAGGTGAGTTCAAATCTAATCTTATAATATAATTGTTATCTTATCTGTTATATTATCTAATAATAAATATAATTGTTTAAAAAAAGTAGTAGATGCTTAGGTAACACAGGTCTATACTCTGCAAAAAGACAAAAAAACTAAAAAGTAAGGGAACAACATAAATGGCACATGGAACAACAAATAGAAAGAAATTAAAGAAAATATAAAAAATATATAGATAAAAGTAAGGAAGGAATTAACAATGTTAACAATGTGTCAACAAAACCATAAAAATAGAATATCTAAGAATTAGCACACAGATTAAAAAACTGTCAGGGGTAAAGCTGGAAGAGAGATCTAGCTATCGCATAAAAAAAAATCAAAAAAAAAATCAACGATTCCGAGTTAATTGCAAAGCGCCTGAACATGGTATCATCACCAAACTTCCTGGAGATGTAGAGAATGGTTGGGGGTATACTACAAAAAAGTATGGCTCTAACACAAATAGTTTTTGCATAAATTAGGTTCAAAGTCAACTAAGAATTTTGACATTGAGTTTAAACTTTATTTATGCAAAACCTACATGTGCTAGAGCAAAACTTTTTTCAATATTCCCACATCCCTTCTCTACATCTCTAGCAATTTCGGTGATGATACCATGTTCAGGGGTTTTGTAATTAACTCACAAAGTTAGCTAGTCAAATCAACCATCTTTAATCCTAGCAGACTGTAACTACAGGTAAACCAATATAGATACAAAAAATGAGGTTTGGGGTTATTGACAGATGATCCATTTTGTAGATGAAGAAACTTAATCTCTTGATCTCAATGGCCTTTGCTTTTAACAGTACTTACAATTAATGGATGTTCCCAAGGGAGATATAGGTCAAAGCCATCCCCTAAATGACAACACTTCAAACCCTAGTGGTTTGGGGAAGACCGAATGGTTACCATCCCAATCCTATAAAACACTAGTATTTTTTGGCTCAATTGGTATCAACACATTTGTATCAGTTAAAAAATATCTATACAAGATATAGTGACCTGGCTGGTGGAGCGGCATTGGAGTGGCGTGGTGTGTGGAAAATGGCAGACTGTATATAAGCATATGAAGCCCAAAAGAAAAGGGCTAAATGCGCTGGACCAAGAATATTTAGCATATTGGCCCAGTTGGGTGTGCATATATTACCATCAAGGTTTTTAACATATATCATTTCTTCTATATATTTTTTGTATTGTAATGTATAGGTCCTTTGATGTCTGCATAAAGACCTTTTTAACTGATAACAATTAGGCCTAAAAAACCCTGTTAGTGTTTTGTGGGACTGTAGTGAGCATGATTAGGTCTTCCCCAAACCACTAGGGTTTGAAGTGTGGCCTTAAAAGTCAGGACTAGAATGAAAGAAAAAATGTCTCAGCCACAAAAAATATAATAAATAGTTGCTCACAACTGTCAGCAGTGATCATACAGTGGGAGTAATGCCAGTGGCCAGAAAGACCATAGAAAAGGCCCAAAGTATGATAGAACCAGGTGAAACTCCCAGGATAGAATATAGGTAATGAAATGATAAATTGGTCAGCATGAGGGGTAGGTGATGAAGTTGTTTGGAGTTCCCAAGTTGTTGGATGAGAAGTGTGCCCCCCTGTAAAAGACAGATGGGAACCTGGACATCACTCAACAAACTTAAGTACTGTTGGTGGTAAAAGAAAAAAAGTAAATAATCCACTTACAAAAATGCAAGTACATGTATAATATAGGTGTGTATCTTAGTAGCAGTGTGGATACTGGGCCACTTCCTAGTTCCAGATGGATTAATACATTTGGTACAAAGGACTATTAAAAGTTTCAAATTTTGAGATGGGGATGGGAGTCAAATTCATATGTAATATATAGAAAGCTAGGACAGTCTGTCTGACTGCAGTTTAGGGGAGTGATTGTCAACTGGAATATTATAAAGAGCCTCAGTTAATGCCTTTCTTGTGTTGGGAAGTGATCATCCCAGAACTTCTAGTTCAGTGGGGGCTGCTGCTACATAAATGGGTGCTGCACATGAAATCTAGCGTGTTTGGTATTGCCATTCTAGGGGAAATCTAGCCGAGGAGCCTCCTGGTCCATCTTTATCATAACAAACATGCTGCTAACTGTCCTGAAGACCAGACAGTACAAACTTCTGTACTTTAGTTAAAATGTTTCTCACATTCTAGTAAGCAAGAACTATAAATGCGTTCATTTTTGTTGTCAGTTTCAGCCACCACTGATGACTACTGTCAAATCAACAGATACCTTTGGTTGGAGAAAGGTTTAGCAGGCAGACTGGATAATAAGATGCCATTATTTATTAATTTTCTTAAAATAGGTTGTTGGATAGAATGTAAGCTCAGTGAAGAAACATATCATTATTATTTTTACAGGGGCAAGACCACACCATGATTAATAATGATCTCATGGTCTTCGAAGTGTAATTAAAATTTTCTGCTTAAATAAGGAATTTGTCTAAGCTGATTGAACTGTTTGCAATATCAGTTTTACTGATTAGTTATACTAAGTAATCATTAAGTAATAAACGGTAACATATGCTGTTTGGGCAAAAGTGACTTTAATGACTTGGAGCTTTGAAAGCCTTGATCAACATCTTTTAGATTCTAAACCAGACTATATGACCATTAATAAGATAATTCTCTAATTCATACCTGAATTTGATTTTTTATTACACTATGTGCATAAACATAAACTAGTAGACATGGGCATACACAAGTTTTTCATATGAGCACCCAGTCATTTGCAATTTGAACACAAATAGACTACCTGCTTTTTGCATTATGGATGCAATTACCGTATTTTCCGGCGTATAAGACGACTGGGCATATAAGTCGACACCCAACTTTTCCAGTTAAAATATAGAGTTTGGTATATTCTTGCTGTATAAGACTACCTCTCTTCCAACGCACACCAAGTAAAAAAATTTATGTCTACTCTGACTTTCAACCCACAGATCTCCAACACCCTTAGAAGTCCGATCTTTTTTGGTATTAGTAAGCATAGGATAAGTGAAAGCATGTATGCAGCAGTGTAGTGCTTTATGCTCATAGGCAAGCAATATTTGATAGGGGGCTTTTAGTAGGACGGATTGTGCTCAGGGACCTGAAAATTTGCATGGATATAGTCTTAAAGGTTAACTAGTAAACCTCAAAATGTAAAGGATCTACCATGCAGGGATTTAAAGATATATGTGTTCAAGTTAAATGTTGCATATAGGAGTATATCTCTCTGGCGATGAAGAAGCTGGACTTTAGCTGAAATGTAACTTATAAGTGTTGTACATAGAGGGGTGAAACTTGGGGTGTAAGTAGAAGTAGGTGAGCATTACTGACCCTGAAAGTTTTTGATCATTATACTATTAATGGTTTTCGTGCTATGAATGTTCAAAGTTACAGTTTCACACAGGTTTCGATTTCGTTTTTACAGCAGGGGAGAGGGGGAGAGGTGCGTTTTTTATTGGCTAGGATGATGGAGAAGCATCCCGTAGCCATGGTAACACTGCTTTTTCGTTCCGATGTCTCTTTGCTTCTGTCAGCGAGCACGCAGCCCAGGGAGCACAGATCCAGGGAGCAGACCTACCGGCTTCCCTAGATGGTCCCCTGCACCCCCCTGCCAGCCACACCCGGCATATAAGACAACCCCCGACTTTTGCACACATGTTCCTGTGTTCAAAAGTCGTCTTATACACCGGAAAATACAGTACACTACCTGCTTTTTGTATTATAAATCAATGTGTCGGTGTCTAAGGAAAATATCCACAGTGACAAAAACAACAAAAATCAGGCAAATAATTGTTTTTACAAAACAGGAGTTTTAAAAAGTTCCATTCTATCTGAAAAACAAGCATTTACTTTAGATATGCTTTAAATACACGTGGCTTCTAAAAAAACAATGACTTTGTATTTATTTTGTATTTCTAAATTTCCGAACATATTAACAGGTGGATCTTCATTTCAAACAATGACAAGACTAATGACATGTTTATTAGCTTGTCAAGGCCTCCCCTGTTTAGAGAGGACTCACCCAGATAAACAAAACATTCTGTTTCTTATTGGATAATTGGGTTTGCTCCTGTTGAGAATCTCAGCAAAGTGCTTGATGAGGCATAAAATGATGATTAATTAATTTACTACTCATTCGATCATCAAACTGAGAGGTTTATGATTCACACAGCAGTCAACACTCCCACCTCAATGTGCCACAGCATGAGCAAGTTTGGCAGTGGCTCACCATTGCCTTTTATGTGACCTATGTTACAGAATTGTAATTCATTCATCCTGCTCATTCTTAAAAGACGTTTTAAAAACTACTGGACAACAACTGCAAGAACCCTGCTCATATAAAAGAAAGAGAGAATATTATTAGTGTATGTAAACATGACAGTTTTTAAAGATATGCTATGTCATCTCAGACCAGTCTCTTAAAAAAAATAAGCTGCAGATATAATCAATCATATGTAGCCTGCCATTGTTATGTCTAGTCAAGGATAAACTTGGGCCAGGCTGTTTTCATTCTGAATATGCATTTGACATCAAAGTCAAGAGGAAATTGTATTTCGATAAAACAGCACACAAACTTCTTTATTCTATCCAAAGCCAATATAACAATTTAATTGGCAGCCAATTTACATTTTGTGGAGATTAAATTGCAGCATGATATACCAAATAACATTTTGGGGCTATTATAATGTCCAGATTGATAACATTCAGACTCTCTTTCAGTTGAACAGTATGTAACAGATTGTCAGCCTTTTAGCTGAAAAGTGGTAGTATTACTTCCCTTTTAATAGGTGCTAGATTAAATAAATATTGAAATAAAGAAAAATAATACAAGGCATATTAAAACATATTAATTAACGCTTGACAAACATCCAAGACATGTTAGAATTTCTGTGCTGCTGCTCATAAGCAAAATTCTTGTTAAAATTTGCAATATCTTGTGGGTTTGAGAACAAATCTCTTTCACTTTTTTCATTTTACTTGACTTTGATCAACACAAATGTCTGCTATGCCATTTGTGTTGAGAAGTAGTTAATTAGACAGACACACACATGTGTTCTACGCTTTGTAGACACTGCTTTGGTTAAGTATGGTGGTAGTCGTTTAGTAAGTACATGAGTAAAGCCCCCCATACACCTTTAGATTGATCCATACAATCTCAATTAAATCTACCAACAACTGTGTAGTATAGTGTCCTCTCTGATAGAATACATAGTGATTGGAAGGTTTAGAAAGGTCCTCATATTACATGGTTTTGGTAGAACAAAATTTGATTGTACAGAAATTGTATGGAAAGATTGTAAGGTGTATGGGGGCCCTAGGCCCTAGGCCAATAGGTCACATGGATGTTTATATCTATCTGTATTTTTTTTTTTTAAATAAAGAGGCAAATAGGAACTGCCTAACCTTTTTAATGCTCTATAAATCTGGCAATGAAAAAAAGGGTCTTCACAGATACTGTACCCTGTAACATAAGTTCAAGAGGAGAAGTAGGCAACTCATGTCGATGTAGTTTTCTATGAATATAATAAATATAAATATATAAATATATCATACAGATAATTTCATTTAAAAAAAATCAGCTAAAGTCACCATGATTAATTTCATAGCTTTTATGCATCAATTAAAAACACACTTAAGACTAGTAATATAAAATTACAGACTTCCACAGCTATTATCATTCTTAAATCTGAAGATATTACTTTTCCAACTTCTTATAGTTTTGGACCTCTGTCTAAACACAAAAAAAACACATTTTGCCATATTCTGAAAATTAATTAATTATTACATTAATGATGCATGTTTTTTAATGTATTAACTGTAAAGCTTATTATTTAAAATGTTTTATTTGTATGTGGATGTTAGTGTGATTATTTTTCATCCCTGCATATTCTCACTAAATAAACCATCAATCACCCTGACATAGAGGAAATAAATAAGGCTGAATAACACTTTGTCTCTTGGTGTCCAGGTGTTTCTCAGATTTTATCTCTATGGAATTTGACTTTAACTAGGGAAGGCGAATTTGCCTTAAGACTCAGTAACATGACACAGTAATAGTTCACTGTAATGACAATGTGATAGTTCCCATTAATTACAAACACTTCTACAACACACATTTTTGTTTGACACCTGGACAGTTCAACTCTTTCTGAGCCTGACCACAGTTATTATCATTTAATTGTACAAGACTTATTTTTTCTGTGGTTTTGTAAGTGCATAAATAGATACAGGGAAGTAAATAGGGTCATACAATACAATTCCTAAGATATTTATTGGTCTCTTTGTGTGGGGGATTTTGCTACTACATGTTCAAAATGTCTGTAGCCACTATAAAAAATTGTGACAGGATGAAAATTACATATTATATGATGCTTACAACCCTGAATGATTGCCTGCTTGGGACGTGGGCCCACGTCATCAATGCTATTTAAAGCCCCCCATACACCACATACAATTACCATGCAATTTCTGTACAACCAACTTTTCTTCTACCAAAACCATGTAATAGGAGGACCTTTCTACACCTTCCAATCACTATGTATTCTATCACGGAGGTCACTATACTACATAGTTGTTGGTAGGTCTCATGAAAATTGTATGAAGGAATCTAAAGGTGGACCATGCAATTTCTGTACAACCAACTTTTCTTCTACCAAAACCATGTAATAGGAGGACCTTTCTACACCTCCCAATCACTATGTATTCTATCAGGGAGGTCAATATACTACATAGTTGTTGGTAGGTCTCATGAAAATTGTATGAAGGAATCTAAAGGTGTATGGGGGGCTTAAGTGTATCAGTTACGTCTATCATGTCTATCATGTCCACCTAACATATCTGGTCCTTAAAAACAGCAAAATATTACATTTATGTCATCTATTGTTTGTAAATTTTGAGCAACATTAGATTAGTCACACCATTTGAAATAAATATTAAGTAATGCATTTATAGTGGGAGATTTTTGAGCAATATGCACAAAAAACTAAATATTGTTCAGTTGCTGCTCAATGTGTAAGCAGCTCATAAAGGCTATAATATAAAAAGGAGAGAAGAGGCTCGTGTCTATGGAAATGTAAAAAAAACTGAGAAGGGCTTTACCGTATATCAACAGGACATTGAGCATAAAACAAAGACAAAAACTGTAGGACCTCAATGTACACTGTACCGCAAAAGGTATTGGGACATATGTAGTGTTTCAATCACTTCCATTACCACAGACATTAAAATCAAGCACAGTCTAAATGAATGCTATATGTAGTACAAACATTGTGAAAGAATGGATCACTCAGTAATTTTAGCATGGTGGTTCCCTGGTAGAATGCCAACAGCACATCAAGCACATTTGTTAAATGTCCGTGTCTGCATAGACTACAGAGCAGCAGACCTCCAAACTTTGTATGGCCTTTTAATGAATGAACCATGGTTATCATTTTGGCAAACTGATCGATGAGTTTTGTGGATATAAGGCTTGGCTTGTAAAGTTGATTTTCAAGGATTGCACTTGGACTCTTGGTTCCATTGAACTCTGACTGCCAAAGACATTTTAAATAATTTCATGCTCCCAGCTTTGTGAGAACAATGTGAGCACCTTTCTGTTCCAACAAGACGCCCCAACAGAGACATGGAGAACCAAGGAAATGAGACAGATGTTTTCATCAGCGCTTGACCTCACAAATGCTTTTCTTGAAGAATGGTCTAAATATTCCCAAATATTCCAAATGGTCCATATATTCCCAATACTAAACAATGTGAGAAGTTTAACTCAGCAATAATTCACAATGATAATGCATGACACATCTATGTGTCTGAATACAAACTAAACACTGATTAACATTGTAAATACATTCAGATTAAAGGTCTATTATGTTTTGCTGATGTTCAGTTTGCAACTCTGTCTGTTTTCATTGTAAGCTGGCCATAGTTGCGCGAGATCGACTGGTGTGCGCGCTCAGGCCGAACTCTTGGTGGTCGAACTCCCGCAACTACAGAGTTGCCCACCTTAATGGATCGACTCAAAAAGTCCCACCAAACAGATCGCATGGCGAACCATGCTGTAATGAGTGTCCTACAAGATGCCCAGGAATCGAGGAATCTGTGGCTGGCCTAACTCTTGAAATTTGCCTAAGCCTTGGACCTAAGCATGAGGATGCACTTGTGATCTAGTGGTTAGCGTGTTTATACCAACTGGGGGCTTAAATTGTAACAAATTATGGTACTCACAATACCATGGGCTTGCAATTATGACAATACTGAAACACTATTGTGGTCATGTCAAAATATGAATTTAAATGTAGCTATATTGTACTCTTTTACATTTACATATAGCAATGTGACTTATGAAATACAAAGATACACACTCTTTCATATTCAACATGTTCTTCCATGTCTATTTAGATAGTGCCAACAGACTGACAGTGTAACCATTGTCTGAAGTGAAGTATTGTTCTTTGTAGAAATGTTTAAGTATCACTTGTTTGTTTACCAAATCCGAATTGTAAATGCACCTTTTACATCACTAGCACCTGAATATGTAAGGGGAAAATCCCTGCCACAGGCAAAGAGTTTAATTAAAGTTCATACATTACAAAATATAATTTAGCTCTAATACCTTAAAAGGCCTAAATTTCAGATGCATTACCCTTCCTGTCTCCAGGACAAGGGATCAGTGTACAGATTTAGTTTGAAACAATTGTAATTGTTTAGGGTGATTTGTGCTGTTGAGACACAAAATGGGCAAATTAAATTAATGTGTGTGGCAACAGGGAAGCTACATATTCTACAAATGTTCTGAACTATTTCTGTACTTGAGAAGTTCCTAGTCAGGATGAAGAATGATCAGGTTGTAAATAGGCAAAAGGAAATGAGGTGGTATTAAAAACTAGTATGTCTGTCTCAGGTCAAGCAACAAAATAAATGTAAAGCAAGATAGGCCAGCAATGTATATATTTTAAAGGTACAATGTATCTTAATCTAATGTGAATAGTATAATTAGAGGCTCATTGATGACCCTAGATTGAATTGTAGGATAGGGTGGTTGAATAAAAATATTGAGCTATTTCACCTGTGGAAGCATACACTATTAAAGTTGAAAAACACTAGTTTAGAGACTGTCTAAATATTGCAAACCCATGATAAAAAGGAGAAATGATTAGAACACTATCATGCAAAATACCAAAAGATTAACAATAGAGCATTATTAATTTGATGACTGAGACAGAACAGAACCCCACGTGTCTGAAATGTTAAAATGTAATATAAATCAAAATCTCTTTGCCTGTAAAATCATACTATGCTCAGTACCTGTCATTATAACCTGATGAAAATGTGTGATACAAAAATGCCTCAGAAGGTTTTCAGTATAGTAACTGTGCTGAATAACACTGAAAGATGGAAAGTGAAAATGCTCATATTTTCCAGTGAAGACATGATTAAGAAATAAGTTGGGTGTCATTAATGATCACTAAAATGGAATTTAAAAATTACTTCCCAATCCTTTATGTACTTAAATGGCACTATGCTTATTCACCATAGAATACCTGTAAGTGAAAGATATTCTGTGGCCAAGCACTTGTTATCAGAAGAGACCTGTCAGCCAAAAGTAACATTTTTCCATACCACCACCATTTATTTTTAATATAATATATAGGAAAACTCCCTGATTAGTATAGTATCGAGCATATTGATTATTACACTATAAAGCATACTCCATCTGTGCAAACAGGTTTTGTGAGTACACTAAATGAATATGGGCAGCCCAATGTGGCAACAGCAGGTGATGAATTGTGATTAAATAATGTATTTCTGTTTTTTGGTTATTCCATAGAAAAGTGATGTACATGTGATGGTTGATTGTTTGTTGGGCTGCACTCACAGACCAAAAGTGTCTTTCAAACGTGCTTCAATTTATTAGAGTTTAAAACCAGCGGTACAAAACGAAAAAAAACAAAAAACATACAACATGACTCCCCCAGGTTCAGGCCAGAGCCCCCTCTGACACGTTTCCCTCTAAATGTAGAGCTTATTCATAGAGATAATAAGCTCTACATTAAGAGGGAAACGCGTCAGAGGGGGCTCTGGCCTGAACCTGGGGGAGTCATGTTGTATGTTTTTCGTTTTTTTTCATTTTATACCGCTGGTTTTAAACTCTAATAAATTGAAGCACATTTAAGACGCTTTTGGTCTGTGAGTGCGGCCCAACAAACAAACAACTACTGCTTATACAGGGCTTGAGATGGACCTGCTGTGGACCCTGCACCCGACCACACCTTCTAAAGAAGCTGCATGACTACATTTGTGGGCATTTGGAGGCTGTCAGGCTATTTTGTTCATTTATTGTTTACTGGACTGTTGGAGTGCGGATTTCCCCCTTTTGCATTGTACATGTGAAAGCATTCCTCTGAGGAAGCATGTTGTGTGAAACGTGTAGTGGCATGCTGCTATGCCATCGTGAAATCATGTACTAAATGTTTATGCACTTTAACATAAAAAAGTAACAATGCAATGTAATTTATTGTGATTTTAATTACATGTTTCTTATAATAATACATGGATTCTTAAAAAGTTGTTTCCACTTCCACTTTGTGGGGAGAAATTTGATGAGTGGGAATTTCCCTCTCGTTTGTATTAATCATCTCGTTAGGGATGTTGGCCTTAAATTGACAAGGTTGTCTTTTTGTTGAGGTTTATTATATAGGAAAAGTAAACATATTTTGTTTATTATATAGGAAAAGTAAACTTGTTTTGTTTGTTATGCACATATGACAGGAAAAGATGAAATTATCATTTAAACTATTACTTACGGTTTAATTCTCTACATTTGAGTTGCAGTTTTGCAAACCTATGCCTAACCATCACACACAACTCCATTTGCCACTCCTAACCATGCAGTGCTTTTCAGCCACCATCCAGCCAGACCTGCCTTCAAATGTCTAGACTTTCATCCTGACCTGAACCAGCAATATTGGAAACAAAATATATAGTTATAATTTCTTGACTATTGTAACATTTTGGATAATTTTATATTTCATTGGTTCTTTGAAATTTGGAAACATTTTTTATTTCATAGATTTTTTTATTTTCTCAGATCTTTCTCAGAACGCAAAACCTATACCTTGTACTAATGGCATCACTAGGTTTGTTTTCTGGAAACCCATGGTGCCACCTCATAGTTGTATATTTGGTATGTTGTGAGTGATTGTCAAATTGTGTGGCAACGGTAAAC
>CM070036.1:83997664-84035013 GCA_036250615.1 Ptychadena robeensis | reverse complement strand
GGATGATGTGGTCAAAATACGCATTTGCCTAATAATTCTGCACTCCCTGTATTGCAATGAGGGAAATACAGTGGCTTGCAAAAGTATTCAGAACTTTTCCACATTTTGTCACATTACACGACCACAAACATGACTCAATTTTATTGGAATTCCATGTGAAAGACCAATACAAAGTGGTTTACGTGAGAAGAAGAACGAAAATCTTTTGCAAGCCACTGTATGTATTTGATCCCTTCGCAAAAGATGACTTTTGGAAAAACCTTTTGTTGGCAATCATAAAGATCACATGTTTCACCAGGGTTGAGGACGCAATCATAAAGATCACATGTTTCTATTAGTTAGCCACCAGGTTTGAGGAGGCAATCATAAAGATCACATGTTTCTATTAGTTAGCCACCAGGTTTGAGGAGGGATTTTGTACCACTGCTCTTTGAAGATCCCTTTCAAGTCAACAAGGTTTTGAGGCTGATGTTTGGCTATTCAGCCCTCAGCTCCCTCCACAGATTTACTATGGGATTAAGGCCTGCCTTGTCAATGTAATATTGGCCATTGTCATGCTGAAATACCCATCCAGGACTCATTTTTAATGTCCTGGCTGAGGGAAGGAGATACTCACCTAAGATTTGACAAGTCTTGTGATATCCATCGTATAGTTTATGCAATGAAAATGTCCTTTGTGCTTTGCAGAAAACACACCTTAAACATATTTGACAGTGGGAATTGTGTTCTTAGGCAGCATTCCTCCTTCTTCTAACATGGCAACTTGATTTCACGCCAAAGAGCTTGGTGACCTGGTGCCCTAAAATCATTGTTCTGCACTGCTTTATCACCATTCTCATGTTTATTGCAATTCTGCAAGGTGAGATCTGCCACAGAGCTGTTATTTTTTTCTTCCATTTGGGAATGATTGGTTCAACCAGCATGTAGTGAAGAAGACTTGTGAGAGTTTGAAATCTTGCGGGTTGACTGGAGATCAAATACTTTTTTGTCATATTGCAATGAATACCAATATCTGGCACTAGGTTTGGAAGTTTGTTTTGGAAATCTATTTTAGCAGCTACAATAAACATCCCAAAACAGTTATAGACTTGTCATTTCTTTGTCAGAGTGCAATATTTAAAAATAAGCAGGGGATCAAATACTTATGTCCCTTATATATCATTCACAGGTATAAATGTCACATTAACAGGTTCATGTTCACTCTTTCCTGGCTACAACAAATGTCTGTGTTAAATTGAATTGTTATCTGATTTAAACTGTAAAATGTGTCTATTATAATAATTACACATTATAATAAAATATATAATTACATTTTACTACTTTCTGATGCCTGTTTTAATGCAGAACACAAATCAAGACATAGATAAAATCATCTATCATAAAAAAGAACAGGTAGATGAGTGATACTGACCATTGAAATATTCCAGAGCAGTTTTTTTTGTTGAAATTCCAGAACAAAGCTTAGAATAGTTTCCATTTGACTTCGGCAAGAAAATGTGAAAATGTTTCTATAGAAGTGGGAAAATATTAAGCTGTCTTGTTATAAATTATTGAATAGTATATGTAACCATGCTCTTAAAGATGTTTTTACTTTCAACACACAATAGAGATGCAATCATTAACTGAAAAAAGGAAGGTCATTGTTCTTGCAGAAGTTGTGCAGCAGTACATTTGTAGTTGATGGTTTCTATTAAGTTCTGTGATTGTGTTTTAGGACTCTTCTACATTATATACACAGAATCAGCCAGCACAGAGGCCGATGGAGGAAAGAACTGAAGCCCATTGGCTCTCAATACTTTCAGTTTTCTTCTCCTCTCTTCTGATTGCACACAGCCCCCCAAACCCTCCACTAGCCACTGCCAGCCATTCAGAAACCCGGGGAGGGACAGGCAGTAAGTGTGTCTATGCATGTAATGTGTAGGAGAGAGTGTGTGTAATGTGTGTGAGTGAGTGTAGTGTCCGAGAGTTGATTAGTCAGCGCGAGGTCCCCTTTAAGTCCCCAGACCAGCATGCCCCGGGGTTCTCTGAACACTTAAGGAGGGGCTCAGCCTCGCAGGTGGCACGTTTTGGCGAGGAAGTAGCCAGCAGCTGGTCTCCTGCTGCTCCTATTGTGGCCTTCTGCTCCCTAACGTTCAACCCGGCGTGCTTACAGCCGCTAGGCAGAATAGCATGCGCAGTTCCCTACACACAGCCGCACTATGCGCCACTGTGTCATCCGCCTGAGACCCGTACTGCCATCCCGGTGGGGTGGATATCCGGCCTACCGTGGATCCCGCCTGAGCTGCTGCATCCAATCTTCTGGTGTGCCTGCTATTTCAGCGTGCCATACCCACCTCCGGTGCCTCATCCAAGTCACAGCCTACACTGGTCCTGGCCCGCTCTGCGGTAAGAGCTGCAGGTCCACATTGTTGTCACCATAAGGACCCTTACCTGGACTACTACCAAATACTGGTTACTATGGACTTTAGCCATAACTATAAACTGCCATTTACCGATAGTGAGGCCCACCTTCAGGGCCTCACAGGTCAAAAAAGTTCCAGTTTGAGCAGTACAGCCATCTCTGCCATCTAATTCCTGTGTTATAACATGAGTAGTAGACAAAATGATAAGAGAAGGTAGAAGAATTCTCACAGGTTAGAAGTTGTAGTTCTACAACAGCTAGAAAAGGCAGAAGGGCATGCTGGGTAGTGTCGCTCTTTAGCAACTAGCAGAATGCAATGCTTGCAGTTGCAGTTTCTTTACACAGAAAGTTGGGTCTTTGACTTTTATGCTATGTCATCAGAATGCCATGAGACACTTACAAAACACTATATGCATGCCAAGGTCTGTAGTCCATCAGCAGCAGCCTAGGATTTACAGGAAGCTTATAACTGCACTGATCCCCTAAGAATGACAACTGAACCCAGAGTTATAACTCAGATGTAAGTTTAGAGGGGGGAGGGGGGAACTAACCCTCAGGGGTGGCCAACCCCAACGGACTTTTAAGATGAATATATTCAAAGAGGTTCCAGTCGAGGGATTGACGTTTTTTTTTTAAATTTATTGATACAGCTTAACACGACAGAATACATAGTATATCACTAGTTCAGGATATCACTATCCACCATGCAAATTTTGTTCCCATTAGGTTACATATCAACAAAGAGCGTTTTGGTCCTCCATACCATACAGTACACAATTAAAATTCATTCCATATCTTGATGATTCAGGGGTCAAATTCTATAGTTATACTCCAATGCGTTCCAACGCGTTTCGCCCCCTTATCATTGAGACTTCATCAGGGATCTTTGGAGATATTTCAGCGTATTTCTTTTTCCTTGCTGTGAGCAGGTAGGTAGGTGTCAGTCTAGTGTCCCCCAAGCCTCCACTCAGCAGCCACAGAGGCCGCACCATTGTGTCGCCAGCACCTGGTGTGTGGCTCCACCAAGAGAGCACTTTTCGTCACCCGCCTTTCTGGATCAGTGACGTGTCAGAGGGCCAAAATGGGCACACAATGTAAACAGATTTTTTTCTACAATTTTTCGTACTATTTTTGCATAAAAAACAGATACAATGGGACCACCATGGGGGTTAAACAAAGTCCCCTTAACAGATTCTGTAGCCTATAACCCAATGGATATAACATACCTCTAAGAGGAGTATCTGTACTATACTTAGAAATTAATAAATGCTGTTTTGTATCTAATAACCTTTTGTTAATTTGCATCACTTTTTTATCTGCAATTTAAAGAATTATTCATATTTTTCACAAATGTTGTATGCAATTTTTTCAGTTTCACATATATTTATAGGAACACAAGTAATGTTAATGTATTCATTCCATTGAATAAAAAGTAAAAATTGTGGAGATTTGGTATTTTGCACTTTCAGACATTTCAAACCCCTAAAAAAAAGATTCTGTCAATTCAAATTAAAGATTTTGACTAACCTTATTATTACCAATATACAATAGGTTAAAATAGAAGGAATGTTATGAAAAACAAATGTCTATGATGTCAGTGAATGCACTTTAATAAAAAGATTACTAAAAAGTCCTAAACATTATAACATTTTCCACTCCTCTAATAAGTTAGTTGATTAGGTTTAACAATAACTATGGATTATTGGGGAACACCAAACACTTATCTCCAATTTAAAATTTCCTTTACTGACATTGCTGACAATTTGCTTATGCATTACAGCAATAAAATTGCTCCGATGGTAATATTTGTGTCAGTGTGCACATAAGCAAAAAGCACTTGTGTAAAGGATAAAACAATTCCTTGCTGTGAAAACAACAGCCAGCATTTGCCATTTAATGTTGTTGTGTCAAGCTGCAGGGATGGAGGGGCCAGGCATGTTACACATTTACAAAATATTAAGATTTGTTTCTTGGAAATGTGTATGTGTATTACTTGGGCTTCATCTCACATTGGCAGCAGAAATGAAAAGACAGCTAGATTTAGACAGAGAAATATTGAGGCTTCTATAAGCGACTTATTTAATACTACTATTTGCCTGGCTAATTTTAGGTTCATTACTTTGTGCTACATACCTATACCAACATGGAAACATTATGGAGTTATACCTGTATTGCCTGCTTCTTTTAAAAGTCATTGAAAATATAGCTATTGGATTTAGATCACAATCTGGTAAGCTGTAATTGTAAAATCTTTTCATCATCTGAAATGATAATTTAATAGAATTTTTTAAATATCCCTGAATCCCATATTATTATTATTATATATTCAAATCTTGATTTTTTATTACGAATATATATTGCTATATCTTTGTGATCTTGATTCATCTGTTTAGGAATCAGAATGTAAAAAAAAGCTGTCTTCGAGCGAGTACAATGTCGCCGTGACATTGCGATCATAATATTTGCATGTAAAAGTGCAGATATTCGCAAAAAGTAAACAGGAGATCTCGCATTCACTATTCGGATATATATTTAGAAAATAATTTGCGCAATGTCACAGGGTTGGGGTATACTACAGAAAACAAAAGTATTGCTCTAACACAAAACGTTTTTGCATAAATTAAGTTCAAAGTCAAGTAGACATTTTGAAATTTGAAATTTCAACTTTGATTTTGAACTTCATTTTTGCAAAAACTACATGTGCTAGAGCAAAAATGTCATATGTTCCCACAGCCCTTCTCTACATCTCCAGCAATTTGGTGATGATCATTTTCAGAAACTTTGCAATCAGCTCACAAAGTCAGCTAGCCGAAAAATGTCTCTAATCGTCACTAGTGCTAGTTAGTTAGGGTCTATAGAGAATTTAATTTCTCAGACAAGCTACCTTTTTTATTATTCTTATTTTGTTTGGTAATTGATACTATAAACCTACAGGACAGTCATAAGGGTTCCCTCTAAAATATATACACCAGTTATAGTTTGTCTATACTACTACCAGTTTCAGATGGGACCCAATGTTTATTGTTTCTATGTAAAGGACAAGGCAATTTCAAAGTTTACAATTTGTAAATTAGGAATATGACATTACAGTTACAGTGTAATTTGCTTTGTGTAATTGTAAGGTTACTTATACTACAATGACTTCACTAGCAAACAGAAAGAAAACAAATAGCACTGGTTTCGTAAGGAATGTAAATCTTTCAGATCATGTTCAGAGATTACTAATAGAAATTCTAGTAATGTAAACAACACCTGAGAATGGTCTGTGCATCACACCTTTGTCATGACACCTTTGGTGACCTTATATATTTCCTATCTAGTATTACCTATGCCTAGTTATAGTGTTCTTGAATGGAAGTTACAACAAAGAATATAGCATTCTCGTACTGAAAAACAACAAACATTGCTCAAGCTTTAATATTTGCCACATGTTTTGTTCTCATAATGGTACATAAACATCATGAATATCACATGATAGCACACCCATTTATAGTGTAACTTTACATACAGGCCTAGGCAATATTTACTGTATACTGGTATATTTGTACTGTAAATACATTTGTTCTTCTCAGCACTCTTTAAATTGTATTGGGTCTTTTTCCCAATGCAACTACATATTGAAAAAGAGGTCTTACTACTACATTGAATATAGTAAAAAAATATGTAGAAATCAATGATCAATGAAATGCTGAAATTTTGACGTGCAAATTGAATGCTCATTTTCAATCTACATATAATATACATAGCAATTGTTACCAAGTACATGTTATATTTACATTATTTAGGAGGAAACAACATTTGACATACAGTGTAATTAAAGACTACATACATACTATCTAGCAAGCTTAAGACATCTTGTTTTTAGACGTTATTCACTGAATAGCTTTGTTAAGTCCAAAATGCTTTATTATTTATGAATTGGTTAAACACTAGTTGTTCCCAATCTTAAATAATTTAAATATAAATGATTAATCAACTGTTTGATTGCAGTCATTATGGCAAATTTCAAATTATTTATAGAGAAAATTTATCCATCAGTGAGGAACCACAACAAGTGCATTGGCACATCTAACTTCATGGTAAGTGTTCATTAACAAGCCCTCAAACATCTTACTTTCAAAAGGGTTTTTAGATGTACATCTTTTCAGAGCTTTTTTTAAACACAGGTTCCACATTTTCATTTACTAAGACAAACAATAATCTAGAAGAAAATAATCTTAGTATACAGGTGATTTGTGAAAAATTTTAATATCATCCAAAAGTTCCTGTATTTCAGTAATTGAACTTAAAAGGTAAAACTAATATATGAAATAGACTGATAACATGCAAAGACATCCTGCAAGATATTTCATGCCTTTATATGCTATAATTTTGATGTTTATGCCTTATGAAAACCCCAAAATAAAAATCTCATATTGCATGAAATCAATAAAACAAAGATTTTAATTTGAAAAATGTTGGAACTTTGAAAAATACAATCATGCATATGTACTAAATACTTGGTTTGAGGCCCTTTTGCATCAATTGCTGCCTCAATATTGCATGGCATGAATGCTATCAGCCTGTGGCACTGGTGAGGTGATATGGAAGACCTCAGACTTCAGCTCTTCAGCATTGTTCAGTCTCATGTCTCTCATCTTTCTCTTGGCAATGCCCCATAGATTCTCTATGGGTTTCAGGTGAGGTAGGTTTGCTGACCAATTAAGCTCAGAAATCCCATGGTCATTGCACCATGTTTAAGTACTTTTGGCAATGTGGGGAGGTGCCAAGTCCGTCTGGAAAATTAAGTCAGCATTTTCATAAAGCTCATCTGTGGAAGGAAGCATGAAGTGCTCCAAAATCTCCCAGTGGACCAACTCCAGCAGATGACATGGCTCCCCAAATCAACACAGACTGTAGAAACTTCACACTGGACTTTAAGCATGTTGAATTGTGTGCAAGATTCCAAACGGGATGCAAAATTGCTCTCATCAGAAATTAGCCCTGGTAAGACACTTCTGAATTTGTTGTTCAGGAGCGGCTTGACAAGAGGATTACGACATTTGAAGCCCATGTCCAGGATCTGTCTGTGTGTGGTGGCTCTTGATGCAGCCTCAGTCCACTCCTTGTGAAAGTCCACAACACTTTTGAATAGTCTTTACCTGACAATCCTCTTCAGGCTGTGGTTATCCATGCTGCTTGTGCACCTTTTTATTCCACGACCCTTGTATGGACCTATCAGACCCTTGAACGGACATATTTTGGGAAGTTACAGGCCTACAACATAAAGAAAAAATTACCATTGAAGTCTATGGTGCACTTTTGGTACAGAAATCTTGACCTCAGCAGTGCGCTAGGGAGGTTAATGTGCTTTGAAACAGTATTTAGCAAATTCTTCCAAATTTTTTTAAGCTAGCCATACATGTTCCGATTCCATGGCCGATCGATCACCCATCCGATCGATTCCGCGATGCCAGAGGGAATCGGATGTCCGATCGATCGCCCAATTAAGCCTGTCCCTACCACCTTGGGCCACCGATTCCTGGACGATTCCATGCCCGATCAATCACTTCACACATGGCAACTCCCCCTGATGTGTGCTGAATCGGATCAGAAAGACCAACATGTTGGTTCTCTGGCAGATCCGATTCTGGGAAGATAGATAAGCGTGCACGCGCCCATGCTCTGGAAGAGGGGGCCCACAAAAAACACGTGTTCCCCCCTCCAGAACATACTAAACCTTGCCCCAGGGTGGGAGTGTGAATGGGGACTCATTGAGTATTCAGGGTTCCTCTTTATAAATCCATGGCCGGCTTGTAGCAGACTCATTACAGTGTGGCGACCTTCAGGACCTCTTAATTCGGCCATAGACGTGCCGATTCCCGTCCATAGTTGCGGACAATCAACCGGCGTGTGCGCTTCCCCCGAACCCACAATGGTTGGTCACCTGAAACTACAGGGGTGCCCACCTTGAGGTTTCAATTGATCCTGTTGTAGACAGTTAACTTGGAGTTAATTGGCTACAATCTGAAGGGAATCCCCCGTGTTAGTGGAGCACACAGGATTCCCGTCAGTTCTGTAGCCAACTCCTCACAGTGTGGTGACGTCACCACGCTGTAATAAGTCTGCTACAATGCGGCCATGGTTCGAGGTGTCTATGGCCAGCTTAACCCATTCACAAGGAATGGTTATAGATAGTCCTAGAAATAAAACACAAACACACACAAAATGTTTGTTTTATTTAACTTTCTACAATTCCACATACCTACCTGCACAGTTGTATACTCCATCCTAGTAAGCCTTCTCTTTCCACAAACGTTTAAATATCCCAAGCAGAAGGGTCTCAGTGCTGCAGATCCAGTGATGATCTATGACCCTCAATGATCCAACAACTGAATGAACCTTCAAACGGTGGGTGGATTAATATCCACCAAGCGGTTCCCATGTTATCTGCACATTACCTAGTGCAGTGGTGGGCAACTGAGTTGACAATGAGGGCCACAAGTGTGGCCCTCTGCATCACTAAAGGGCCGCACATAACATTTTCAATCTATACTGATTAGTATAAGAATTTTTTCATGAAAAAAATTACAGCATATATAGCTAGAGGACATTATTTTTCATTTTAAATAACAAAATGTGTTTAATATTATGCTTTAAACATTAGGGAACACTGTAGTATGGTAATGCACATTTTTGTGTCAGGCATATCATCAAATGTGCCTCATAGATATAATCAAAGCCAATGATAATTTCTAAGGGCGGCATATAACCTTCGATATACATTAACAATTAGGTTTCAGGGGCCGCAAGCCAAAGAACACCCAAAGGGCCGCATGTGGCCCCCTGGCCGTAGGTTGGGCACCTGGGACCTGAAAAACACTGTTGAACTTAAAATACAATTTGAGACTATTTATAAAAAAGTGAAGAACAGATAAATGTTCTCTACATTGTTATCTATAAAGGCCTGTTTATCACTCATGTATTGGCAGATTTCTTAAAGTTGAAAGTTTTGTTCTGAAGAAAAAAGTGGACCATTTATGTAATGCTATAATACAGCTGTGCTCATTTAAAGAAAATAACTATTCCGATAGAAACACAAAATATTTTTTTTGTAACCAAATGTTAAAATACAAGACTACTCAATCATAAAGCTAGAAGTGTGTTTTGTTTATTGTGTTGCAGTAAGAACTTCAGAACAATTGAAATATAAAGGCAATGGGATGGAAAGTGTAAAAATGACAAGGGTGGTTACACATGATTTCCAAAAAGGAATATTGGCCCCATACGTGTTAAAAAAATTAGTTGTCAAATGGTGTAATAATTGAATCTTCTGTTGATGGTGGGAAAGTAATGTGTTTGCTTTAACTTGGAAAGCAAGTGACTAAAATTACTTAATTTACTCATCTTGAACAAACGTTAAGGGTTGTTTAATGGCTTGAAGATGATGTTTTTGGCTCATTAAGCATACAGAACACAGAGAAAATCACACATGACCTCACTCAAAGCCATCATAAGACTTTATACAAATATCATTGGCTGTTTACTATCATATGTTTAACAGAGGCAATTGAATAGTCAAAGCATATTCATATGAGTTTTGTCTCATGTCAATATTTCAGTTTATTTTCTTGTTAATTAAGTAATTCATCTATCTTAAAGTTGTTGGGAATCAACTCAGACTTAAATGTTTGATGTAAAGGGTCTAAAGGACCCAAGTTGTACTTAATTTAACATGATGTCAAATGCTTAATTTAGTATAATATAAAAAATGTGCATTTTACCTGGGCCTGATTTTTTTGAAATAATAAGTAATATGAAAAATGTGTGGTCTTTTTTAATATAAACGCATGTCCTTCACATCTTAGAACGGCAACACCAATATTGGCTCAGTGATCAGCTGAAGGAAGTTGGCATGTTCTTCCTCTGCCTGCACACTCTGCACACTCTAAGTACATACTGCTAGGTTAATTGGCTTTCCCCAACAAAAATTAGGGAAAGACTGTGACTGTGTTAATATGAAATATGAATGTCCGAGAACAATCAGGGGCAAATTAAGGGCCATGTTTGGATCATTTAGCTTTTTGATCTAGCCCATACTGCTTTCCTCTCTGCTCATTTACTGCAATGGTGTCCACACATTTTTATGGCCTGGGAGAATGTCCCCGTGACTGTAGCATAAAGGGCTGGTGTTTTGATCAAAAGTTTTTCATTGAAAATTCATGGAACAATAAAAGTTTAAATTTGTTGCTTCATTTTCATCATAGCTCACTGGTCTAGCCCCTCTGTGAAATATTGGAATCTAGAGATGGTCGAATTTTTTCTCATAAATTGTACCATTTCGACGATTTTGAGTTAATTGCAAAGCTGTGAGCATGGTATCATCACCAAATTTGCTGGAGATGTAGCGGAACTCTCACACAAATAGTTTTTGCATAAATTAAGTTTAAAGTCAAGTCAAAATTTCAAAAATCTAAAATTCCCCTGATTTTGAACTTAATTTATGCAAAAAAACACATGTGCTAGAGCAAAAATCCTTTTTTCAAATGTTTCCACAACCCTTTTCTACATCTCCAGCAATTTTGGTAATGATTTCATTTTCAGAGGCTTTGCAATCAACTCACAAATTAAGTTAGTCAAAAAATTTCATCATCTCTATTGGAATCCACTGTGGGCCACTTCTGACATGGACTGTTAACTATATTAGTTACAAATACAAATGACATACTAACAGTTCTGCGCTGTCCCGGTGTCCCTGATGTCACAGGCAGGCTGGCAGCATATCCTCCTCTCTTCTCCCCTCCTCCGAGTGACGGGAGGCGGCGGGAAATTCAAAGGTACAGTGCATGAAATCAGTTTTCTATGTAGAAAACTGATTTCAATGTGCTTCTATGTACTAAATCTCGCCAGAATAAAAAGTCTCTGGTGCCCCAGATGTGCCCATATGCAGTAACCCTCTCTTCCCTGATGTGATTTTACCACATCCATCATACCAGGTTAGAGAGGGTTAACTGCAGATGGGCACATCTGGGGCACCAGAGACTTTATTTGGGTTTTAGTACATAGCACATAGCAGCAAAGCTTTGTGCCCTGATTTCTGTGTTTTCTCATTAAATTGTAAAAAAAAAAATATTATTTATGGGATTTCAAGGTGTATTATGTCTGTAATACCTTACCATTGGCAACTATATGTATTTCATCAGTGTATATGTTGGGACGTGGCCTTTTAAAATGTATTTCTTTTTTTTCTATAGGACTATTATTTTCTGTAGGGCTGTAAAATTGATAACACACAAAAGGGGGAAATTAAAAATGAAAACAAAAAACTGTTTATACCTATATAGTAAAGAGCTTAAGCAAACCCCACAAAAACATGTAGTTAAATCTTTACAAAATAGATAATAGCAATGGTATCCAGAAATTCAGTTACATGCTAATAATTAAAAGTAAAACCATTACAGTTAAGATGAATAGAACAGGGAGAAGGACCTGACCTTGTAAGTTTACCTTCTAGAGGAGATAGTTGGAAATACAATGTAGGGTAACATGGGGCAAGGAATGCAGAACCTCTAGTTAGCTGTTGTATGGGGGAGGTATATTGTTAATATACCATATTATTCTCACTACAAGACACAATTTTCCTCCCTTAAAACCAGGGGGGAAAATCTGTGCTTCTAAAAAAGAGCCAATGTAAAAAAAAGGATAAATCCTGAACTTCCTGTAAGCAATAGCACAGCATTCCAGAAAGCAGGCTTGTGCCAAGAGTCAGGTCTTTGTTTCAGCAGTAAGTGGTTTATTTTTCTCCTAAAAACTATGGGATGCATCTTCTGATCCAGTGCATCTTAAAGTGTGAAAAATAAGGCAATTGAATGCTGACCATGACATTATATGTCTGTTTGAAAATGTTGATGACAGTCTAATGATACAAGAGAAGAGATGCAAGCACATAAACAACTCTATATTCATCAGTGGATGATAGGAGAATTTTATATTATATGATTTATAATATAGGGAGGAAATGTGTGAAAGGGATAGGAGGAGTGCTTTCTAGGTAGCAGTTGGCAGTTTAATTACAACACAAAATCAACGAATACATGTATTGCAATCATTAGAAAGCACAATTTGTAATTTCTTCTTAAATTTACAAATTTAGAAAAATTAACCAAATGACCATATTCTCCTAAAAGATTGGTACTAGAGAGGTATAACAATTGTAAAAAACAGTTAACATGTTTATGAATGTAATATTTTTAAATATGCTGTAAGTAAATATAAGTAAATGCTACAGGTTCTACAATATATTTTTAAATGAATTTAAAATTATTTTGCGAAGTAGTAATCTACACATTTCTCTAGTGGTCTCACTACTACCACAGAACAGCCAAAAAACTATAGAAACGTTTATCTTTTGGCCTTGAAGTTTGTCTTCTCAGTGCAAATCATAATTGCTTTAGGAGTTTCTAAATCCACTTGTAAATTCTAAGCTTGAGACAAATAATTGGATTTCCAACAAACACACTGAGCTATGTTACTTTTTCTGTTTTGCTGTGTGTCCTCGGGGCTTCGCTCTCTGTTTTATATCAAACTCTATCTTGCTGGTTAGAGGGGAAAAGGACAGATCAGTCTTCATTAAGCTGTCCATTTGTTTAAAGAAAAAGCCCCTCGAACAATTTTCACTGTCTTCAAATGAATTATAACAAGAGAAGTTAAGAAAACTGTGAATGGTGACTTAGTAAATTACTAGCTGTTTCAACACCCTGTGGAACTGCAATCCAAAACAATTACATTTTACCTACTGTATTTTTACAACACTTTGGGATTGTATATAGGCAATTCATGCATGTCACTGACTACAGGCTAGCCCCTAATTTGCTTTGGGCTACGTGGCTAGACATTTCTAGCTCCAGTAAAAATAACATAAGAAAACAGAGAACTACAAAGTGTTATTGGTGAAACCATGCACAAAACAATATTAAGGATCATGCTTTCTTACCATTCAAATCTACCTGTCTAATCCAACAGATGGATGAATAAACAACTACATTAAATTCCAACATACAGTTTAAAAGAAGTGTAAATAGTGATAAGCGAGCATGCTCAGCCGAACATGTGCTTGAAACATGGCGCTACCCATACGAGCACCATGTCTGCTCGTGCACCATGCACAAGTCTCCAACATCCAAACAAGGGGCAGGTAAATACTGGCCTCACTGTAATGCCAGTAGCCATCTTAGGTGCTGGCATTACAGTGATTGGCAATCCGGAATATGTCATCGGATGCTATATAACAGACAGTGAGGGAGAGAGGCATTTGCATTTTTTGCCACCTACAGTGTGGTAAAAAAAAAGTTAGTTCACATATACTTACATTGGCCTACTCTGTGTGTTGCGGCCGTTGTGTGTGATTCAGACATCCTAAAATTAAATTAAAATCTGACAAATGTACTGCTAAAAAATCTGACCTACAGTGCAGTAAAAAAAGTTGCTGCTGTTCACATACATTCACATGGGCCTTAGCTATTGTGGGTGGTGTGACCTTTTGTGTGTGATTCAGACATCTTTAAAAAATGGTGTACTTGAAATAAAAAGTAAAACATTTGCTGCCAAAAAGTCCTTAATTTTTTGGACTTTTTTGGAGAGTTAACATGAAGATTGTGAGCAAAAAGGGACAAGAAAGTGGGCATGATGCTGATGGTGCATGCACAGGCCGTGGCCCTGGGCACAAGGAATCCAGCTTCATGTCCAATTGAGCTAGGAGGCGCAGGATAACGCTGTCCAAGTCGGGTCAGTGTGAACAATTGGTCGGTTGGATAATAATTCCAGTCCTTTAAGCACCACCCTCTCTTCTACCAGGTCCAGTTTCTGTAGCCAAGAGCCTGGTTAACTTAATCCTCTTTTTGATCATCCTTCCTTCCTCCATGCAGAGGCTTACCAAACGAGTGTTACCACACTTGGATATTGAGAAGAGCTTTTTACAGTGCCACAATTACATTTGGCCCTCTCGTCCACTAGGCTGGAGGAGGGACTTAAGCTATTGTGCCCTGATTCCCAACTTTTCCCTTCACAGTCGCAAGAGGATGACGGTGGTGATCAGCAATCATTAGTTCACAAAGTGGACACCGTTGCCAAACACTCAGGTTATCTTTAGGTCAAGTCAGGAGGATGAGAGGGTGAGGAAGTGGGAGAGGAGGTGGTGTACAATAAGGTCACTGACTCAACATGGGAAGGTAAAAAGCAGAGCGAGGACATCTGTACAGTGGGGGAGGGAACCTCAGCACTGAAACAGGCTGGAAGAGGTAGTGGTGTTGCAAAAGGGAGAAGTCGGGCCACACCAAACAGGCCTGAAACCATAACACCAAGCACCCCATGCAGAAATCAACTTTGCCAAGGGGTAGGTGGTCTGCAGTATGCTGCTTCTTTAATGAACGTGCAGAGTGATAGTCTGCAACCTGTGCAGTACCAATATGAGCCGGGGTGTGAACACTAGCAACCTCACCAGCATGATCCACCACGTGGCATCCAAGCGCCCCAATCAGTGGGCCGAACACCTGGGTCCACAATCTGTATCTGCGTGTCTCACCACTGCCTCCTCCTCCCTTACGCACCGCTGGCCAATCCCCTGTTAAAGCAGCTGGGCTGGAGGCATCTACATCCACTTTCCTGTCCCAGCACAGCGTTTAAATGTCTATAAAATGCAAATACCCACCAACCCAACCACAGGCCATAGCCCTAAATGCGCTACTTTCCAAACTACTGGCCCTTGTCCTGGCCAATGCAGTAACTGTGAAGGTCCACCTCACCATGGACACAAGGACAAGTGTTGGTGGCCGGGGACGCTACATTTCCCTGATGGCACACTGGGTGAATGTCATGAAGGTTGGGAGTGAGTCCTACCCTATGATGGCACAGGTGCTATCCACACCCAGGATTGCAGGCCCTACCTCCATCAGGGTCTCCGCCAGCAGCTATGCTCCACTTCTCCTCCTTCGACTCCTCCACTTCCACCTCAAACACCAGTCAGCAATCAGTCACTAGCTGGAACAGTGTAGCACTTAAGCGGGAAAGTGCCAACAGGCTGTGCATAATCTGATCTGCTTGGGGGACAAACGGCTCACCACCGCAGAGCTGTGGCAGGGTTTAAGGGACCAGACCAAGCTCTGGCTCTCGCCACTCAACCTTCAACCAGGCATGGTTGTGGCTGACAATGGGCGTAACTTGGTGGTGGCTTTGGAGCTTGGCAACCTGACCCACATTCCCTGCCCAGCCCATGGTTTAAACTTTGTTGTTTAGCGGTTTCGCAAAACCTACTCAGATTTGCAAGAAAAACTAGTGAAGGCACAGCGTGCCCATTTCAGAATGTCATCCACACCTTCAGCTGGTCTGTCAACCTTGCACCAGCACTTGCAGCTTCCATCTCACCAACTGTTGTGCGACCTGAGCACACGCTGGAACTAGTGATGACATGTTCGGCTACAGCATTGCTATGCTCGGTGCTACCGTGCTTGCCGTGCTGTTGTCAATGCTCAGGTCTGCACCCCGCACATTTCGCGGGTTGTAGACTGGCAATCAAGGGTCAGGTAAGTACTGCCCTTACTGTAATGCCAAAAGCCATGTTAGGTGCTAAAATTACAGGGATTGGTTGGCCGGAACAGGTCAGGGAGAGGCAAGAACATATTTCTTGACCACCAAAAGCTATTAAAGTATGAACCCCAATTCAAAACCAACCACCTATAAAACAACACAACTCACAACATTAAATCAAAGTTAAAATTAAATAAATAAATTAAGTACATAACTAATATGATAATATCAAAAAAAGAGCAATACAAATCTTCCAAATAACCTAAAATAAGACATTCTAAAACATAAACCTACACTATCCTACACTAACTGATAATTCATGCCACTAAAAACACACAAAGATTCAATAAATTCAACAAATCAATGTTATATGTCATAATGAAATACATTATGACATACACCATACAACTCAAGCCAACTGTACATTTATTAACAAATATGCATACATGGACAATACAATACATAGAACATATAACAGAACTTACAAACCAACCCCAAAGTTATTAACAAATATACATACATTTCCATTTTCATACCAGCTATGTGTAATAATAACATAAATTCTAATTTTGTTCATCAGTCCACAGAACACTATCCCAAAACTTTTGTGGTTTGTCCACATGACTTTTGGCATACTGCAGTCGACTTTGGGCCCATGGATCAACGGTATCTTTGGAGTAGGAAGAACAAGGCCTATGAATAAAAGAACACCTTGCCTACTGTGAAGCATTGAAGGGCTGTTTTGGGGCTGTTTTGCTTCTGCAGGTACAGGGAACCTTCAGCGTGTGCAAGGTACCATGAACTCTCTTCAGTACCGAGAGATATTGGAAGGAAATGTGATGAAGTCACAAACCTGAGGCTTGGGAGACGCTGGACTTTCAACAGGACAATGATCCCAAGCATACCTCCAAGTCCACTAGAGCATTGTTGCAGATAAAGGCTGGAACATTTTGGAGTGGCCATCACAGTCACCAGACCTAAATCCAATTGAGAACCTCTGGTGGGACTTGAAGAAAGCAGTTGCAGCGCACAAGCCTAAGAATGTGACTGAACTGGAGGCTTTTGCCCATGAAGAATGTGCTGAGATACCCGTAGATCGCTGGAAGACACTTGTGTCAAGCTATGATTCACGTTTAAAAGCTGTTATAACTGGAAAATGATGTTGTACTAAGTACTAAGAATGAATGCCATTAGGGGATTGAATAAAACTGATAATGATGTGAGCACAGAAAAGACATTTGTGGTTACTTCATTATTAATGTTATATTTGTCTGACTTACAAGTGCCTCTTTGATTCAATTGTAAACAAGATGACTGAAATGATCAAAATCAATGTCAAAATGGCCAAAACAGTGGGGATTGAATAATTTTGAACACAACTGTATATTTGTTACTAAATGTACAGTTGGCTTGAGTTGTATGTTATATGTGATAATGTATTTAATTATGACATATAACATTAATTTGTTGAATTTATTGAAGCTTTGTGTGTTTTAAGTGGCATGAATTATTTGTCACGGTTATCTGTCAGTGTAGGATAGGGGTTATTATTTTGGAATGGCTTATTTCAGGTTATTGTGAAGAATTTTATTGCTCTTTTTTAAATTAATGCATTTTTTTCATTTTAACTTTGATTTCATGTTGTAAGTTATGTTGTTTTACTGGTGGTTTTGTATTGGGTAGGGGTTCATCCTTTAATAGCTGTTGGTGGTCTTCTGTTATGTTTGTAGTGTATTGGATTGCTGTTACTGCAGAATTGTCGGGATTGCGGTTTTATATCTATTTGATTTATTTAATGTCCAATGTTGCTGTTATCTGTGATAATTTTAATTATTACAGATAACAGGTTTTTACTGTATTGGAAAGTGTTTCTGTGGTTAGCGCTAATTGCCATGCTGGTGTTAATGCCTTGGAAGGAGTAAAAGATTACTACAAACCATTCCTCTCTTCAGTTTATTATCTGTAACCATTTATTTTTATGGTTACAGATAATAAATAAATGTTGAGTATAGGAGATGGAGACAGGGAAGGGAGCTATAATTTTTCATGTACTCTTTATTTTTGGCAGGGTTTAGGAGTATTTTCAGTCCATTTGGGTGGTGCTTCTGTCATTTTGTAAACTTTTCCAATGGACTAGGCACCCTCCCCTCTTCCGAGCGGGGGGTGCCTGGTTGTCACTCATTGACTCACATTGTACTCGGGTGCTCGGTAGAACACTAGCTAGAACTTTATGTTCTACAAGTTGGCTAGGCTTTGTGAGCAGCAGAGGGCAATTGTGGAATACCAGCTGCAACCAATGGTCGTTGCCTTTCTAGTCAACTGCAACATTTTACAAGCGAGGAGTGGGCATTGATATCAGACCTATGTGAAATAAAAAGAAAAACTTTGCTGAATCAACAAAGATGGTTAGTGGTAACAACACTATTATCAGTGTAACCATCCCACTGCTGTGTCTACTTAAAATATCACTGCGTCAGATCACCTACAGGCACTGGCATATAATGTTTTAGAGCGACAGCTCACCTATAGGAACTATCATATAATGTTTTAGACCATCAGCTCACCTGCAGGCACTTACATATCCTGTTTTAGAGCTTCAGCTCACCTACAGGCACTCCCATACCATGTTTTAGAGTTTTGTCAGTCTGTAAAAGTGGCGTACAACTCGCACAAACTGGTTCCCAGCAGCGACTTGGGAGTCCAAGATGCAACCAGACATCGTCCCTATGCTGTTCCCAGTCCAATTGGGTGGTGTTTGTGTCACTTTCTGATGTTTTCCAATAGACCAGGAACCCTCATCCGAGCAGGGGATGCCTGGTTGTCTCCCATTGACTTCCATTATACTCAGGTGCTCGGTAGAATACACGAACATCGCAATGTGTCTGGTGCTCGCTCATCACTAAGTGTAAACTGTGTGTTTCCAGAAGAGATGGTCATAAAACATTTAACTAATTTACATGGGAGTTAATTAAAGAATCTCCAAACATATTATTATCAACAAAGTTGCTGGATATGTAATGAAGGGTTGTGGGAACATTACAAAAAAGAATTGATCTAGCACATTTAGTTTTTGAATTGTTTAAATTCAAGTTAAAATTTCTACTCAAAAAGGTGACTTTGAAAGTAAGCTCTACAGCAAGTTTGGTTGTATCACCATGTTCAGGGGCTTTGCCATTCACTCACAAATTGAGCTAGTTGATATTTCCCCCCCAAAATTTTACAATTTCTCTAATTTACAATTGTAACATTCCTTGTACCCATTTCATCATTTGCTTAAAGGACACCTACTTTATGTTCCTCACTGGGGCAAAGAAAAAAACAAAACAGAGGATATTTAACGTTTCTTATAAGCAATTGTATCTGGGTTTTTTATTTTTATTTTTTTTTCTATTCTTTAATTTATTTCTTGAATTTTTAGGGGGGTTTAAAGTAGTACTTGTAACTAACCATCTCTTCCTAGAGCAACCATTTCCCACTCTCCCGCTACATAAAAAAATGTAAGTTGATAAATGCATTCAAAACCTTTAATTGAAAACTATATATACAGTGGCTTGACTTTTCCACATTTTGTCACATTACAGCCACAAACATGAACCAATTTTATTGGAATTCCAAGTGAAAGACCAATACAAAGTGGTGTACATGTGAGAAGTGGAACGAAAATCATACATGATTCCAAACATTTTTTACAAATAAATAACTGCAAAGTAGGGTGCGTAATTTTTCAGCCCCCTTTGGTCTGAGTGCAGTCAGTTGCCCATAGACATTGCCTGATGAGTGCTAATGACTAAATAGAGTGCACCTGTGTGTTATCTAATGTCGGTACAAATACAGCTGCTCTGTGGTGGCCTCAGATGTTGTCTAAGAGACTATTGGGAGCAACAACACCATGAAGTCCTAAGAACACACCAGACAGGTCAGGGATAAAGTTATTGAGAAATGTTAAGCAGGCTTAGGCTACAAAAAGATTTCCAAAGCGTTGAACATCCCACGGAGCACTGTTCAAGCAATCATTCAGATGGAAGGAGTATGGCACAACCTACCAAGACAAGGCCGTCCACCTAAACTCACAGGCCGAACAAGGAGAGCGCTGATCAGAAATGCAGTCAAGAGGCCCATGGTGACTCTGGACGAGCTGCAGAGATCTACAGCTCAGGTGGGGAAATCTGTCCATAGGAGAACTATTAGTTGTGCACTGCACAAGGTTGGCCTTTGTGGAAGAGTGGCAAGAAGAAAGCCATTGTTACCAGAAAAGCATAAGAAGTCATGTTTGCAGATTGCCACAAGCCATGTGGGGGGACACAGCAAACATGTGGAAGAAGGTGCTCTGGTTAGATGATGCAAAACGCTATGTGTGGCGGAAAACTAACACTGCACATCACTCTGAACTCACTATCCCCACTGTCAAATATGGTGGTGGCAGCATCATGCTCTGGGGTGCTTCTGTTCAGCAGGGACAGGGAAGCTGGTCAGAGTTGATGGGAAGATGGGTGGAGCCAAATACAGGGCAATCTTGGAAGAAAACTCTGTTGACTTGAGACTGGGGTGGAGGTTCACTTTCCAGCAGGACAACGACCCTAAAAATAAAGCCAGGGCAACAATGGAATGGTTTAAAACAAAACATATCCATGTGTTAGAATGGCCCAGTCAAAGTCCAGATCTAAAACCAATCAAGAATCTGTGGGAAGATCTGAAAACTTCTGTTCACAAACGCTGTCCATCTAATCAGCTGGAGCTGTTTTGCAAAGAAGAATGGGCAAAGATTTCAGTCTCTAGATGTGCAAAGCTGGTAGAGACATACCCTAAATGACTGGCAGCTGGAATTTGAGCAAAAGGTGGTTCTACAAAGTATTGACTCAGGGGGCTGAATAATTACGCACACACAGTTATTTATTTGTAAAAAAATTTTGGAATCATGTATGATTTTCCTTCCACTTCTCACGTGTACACCACTTTGTATTGGTCTTTTACGTGCAATTCCAATAAAATTTTGTCATGTTTGTGGCTATAATGTGACAAAATGTGGAAAAGTCAAGGGGGTTGAATACTTTTGCAAGCCACTGTATATATGATATACAAAATTATACAAAGTGTATTTAAGCAGATGGGTGAATTAATTTTATTCAGTTCTTTTTCATATTTTCTAAGCCTAAACAGACAAACCACTTCTTGGCTAAAATCCCCAAAAATCATTGGCTTCTAAATCCACTAGTCTTGCAAATGGCAGCAGGGAAATTTTTGAAGCTCGTAAGTTGAAAATAACAAAATATGTATATTACCCTTTGTGGAACATGTTTAAAAACAGCTATATTTAGGCTAGGTAAAAAAACACAAAAACATGAATCAGGAAATTGGGTGGTTAGAGCTTCATATTTAGTACAATTATTATTTATTTAAAATGATAAAGGTACTTTAATCTCAAAAACATCAAAGGAAAAAGATCCTCATCACCTAACTCCGCTAGCCCACAGAAGGCCTAATTAAACCCTTTTTTAAAGCATTTAATATAAACAAAGAACTCAGATGCACATATGTGCAAATATATTTGGAAACCACAAAACATCAACACACCTCTGGATATGAATACACTTTAACTGGAAAATATATACTAAAGTGTATCAGTCAAATGTAACTTTTTATTACTTCATACCCTTTAGCCTCTTATTTTATGTGTTTGCCTTAACTGCAGCTATTGTTATCCTTTAGAGATGTGCTTTACAAGCAGATACTGCTCTCAATTTGTTTAATCTGTGCAGGTGCCTCAACAATTATAACTGTTCTTCATTATAACTGTTCTTCACCCGTTTTAGTTTTCCTTTTTGTTTTTAATGAAAATAGAACATTTTTTAAGCAATATGCCCGAACCATCGGCAAAGGCAACTGCAACTACGTACGCCCCCAACTGGGTTCGGCACATCGTGGAGCTCACCCTCCGCCGCCGCCATCTGCGCATCGCGCCGCTTTCTCCGGTACCCCGGAGTGACGGGTGACGTCACGGAGGCGGGCCCCCGGTCGCCGGTCTTTTTTAAATCCTTTTTTAACTTTGAGCTGGATTATAGATGTCTTTCTATAATCAGCCAAAGTTGATCCCGCTATCAGAAACGCTCGCCGCGGCGTTCCTGATAGGGGAGCACTTCGGCTCACCAGCCGTTCCGGAAATAGCCGAGGTCTCCGGCTATCTCCGTGAACATCTCCTCGCCGTGCGTCATCCGGCGCGGGAGATTTAAGGTACAGAAACCTTTTTTTTTTTTAGATTTTTTTTGTCATTTTTTGTCATTTTTTTTTTTTTTATTTTTTTGATTGGATTGGAAAATGTTTATCCAATCCAAATCAAAAGAACAAGGTAAACTTCTAAAAAAAAAAAAAAAAAAAAAATTTTCCCCAATTTTTTTTTTTTCTGTACCTCTAACCGGCCATACGCTTTATTGATTTTGCGAATGATCCACCATACCCATTCGGGGTAATCGTTGGTGTCAATTGCACAATGAACCGCCCACCTGAAAGCAAGTACCTGGCGGCAGTCATGATCTTAATCAAACTGCGCCCGTGCCGGAATCAGGCGCAAACCGCTGGCTCTCTGTGTGCCTGCAGCATTTCTACCAAGCTGCAGGCACACAAAGCCCTTTCCGCCCCCATCGGCGTCAACGTTGACCCGGGGGGGCGGACGGCAAAACACTGTATCACTTTTTGGTACAGAAATCTGCACCTCAGTGAACCGCCAGGGAGGTTAAATAACATAAAAATAGTTTTTTTTCTGTGGATCACAAACTGTATTTCTTTTTTTTGTTTTTATCTCATTAGATAGGAGAATCTTGTTTCTCAGAGAGTCCTTTATGAGCCTATTGACAAACTCCAGGCAGGCTGCCATATACTAAGGAGTTACTTCTGTGTGGCTCTAAATACTCTAACTCTAAAATACAGGCATGATTAATAGATTGCTGCAGAGATGGCTGTCCTTCTGGAAGGTTCTCCTCTCTGACAGAGTGACCATTGGGTTCTTGGTCACCTACCTAAGGCCCTTCTCCCCTGATCACTCAGTTACATGGCTGGCTAGAAAGGGTACTGTGGTTTGGAACTTCTTACACTTTTGTATGGGGTCACTGTGCTCTTTGGGACCTTCGAAGCAGCATACATTTTTCTGTAACCTTCCCCTGATTTGTGCCTCAAGATAATCCTGTCTCAGAGGTGCTCTAACATGAACTGTCAACTGTGAGACATATATAGACAGGTGAATGTCTTTCCAAATCATGTCCAATCAACTGAATTTACCACAGGTGGACTCCAATTGTGTTGTGTGTAGAATTCTAAAAACAAATAGATTGAATACAACATACCATAAGGTCAAACAAGTAAGTACTAGACACAAAAATGTAATTAAGCTTAATTAACAGGGGAGGCTAACCACTGGGACCTTAAAGAGGTTTTAAACAAAACAAAAAAGCAAAAACAGATAAACTTATGTACCTACATGGATTCTTGATCCATCAAAGTGATCCCTGTAGAGGAAAAACCCCATACTTACCTTCCCCTCTTCCTCGCTCCAGCACCAACATGCCATTGTCCTGTGCTCCAATATGTAAAATGAAGGAGCAAGGGCTCTTCCTGTCTCTCTCTCTCTACCAATCCAGATCCTAATCTGCTGATGCTCCGCCCCTCTGGCATCACTAGATTAAGATCTGTCTGGCTGCCGGTGACACCGGGATTATGGGAAGCAGACGTTAGATGTGATGTCTCTTCTCCCAACATCCACTTAAGGCAGGCCGCAGTTGGCTTCACTTCTCAGGTAGTGATGAGCAGCATAGGCAATATTCAAATTTGCGTTATTTCGTGAATAATTCTACTAATATTCGATCCCATATTCGTGAATATTCGCAATCATGCGCAAATCTAGATTCGCAAATATAATCGCCTCATAATTACCTTTAAAATAAATGAATGGTCACATGTGCTATTTATTTTTGCATTGCGAATATATATATGCAATCCATGCCCATAAGCATCCTAATGCGAATATTCGAAATTACGAATATCCGCCACCATATTCGTAAAATTTGCGAATTCTCGAATAGCCGATATTCGCTGAATATATTCAAAATTCGAATATTCAAGCTCAACACTCTCAGGTGGGGCGAGTGCCACTGCCTCCGGTGTTAATTATAGAAAGCAGATACTGAGGTGATAGGTCTGCTTTAAGTAGGCCCAATGGATGAAAATGAGTTTTGTTGAGATATAAAACCTAATTTCACATGATTATCTCCCTAGCATTCGTGATGAGGCCAGCTTGTCCAGCGCTGACTTAAAGTGCACTGGATGGGCTAGATTTGTCCAGCTGAGATCAGAGCCCTGTGGCGCGCACTCACTGTATCGTGTGTCCATAGCGGTTCTGAACGCCTGAATGATGCTTCTTGGAAGGAAGTGGATCGCACTCACCCGATGTCACATTTCTAATTACTGCTTCCGCGTAAGGCAGTGTATCCCTCCTAAGGTGGTGGGATCTTTAATTAAAAACCACAATGAATACAGTTTCTGCATAGTAAAGTAAAAGTTACAATGATGAGTCTTTTTGAAGGTGTAAATGGATGAATACTTTGAAATGAGGTGCAGAGTCTTAGAAACGACATGGTTTCAATCTTGAGCACCCTGCAAATGAATGTCGGCTTTGCTGTTAATATATCCCAGGAGGCCCCTGGGTTAATGCAGATACAGAGGTCATAGGATGCTCAGGGGTTACAGTAGACATAGGAGTCACAGACTATAGCAGTTAGAGGGGCTGAGTACTAATGTAGAGATATGTAGATCGAATTCTGACCTTTTACTACACTTTCAATTGCTATACCAATTAAGCAATTGGTTGCTTTGCCCATTTGTTGGACATGAGACCCTGTATTAGGGATAGAAAATGCTTCTGTTTTGTTGCTCACTTATTAATCTGTTTTGTACTGAGTAAGTGTGAGCCATGTCATAGAAAAACATACATTTATTCTCAGGGTCAAGATCTTATTTAAAATATTCAAATATATAAAAAATCTGGGGATGCTGGGTATGTGAAGGTAGAGGGAGTGTGGGCAAGAAATCAAAGCAGATGTACTTTGTAATCTCCTTTCATTATCCATAACATGTTTAAAAATAAACATGGCACAGACTGACTGCTGGGTGTAAGTACATTTTATAATAAATTGTTTACTCATTAATTACTTATTAATATGCTCCTTTTTATGAGCAGGTTTTGAGGGTTGAATTTTATTTATCAATGCTCATTGCCTCTAAACACTGCTATTGTACCATCTAATTACATTTCACAAATTTATCTTTGTGAGTTATGGAACTTTATCATAGCATTTATAAGTGGAAACATATTGAAGAAATGTTAATCTGTAATGTAATTCTAATGCTGACAAAACATACTTAAAGATGAAAAAAACTGAATCTTGTTGCAGAAGAACAGATTATACATTTCTTTTTAAAGCACCAAAACTACATCTTTATAAAGAACCGCTAAAGAAAGAGCTTTATCTGCAGAAGCATGAAGATGTAGGAGGTGTTAATTTACTGCTTCAGTGTTTGCTAAAAGTTAAACCTAAGGGTTTAGCCTGATCCGAAAATTCCTAAGCATTTGAAAGCAAGGTTTAACATGAATTAGCTAGTTGACTCATAATTATCCTACAAATCTCTATAGACAACTATTGCTAGATTACAGGTGTCAGGTGAGGTTAGTCTATGTCTAGACAGAAATATCACCAAACATGAAATTGGTTATTATCCTTTGTTAGCTTCTTTTGATATTAGCCTGGTAAAATTTTAATATATTTACAATAGACACCTTGAAAATATGAAATAACCTGCTCTATTTGTGATAATGCAGCCTATCATATTAATAAAGGCATTTTATTAAAAATTATTTTTTATAAAAAATCAAAAAATCAATGTTCTATCAATGAATTTAATTACATACAGTTGCAACCCTTTGGGATTACCTGGAGTTCTGTATGAATTGGTCATAAAATTTCATCTAAGTCACACCATGTTTTTATTGAACATTACATGTAAACATTCACAGTGCGGGGTGGAAAAAGTATATGAACCTTTGGACTTAACTGGTTGACCCTCCTTTGGCAGCAAAAACCTCAACCAAATGTTCCTGTAGTTGCAGATCAGACTTCTCACTCCTTACACTCCTCTTCACAAAACTGTTTCAGAGTAGCAATATTCTTGGATGTCTTGTGTGAATTGCTCTCTTAAGGTCATGTCCCATTTCAATCAGGTTGAGGTCAGGACTCTGACTGAGCAACTCCAAAAGGCAAATTTTTGTTCTGTTGAAGCCATTCTTTAGTTAAATGACCTGTATGCTTTGGGTCATTGTCCTGTGGCCTCACCCATCCTCTGCAGAGCTTCAGATGGTGGACAGATGGTTTTCCTGCAGAATGTCTACATAAACTTTGGAATTTTCCCATCAATGACAATAATCCATCCAGGCCCTGAGGCAGCAAAGCAGCCCCAAACCACGATGCTCCCTCCGTCATGTTTTACAGTGCTGATGAGGTTTTGATGTTGGTGTGCTGTGCCTTCTTTTCTCCACACATAGTGTTGTGTATTTTTTCCAAACAACTCATTTTTGGTTTCATCCACAGAATATTTTGCCAGCAGCGCTTCAGAACATCCAGGCGCTGTTTACAGTTTTGTAAACTTCAAACATTCTGCAATATATTTTTTGGGCAGCAATGGCTTCCTCCGTGGTATTCTCTCGTGTATTCCATTCTTGTTTAATGTTATCCTTATTGTGGAAGTGTCAACAAAAATTTTATCATGTGCCAGAGATTTCTGTAAGTCTTAAGCTGACACTCTAGGATTCCTCTTTACCTCATTAAGCATTCTGCGCTGTGCTCTTGCAGTCATCTTTACAGGACGACCACACATAGGGAGAGTAGCAACAGTGCTAAACTTTCTCCATTTGTAGACTGTCTTACCATGGACATCAAGACTTTTGGAGATACTTTTGTAACCCTTTCCAGCTTCATGCAAGTAAACAATTGTTGAGTGTATGTCTTCTCAAAGCTCTTTTCTGCAAGGTATGGTTCACATCAGACAGTGAAACCAGTAAACCCAAAACCGGTGTGTGTTTTTAAAGGGCAGGACAGCTTTCAGCAACACATCCAACATCATCACACTGATTGGACTCACTCCTGGCTCCAATTAGCTCTTGGAGAAGTCATAAGGCCAGGGGTTCACATACTTTTTTCACCCTGCCCTGTGGATTTTTACATGTTATGTGAAATAAAAAACATGAAAACATATAATGTTTGTGTAGTATTATTCTAAGCAGAGTGTGTTTTTCTATTGGTGTGACTTATATGAAGATCAGAGCACATTTTATGACCAATTTCTGGAAATTCCCATGCAGTCCCAAATGGTTTACATAGTTTTTCTTGCAACTGTATCTTTGATATTAAAAAAATAGAAGAATATAACTCCATCTTTGGCACAAGATAAAACTGCCAACCATCAGTACAAGTTCGATAAACATGAGCCACTTTTAGCTTACAAGGGTTAGATTGCTGCTAAAAGGTGCAAAGGGCTGTAACAGACATAACATTCTGAAAATAGATAAACCAATACTACTTGCATATTTATCTTAATTTAAACATCTATTCATTGAATGCCAGTGAAAGAAACCTAAAAAATAAAAATGCTAATTTGCTACATGCATTTTTAAGTAGAACACACATAGTCTGATGTGAAACCCTTTAGACTTATATGAGGTAAAAAGGTATAAAAAGACATATGACAGCTCTTTCCACATCATGTTTTTCCATAAAGTGCAAAAAAAAGATAAAAATAACTTTCCCAACTTGGGTTTTCCATGTTTAGGGTTTATAAATGTTATTTTGCTAGCCAGAATTTAGGCAAGGTATGAACCTTTACCTACTGGGTGGGGGTAAATTCTGTAAAAATTATTGCCCCACAATTATTACACGTTTCAATTTGGAACAATTTAGCATTCTATGGCTTTCCAAGCTAATTATCAAACCTCACAACCATCAATAAACTCCCATTTACAGTATCAAGGTAGGTGGTTGACCTGCTACTTCTGGTTATAAGGGTTCCATCCTTGGAAAGAAAAAAACACATCCCCAAGTAGGTTATTTAAAGAATTTCTATTGTAAATGTTGCAACTATAACATATAAAAATACTCTGTCTTTGTTGTAAACAATTTTGTTTTTTATTTTGTATGTATTAAAAAGCAGGTCTCAACTTCTTGTGTATTTTTTGTTTACAGTAGTTTGACTTTTAGCTCTAAAACTACCATACCCTACTAAAATTTGCAAGACACTTGGCAAATTGAACCAAGACAGATTGGCTGACCCCAAATTTTATTAAACATTGTCTATTTTTTTGCTGTGTTTTTAGATCTAAACATGATTTTTTCATACATTTTGCTTAAGTAGTGTTATTTAAGTGTAATTTAAGGTAAGTGTATTTAAGGTAAATAGTGTTGTCTAAAAATTCTAAGTCTCTGTTAATTTTTGTCTGGACGAGCTCGGACAAGTTTTTTTTAAAACCATTGTTTTATGCTTGACATTTGAACCATAGGGGATAAGCATATTTAAATATTAAAAACAGCCATCCCTCCCCTTATGTATCATAGTTGCCAACATATCAATATAAAAATACACAAAAAACAATCCTCCTGTGCTTTCGGCGTGGCATTAGGGTGGGTGGCTGCGTTGATGTGTGGCCGCTTGTCTCCATGGCAGCGGTGGGGAATATATGGCAGCCACTCCCTTAGACAGTGGGATGGAAGCATACACACAGGACAGAGCAAGACAAGAGGTAAAACTAAAACTATGTTTGTATATAAGCTATGATCACCCAATAACATTTTGACAATACAAGATAACACACAGGTACAGGATATGACACAGGAGGAATGGAGTACCCTGCCCGATCGGCTTACAATCTAATAATTATTAAATATTATTAAATTAATAAATAGTCATATTATGTATTTTTGCAGGACTGATAGTGACACCCACAAACTATGTACAACAGTAGTTTGGACAGGGGAAACCAACACTATACTTACCCCTAGGATATTCACCCTGATGAGTTTACATTCACTTATTTTACCCAAGATCATTTGTTGACACCAGCAACAAATTTCTTGACAATGTGGGAGCATCTTAATGTGCTGTGGTTTATTTCACATTTAGCTGTTTAGGCTACTTATGTTAGAGCACTGGGGTAGAACACCACTCTGTTCTCTCCCCTCCTCTGGGGCTAATAATAGTTGCATATACTTCCTAGGACACTACATATGGTTATTTTCTTTTGTTTTTTTTTTATCTTGTTTTTATATCATGAATCTTCTTTATTTTCCTTTGCTCTCTTTTCCTCATTATAGGGGAAAAATACATCTTAAATTATATAACTTTTTATTTGTATATATTTTTTCTTATAGTTGCTAACACCATCCCTTAACACCTCATACAACAGTGTGACACTCTTCTTGACCGAGCAACACATATGGGCAAACTTACGCAATCAAGGTTCCCTCCGCGGGATTTGGAGTTGAAGGTGGGAACAACATACGATGACTGAAGAGTTAATAAATATATTTATTACAAAAAACTAAGAGTGTACAGTTAATCACACTCTGATGGAAAAGATTGTGGACTATGTTTTCTTGTACTAAATAGATATATTAACTCTTGAGTCATCGTACAATCCCACCTTCCACTTAAAGTCCCGCGGAGGGAACCTTGATTACGTTAGTTTGTCTATACTGTATGGCATGGGAATGGTGGATCAACTTCTCAGCTTGGCGTCTGGTGACCCCTGAAAACTATATATAAGGAACACATATGGAGACTAGTATATAAGATTTAGGTGGTGTCCCCTGCATGCACAAACATTTTTCAGCATACAGGCTACAATAGGTACAGATATGTAAACATCTCATAGGGACTAAATTTAGGACCCAAAATAACATGTAATACTTTGAGACATAAAGGTCACTTATTTTATCCCATATGTGTTATAGGTGGGTGGCTTATGTGATGTGTGCCCTTGCAAGTCCCCTGCTGTCCTCTCTCCCCGACTGGGGGTGTGCCACATTGGGCCCCATTTCCTGGACTGGTACATGACTGTAGAATGCTATTGGACAAACCAGTCAAACCGCAAATCAGACTTCAATTTTGTCAGTATTGATTCTACAAGGTGTAACTGATATTAACTAATCATCTATGGATAACTTATCATACAGTGCCTGTTAAATTTTAGCTTGAGCTAAGAAAACATCCTGAGGAAGCCCAGTTAGGGTGAAACACGTCGAAAAATGTCAGCAAGAATTTTGAACTACCATGTCAATATGTATTATGATTTTTAGTATTCCAGCACTTTGTAGTTATGTACATAATTTTATATATGCTTTAAAAGTCTGTAAATACACTGAATAAATATATAAATCTTGATAAAGCCAAATATGACATCAAATGTATTTGTTGCCATTAAATTCCCGGGTTCCCACACCTCTTCTGGAAATGGGAAAACTTAGGATAGATTTGCGTCTGTCTCCCCTTTCCACTCTTTTTTTTGTGCATAGGGGATAAGCATTGATGAACAGGACATTGTGATGGCTTATATCCACTATCATGTAAAGATATGCAACTGATATGGAGTTGATATGGAGGGCCACAAGTGCAGCCATTTTCAATCTATAATAACTTGTATAAGCATTTTTTGGATAAAAACATTACAGCATAGATAGAACACATTACTTCATTTTTAAATAACAAAACTTGTTTTTAATTATATTTCAAGCATTAAGGAACATTTTAGTATGGTAATGCACATTTTGGGTCATATCATTAAAGCCTTTGATGATACCTATGGGGCAGATAACCTTTGATTCAAATGTTATGTGTCCCTATTCTGAGGTTATGTAGCACATACAATAATCCCCGTTCGTTGGAGGAATAGTGGGAGCATAGGCCCTCACCTTCTTAGAGCTGGATCTTTTTAGAGCAGGACGTAGAGGAGAGGTGAGGAATGCCCAAAGGGCCGCAGGTTGGGCACCTGGGTTCTAAACTGATGAGGCATTATTGATAGGTAGTGAATATATATACCATATTTTTCGGACCATAAGACACACCGGACCATAAGACGCACCCTGTTTTTAGAGCAGGAAACCAGAAAATTTTTTAAAATGTTCTCAGTTGGAAAATAATTTCCTGCATAACCTAATTTCAGCCCCAACAGTGGTGTCACTAGAGAGCACACTTAAGGCAGAGGGGGAGAACTGTGGATTCTGCACTCTTCTCTCTCATCTTGCCAGCAAGTGAGCTGTACGGTGATCGGAGCTGACAGGCAGACATGGAAGCTTCCGGCTGGCCGCTTCCATGTGTGTCATTCTGCTGTACTGCTTCTATTAGCAGGGCTATGCTAGAAACACTACAGTACAGATAAGGGAGCTGGCTGTGGTTGCATCTCATCAGACAGCTCGGGAAAGCTGGTGGGAAGCCAAGGCGTGACCACCCGTCAACAAGTGCCCATGATGTCGCGCATTCAGACCATAAGACGCAGGCACTATTTCCCCCCGATTTGGGGGGGGGGTGAAAAAATGCGTCTCATGGTTTGAAAAATACGGTATGTCACTGACTGGAGTCCCAAGTTAATTTGCTTCACTTTCCTGTGAATTTGGATATATTTCTTTATATGTATATACTCCTTATTTATTTCATTATCTCTACTTTACAAAGTCCAAAGTGTAAAATAGATGTAAGTATCTTGGAATTGTACATAAAGAAACTGTATTTATTTATCAACTGGCACCATTTTATAACTGACTATTCACTGGAGCTAGAGTATAAGGTTCTATCCCTGATGAAACCCTAGCAAAAGTTGCAAAACACATTTGATAAAAAAAGAAGCCAATACTGCAATCTTGGACATTTTATATGAACATCATGAACGGTTTTCTTGATATGTGTAATGAATTATAACTTTATATATTGGTCCTGAATGTAGAATATAATAAAGACCTTTTTATTCAAAATTTGGTTTGCTGTAAATCAATTTTACTGAATGCCTCAAATCCAAAATGAGGTTAGGTAAACCTGTGTTCCACTCCATCTTGGTAGGGCAATTGATAAGCTATAATGTAGTGAAGATGCTGTAAGTGTAAAATATGTATAGATGTCAAAATTCATGATGTCAAAAGCACTAGAATTTTTTTATATAAGACTTTTTTTTGAGGAGGTGGTTGATATTCTCATTACCAATGAATATCGGAAATTGGCAAACAGCAAGCACAATTGTATCTGCCAAAGGAGTATTGGTTTTAAAAGATATAGAAAAAATATATGGTCAGCCTATAGTAAATTGATGAATGTATAAACTTTCCAAAAAATACCTTGTTCTACTGTCATGATATATAATGTAGCTATACCATGAAATTGTGTTCTTAAATTGTTTACAGGCAATACATTCAGTCAATGATCAATAGAATACGTTTTTAACAATTATAAAATGTCCTCAGTAGATAGAAAGAGGTTAGGTGTTTTTTTAAAATCTATGTCACAGAGATGCACTGTATAAGAATATGTGGCAGTATGTAGGTATATGTCAATAACCTTGTCAGGTCAAGACACATTGAATGATAATAAACTGAATTTGAAGCATAAAGTACAACTAATAAAGCTAATCATTATTTTGTCATACCTGTGGGTTTTCTATTTTAGAAAACTGCCATGCCTGATATGACAGATTCCTTAGTCTAAAATGTTTTTTATGCAGGGTGTTCTTTATGCATTTACTTGTCTACTAACTAGACACTTACAGACATAAAATACGTTATTAGTAAAGTGTTTCTCAATCTTGTTTTCTTCACTGCTATATGCTCCAAAAGAAGTCATATCAAATATAAAATACAGCATTGACATCTTCAACAGAGGATTATACCGTACAAGATTCTCTTACAGAAAAAGAGATACTTTTAGTAATTTGTAAATTATGATGTGCGGAGAAAAAATATATTGCTCTATAACTGCCTTGCATTTTTTCTGGTAATGGTTTTACAGTGTGCATATACATCATCAAGTTAAGTCTGTATTCATTCTAGCTAACCCTACAAAATGTGAACATGATGCAAATGATGTTTCCATATGGAAGATACCATTCTAAAACACGTATTTGCATATATTGCTTCTAATTCTGTGTTAATCCTTTCATATGCAAACAGTGTTGTGAGTTCATATCAAAACATTCTATTAGTTTAATTAGGTCTTTGGCAGTTTCTTTTAAATTTCTGTAGATTTGTTGTTGGAATCAGTAAGGTTTCAGGAGGAGGAGGTTAAGAGGCCTGTGGGAGACATTTCTATCATAGCAAGTGATAGCTGCTGTGCATCAGTGGTATTTGTAGACAGGGGATGGTGCGGTGCTAAATGACACATGTCAATTCAAAGGTGTGTGGTTCCTAAGTGATAGCATGCCAATGTGTATGTAGGTGCTTCTTTTAAACTTAGTGGTAGTTGGCCAGCAATTCAACCTGTCATACTGTTGCATGCAAACATATAAGTTCGGCATGTTGGTACTTTGATGTGTTGCGCTTACTTTTATTCAACCGGCAAGTTATTTTTTGACAGGAAATTACATAGGTGTCTCCCAAAAGAAAATGAGACAACTACAAAAGGCATTTTTGTGGAAAAATTAAAATTATTCATACTTTTCACAAACTGTCAAAAATCCAAAGTTCTCTACCATTCCAAATAGCCCAAGCTGTTCTACAGCATCCTAATTATACTGATTTATTGGGAGCAGATGTTTAATCAACTCAACAGGTGAAAAACAGCAGCTCTCTGCAGTTGGTTTGTGGACAGTCATGGCTAAGACAAAGGAGCTCAGTCAGGACCTGCGGCTGCGCATTGTGGCTGCTCACCAGTCAGGAATGGGCTACAAGGCCATATCGAAATGTTTTCAAGTTCCACTGGCTACAGTGCAAAGTATTATTATAAAATTCAAGATGTTTCCCACTGAGGAAAATTGCTTACTATGATTTCACTGCATAGTCAGCTTCTCATAATCTGTATTTGAATTTGAAGTTAGATTAAGCCCACCTCAATTCTTGTCTGATACACGACATCCTCTAAAGGTGGCCATACATGGTTTGAAATTTCATTTCAATGGATTTCCACACACCTGGTACGATCGTTCCAAAAGTGGAAAAATATCTTAACAAAAATGAGATTGAAAAGTGATCGTAGTTGTTGGTAAATTTTGCTCGATCATACAAATCTGGTGTGAGAGACTTCTATTGATATGTTCTATTTTTTCGAACATAATTATGATCATACTACGCATGCGCTCTATAATATGATAGTAAATCGCTTATGTTTAATGTATGTGGTGGAATGGTCGATGTTAGACTAGTGCACGATCAAGATCGATCTTGCAAAGGTCGACCCATGTATGGCAAGCATTTTTTCCTCCCTAACTTTGGGGTCTTTGGCCCACCCCTTTTATTCATTGGGTTTCAGTCCTGTTTAAGGAAATCATTGTACAGAACTCTGCTGATCCCTCCAGCTGCACTAGGTCTAGAATAAAGTATGGAATCAATAAAAAACTTGTTTAATAATGCATCTCATGTGCAGTCAGTTAAAAAGCAACTTCTGGGCTCTCTTAACACAAACTCAGTTTGCTTAAAAAAATACCTTTTTGCATATATGTTTTTGTAGCTACTAATGAGGTATCAGTGTAGAAGATTTATCTGGAATGTGTTTACATTGCTTTTGCTGTAAGAAAAAAAAGATCATGTCTCGTTTTGCCGGTGATTCCGCTCGAAGGTCCCCATCCAAAGTAAGGGGATCACAGAGAGATTTCCAGTCGTAGCAGATCCCTGTGAGATCCGTTCCCTGAACGATTTTGACCCTTTTCCGTTGATCACTCAAGGTGGGCAGCTGCAATCCGTGGTCCATTGGTCAAATAAAGGACCAATCAGCCACAGATCGCAACATGTATGGCCAGCTTTAGCCCGCAGTTCAAGGCAACAGTAATATGCTATACCTATCTACCACCAAGCCAGACATTTCAGACACTCCCTTTTATCCGCCTTCAAAATGTTTGCTGGAATTTCCTGAATGGGTAGGCTAAGCAAAATCTTTGCTGAATATGCAGCAAACCAAGGTTCAATTGATCTTTGCAGATAAAATTGCCAAGTATTTACAGTTAAATGTTACAATACAAGACCTTGTTACTGCAGCTTAAATTGCACAGTACATTAGAGTGAAGGACAGACACATTTTAAAACTGCATAATGTACACTATTTTTCATAAATAATTGGGGAATAATGGTGAATTGTATCTTTCAAATGCAATTTCCCATTTAAAAAGAAATATGTTGCAACTATAGCATAGTAACTTGCTTAATCAACATATACACAGTTATTTATTTTTTGGTATAGCTTTAATTTAAAGAGAGTATCTGAAAGTAAACAACTGCTTACTAACAATAAAATAGAAGGTTGCTGAATTAACAAGAACAGTATATGGATTAAGTGATGGAATGCGCTAGGTGCAATCAGTGTAATGGTTATTCGGCTAAGCAGAAGCACAGCTAAATCCAGTGATTAGGAAAGTATATAGGTCAAGTTGTAATGCAGCTCTAACATGATTCAAAATTACACATCAGTTGATCTTAAATTAACTTTGGTTGCTGTGGTTGTCTGAGTAATGTTATATTTAAACCCCTGAGGTAAAAAGTTGTCCAGTTATGAACTATCTATGCTTTTTTACAAGAGATCCACTTTGAATATTTAATACAAATCAATACATTTTATCTCTTTTTGCACAATACATAACCCATGCCTCAGCTATGTTTATATTGATTATGTTGCAGGAAAGCCAGATATACTTAGCAAAGGTAAGAAATGCTGACAAAGGTGGGTGAAATATTGATTTAAGAAAACAAAAAGGAATACATAGATTTAAAAAATAGTAAAGTTGTTTGAACTACAGATCACACAAATGGAGAAAAAACATTTACTTTGTAAAGTTTGTAAATATGTACAAATAGCCTTATTCAACAAAATGACCATTAAGTATGGCTGTGCTGTTGGTAGGGCCCTAAAGGAAAGGTTAACCTCCCTAGCGGTTGAGACGAGCCCAGCTCGTCCGCTGTTCAGGCTCGCCTCAACCGCAGGGGAAGCCGGCGGCGGGGAGACCCTATGCCTCCCCGAAAGCTGCAGCGATTGTCTTCATCGCTGCAGCATTTCCGGGTTGGAAATAGACCTCCATGTTATTGGAGGAGCGCCAGCTTTCCCTCTCACGCAGCTGTTGTCAGTAATGACAGCAGCTGCGTGTAGAGCTCCGGCGAGATGCCGGAAACGACGCGATACGGGCGGTGCGCTAGGAAGGTTAAATCTTTATTTGGATACTTCTGTAACACAAGAAGAAGCAAAGTGGTTAGGTGTTTATTTACCAAATACAAGACAATTATATAACAGTTTACCTTTTCAGTGCTGACTTGCTGTTAGTAACAACTACTGCTTCTACCATGACCCCCTAGCTCATCTAATCTAAAAGTGTACTAAGACCCAAAGGACCAGTATTAGTCGTGGACACCCCATTTTCCGTTAGATTTCAGGGTTAATGTTCATTTAAATAATAAAATATCTATTAAAATACATTCATCGAACAGACATCACTTTTAATAACAAGGAAAGACAATGAAATGAAGGAATTACCTTCATGCAAGTGTTAAAGGCATAGAGTAATAATTATTGACTTTTGTCAAATTTCACAAAATGCGGAAAGCAAACGTTTAAAAACTTTAGAAGTAAAAAGTCAATAAGGATCCAAGACAAAACTTTGTTGACCAGGTGCTAGAACATCTGGGCAACACTGACCACAATATGCTAACATTTGAGCTGGAACCCAATAAAGTGGCGGACAATAAAGAAAAGGAAAAAAAATGTAATTTACAAAAAAAAATTGTAAACTGAGATTTTTTGATTGTCAATGTATACTTTAAACACAAAACTGAAACGAAAACAATGTTTAATGAACACTCAGCAAGCATATATCCATGTATAGTGGCTTATTTTCCTATAATGTTCCTCCAATGTCTAAAAATAAAAGCATTAAATTGAAGGTTGGGGGAACATTTTAAGTAAACATCCAGTTTGCCCGCAATTTGGGTTAGTTTCAACCGTTACTGGAGTGGGGATCGGAAAGACCCAATCTACCCAGGAAAGCTGCAGTAATACCCTATATTGCCACAGCAGGTTCTGGAACCATCCCTTCTGCGTCATCTGTGACGCCAAATGGGCGGGGCGCTTTAGACCTCCATTATAATGGAGGGGCATCGGTTTCCCAGGCCCTCCAGATGTGGACGGG
>CM070036.1:83970956-83997654 GCA_036250615.1 Ptychadena robeensis | reverse complement strand
GGAGCGTGAAATTTAAGCAAAGTACTCTTCTGCGATCACCCGTACCATGCCGTTTTTAACATAGGGTAGGTGCTGACCACTTGGGAGGTTAACATGAAAAAGACAAGACAGAAATGAAGAGAGATAGAATAGTGTCCAAATTAAATTCATACATTACATGTAATGTGTATAGCATAAGAATTCTAGATATGTGAATATAAGAACTCCATTCATTAGTGGACATTAGAGCACGTACCTATGATCTTTTTTACCTATAGAATTAGTCTTGCCCTATATGAGGTCTCTAACTTATTTCTTCTTTATTGAGCATCTAGCTATTGGTTGCATATCCCTCCAGCCCTCTAGGATAAATATTATAAATGGTAGAACTTTAATTTTATTTTTAACCTTTAGATATACTTTAATATGTCATCACAGGTTGGCCGGGCTGAGTGTGGCCAACCTGTGACCCAAGGACCTTCCCATGTGGAGAATACCTCAGCTGACCAAGCGTTACAATTACCTCCTACTACGGTGCCACTAATTATACTACGTCAGGCTGTTGCTGGTCTGGGCCCCTGTTCTTTGGGCGATTGTTTTTTGGCCTCTCGTTACTTGCCCCATCGCCCCCGCCGCTGCTTTTGGCTCGTTGTATTGTTCGCAGATAACGTTACTTACCTAAATACATGGATAAGCTCACCCCCTGAGGAAGTGAAATCACGAAACGCGCGTTGGGGCATGCTCCTGCGGCTGGCAGGACTCTATCCTAACGTTTCTGAACTATTGTCAAATGTTAATACCTTTATGTACCTTTGTGACACGTCTATGTACAATACCAATATGAGAATGATCAACTGTGCAAGGTCAAACTATGCGGTTTTTATCTTATAAAATATTCAATTTGATTAATAAATTGTGTTAACGAATTTACCTTGTTTCTGATACACTACCCCCACCTAGGCCGTTAAAGTCCCCACGCCCCTGAGATACTTCTCTCAGGGGGAAATTCAATCTCTGGTAGAAGACCCTTTTGGCTCCCTTCTCCAGTCTGATTAACCCTTATCTATATTATTTGGGATGTTGGCCTCTCACATTTAAATGGTGCAGCTTTTTGTATATCATTTGTTAATTTATGGTAATAGTGGCTGCACGGAGTGAGGTTCGAGCACTTACCAAACCCGTTGAAGAATGACCACCTGCGAATTGATTTCGCAAATTGAGCCTGGGGCTGTGGCCTAGACAATGCCCCATCAGCAGCATTGACTCCCCAAGTTTGTCAGAGTCCATAGAGCACTGGAACCGCATAATGCCAGTGAGGATTTGCAAAGAGATGTGATTTGCTGTCTTTAGAGCTACCCTCTAAAGGACAGTATCATGTAAAAAGCCAGGCAGAGGGCCTCCATGCTTTACCAAAATGCTAAAACCAGACCCTTTGGCCTATCCTAGAGATTCTATGTCAAAGAGAGATCAAATACTGCTGAAAATTTCTGTTCCGCTTTCAAGGTAACAATGCATATCTCCGCACTCCAGAAGACCTACCAGCATTCTTCTCTGCCTTGGACTTGCCTTCTAAACCACTTCCAGAATGGTATAATGACCTTCCTCCACTGCCTGATGTTGTGAGACCTGATAAAGATAATTTTGCTGGAATGGAACTCTCAACTCCCTCAAATAGCCTAGACCACCTCTACCAGAGAGACAACACACTACCAGGGAATAAAACTCCTTTCACTCAGGTCCAAGGAGAGATGCCTTTACCCCATGCAGACTGCATGATTGAGGTTGGTGAGTTGGTTTTAATGTTGCTCGTCCCTGACTGATTTGTTAAACTTTTTTTCATCAGAGCCATTCCTCTTTCTGCATTATCATTGACCACCTTAAGAGGATTTATTTGGGGCCGTTGCAGTGTGGATTTTTTTTCATGGCTTTTTTTTACTGGCTGATGAGATGGAAGTTGGATTGTTTTTTTTATTTTGATTAGGTTTTTTATTGGCTTTATTTAAATCAAGATTTAACAAGTTTTATTGGATTTGATCATGATTTGATTACAGTGCTGGAGTGGACATATTAACTGTAAGTAAATATAAATTTATTTACTGTTATTTTCGGGGGTTTGGTAATTTATTATATGTATTGCAGGATACTTCTGTCATGTAATTATCGACTACATGTAATAAATAATGTTATTATAGTAGCCGGTATGGGGTTGGCTTGCATGTTGTGTTATATGTTCTATGTATTGTATTGTCTGTGTATGTATATTTGTTACTAAATGTATGGTTGGCTTGGGTTGTATATTATATGTTGTAATGTATGTATTTATGATACATAACATTGATTTGTTGTAGTTATTGAAGCTTTGTATTTTTTTAGTAGCATGAACTATCGGTTAGTGTAGGTTAGAGGGTTATTGTTTTGAAATGGCTTATTTCAGGTTATTTGGAAAATGTTATTGCTCTATTTTTTGATTGATGTATTTAAAGTATTTATTTAATTGTAACATTGATTTCATTGTTGTTGTGAGTTGTGTTGTTTTACTGGTTGTTGGTTTTGTATTGGGTAGGGGTTCATCCTTTAATAGCTGTTGGGGTCTTCTGTTATGTTTGTAGTGTATCGGATTGCTGTTACTGCAGAATTGTCAGGATTGTGGTATTATATCTAATTGATGAAATTATAAAATATACAACTTTCTAGGAGTAATTAAGTGTGTGTAGGTGATTTATTTAATGTTGGATGTTGCTGTTATCTGTAATAATTATTACAGATAACAGGTTTTTACTGCATGTGGAAATAGTCTGTTTCTGTGGTTAGCGCTTATTGCCGCACTGGTGTTAATGCCTTGGAAGGAGTAAAAGATTACTACAAACCATTCCTCCTTCCAGTTTATTATCTGTAACCATTTATTCTTATGGTTACAGATAATAAATATATGTTCAGTATAGGAGATGGAGACAGGAAAGGGAACTGTCATTTTTCATGTAAAATGTTTGGTCCATTTGGGTGGTGTTTCTTTTTCTTTGTGAACTTTTCCAATGGACCAGGCACCCTCCCCTCTTCACAGCAGGGGGTACGTGGCTGTCTCCTTTTGACTTTCATTGTACTCGAGTGCTCGGTAGAACACATGGACATTGTGATGTGTTCGGACTAAACACGCGAACACTTTGGTGCTCACTCATCACTTGTTACACTTCCTCCTAACTTCCCACCCAGCACATCATTTGCACAAGCTGGGTGGGGAAATATAAGGGAAGGGACATTTCACTAAGCTGAGCTTAAGAGACCTTGTGGAATGTAACTTCTGGAATTTGGAACACCCAAGTGACACTCTGCACAGGCACTTCCACGTTCCAAATATAGGAGGCTGACAAACATATGCAACCTGTTTTATTCCTTTCAATTCTGGTTGAGGAATATTAACCTCCCTAGCGCACTGCCCGTACCACGCTGTTTTTAACAGCACGGTATGGGCAATCGCGGCAGTGTACACAGTACACTGCCTGTAATTCCCCCCCTCCCCCCGCCTCTCTCCACACAGCCGGCATCATTAATGATGTCAGCTGTGTGGGCTGGAAAGCCGAAGCTCCTCCATTAACATGGAGGGCTATGTCACCGCCCACCCCCCGCCCCCTTCCGCGTCACCGTGACGCGATTGGTGACGCCGCACAACCCCGGATATGCTGCAGCTGGTAAGAGAATCGCCGTAGCTTTCCGGGGATATGCGGCATGCACGGGAGCCCAGCTCATCCAGAGTTTGTTCTTCACACAAACTCTGGACGAGCTGGGCTCGTCACAACTGCTAGGGAGGTTAAACTGTTAAGTGAAGAAGACAATTTTAGGTGTATATATTGCCTTTGCCATCCACCTTGCCCATCAGTACAAAGCACTTCAATATTAGAAATTAAAGTGATCAATGTGTGCAACCCCTAAATATTTTCCAAACTTTTTGAGTTTGGCATATACATCTTTTACATCACTGAGATTCAGATCGTAAGCAAAGTCATATGAAAATCATATCTTTGGAAAAATGAAACCCTACCCCTCATATACATCCATTGATATCTAAAGAACTTTGTTTTTTTCATGCGGTTTCATATGCTTTTTTACTATTATTCTTAGTTCTATACACATGTGGTTTTCATGCATTGTCTTAATTCTATGCATAGGTAGGCTCACAAAGTGTTTCTCTCTTAAACAAAAACTATATGATTTAAGTTTGTGTGATAAGTGGAGAACACTATATTACACTATGAAGGTAGAGATTATACTTTCTAATCCTCTATCTACTCAAGAATAGATTATCTCTTTATAACTCAAGAGACCTTCTTGAACTCACCGCCTCCAAATTTGTTAATGTAACTTTCTCAGACCACGCAACAGTTGATATTAGCCTTGACTTAACTTTAATTTCAAACTGGACAAGGGTAGGGGTCCACCACGATCGCGTCACTGGTGACGCGAAAGGGTCAGGGGGTAGGTGGTGTAGATTAATAATGCTCCAGCGTGATCACCCGTGTGATGCTTTTTAAAAAATTCATCCAGTGACCCTCCTGCACTTTGACTGCTTGCAGAGTGTGGTGACATATTTTCTACTGTTTATAAATGCTTGCAGTTTGCAATAATATTACTTACAGTTGACAATAGGATATCTTAGGATAAGCTTAGCTTTTACAAAGGTGGCAACCCTATGACAGCAACATTTTAGAATTTACTGAACATCAGAACCCATTCTTGTTTTAGGCTGATATTTTTCTACCTATGCCCATGGTTCAGAATAAAACATATCCAATCACGGCACGATTCTAAGAATGTAGTGAACTTAGTTCTAAAAATTGTGCAGTGAAGGGACACATGCTCATGAAAATTTTAAATGAATGGGATGCGTACACAAGACATATCCACTATAATTTTGCCACAATTTGCCAAAACCTGGTGGAGCCCTGGCCTAAAGCTTATTTATAGAAGAGTATTTAAAATATACCAAATTGTCATACTGTGAATGTTTTATAAAGGATAGAATAAAAGGTAAACTGTATTAAATATGGTAAGTATAGGATTGTAAGATTCTGATTTCATTGGTTTATCATTAATCACCTTAGGCATTTTTCCATTTATAGCCAAATGTATACAAGACATCATTAGCAAGCATGAAGAACATAATAAATGACTAGATTGGGGTGAATTTACTAAAGCAATTAACAAAAACATATAAAAAATGTTTGTAAGGTTATGAGTGTGTTTTATACTAATTTACTCTAGGAAACTACATGGTAAATAACAAAGTTAAGCTTTAGGATCTTTCATGGTCCATCATTGTGTTCATACTAATATTCTTTTTGATAAACATTTGACAGAAATGACTGTATCCATTTTCTATCTAAAAATAGTGCATAGGAAAAAAAGGTTTAAGATCTCTCAAAAAATAAAAACAAAAAAATCTATAAAATAGCAATAGCAATGTTCTTGTGTTTTATATTATGCAAAGCTAGAAGTATACATTTAAAACCTTGATTTCGCTGCTAACAATTGTAGCATGCGCAAATGATGACTTGTAGAGTAATATATATAGGCAAACCTCAGCTTAGACACTGGTGTGTAGACTGTTTAGTGGAGTCCTAAGCTAGCCGTACACGTACCAATAATATTTCCGATTTACTTTTAGCTAAAATGGTACCATATAAGGAAACCGATTTTTGATAGATTTTTCCAGTTTTGATCGGAATATGTCATCGAAAATAATAGCTAATTCTATCTATAAATACAGTATAACTATAATTTTAATAATGATGCTAAGAGGTTATCCAAATATAAATTACACGTCAATATTGCATTATGTGCATCGGAAAACTTTTTAACATTATACATGTTTGCCCATTTAAATTACAATAATATATTTTTCTATTACATTACTCAAAACGTTTTTCTATGATTATGCACATAAAGTCCTTTTCCTTAAAAGAGAACAAGCAAAGCAAATCAGTGAAAATTTAACAAAACACAAAGATTGACCGTTTTGAAACACTTTGCTTTTGTTTGTCGTCCTTCATGAGGTAATGTTTAGCCCCTCATGCATAAAAAAAATCATATCTACAATTTATATTTTATAATGAGCAGTTTCATTATTAATGCTTAATTTATTAAAATTAATGATAAATTTTTTTTATTTACGATCTAATATAGTTCAAAAACCACACCAATCTGCATCATATCCAGCGGTACTTAATAACAACAGTAGTTTAGAAAACAAGGAAAAAAATTTAAACCATTACTAAATAATTATAATACAATGTTAACAGCAATAAAAAAATTGCAAATGGTTATTTCATATATTATTTTCACAAACACTCAAAAAGAACTTTGGTTGTTTTTTGATCAATGCATCCCGTCACCAGCTGCAACATGCCGGCACCGGAAGTTTCAATATGCTAATAAACATCATCTGCACAAATTCGGTCAGGAAACCACAAAACACTTGCTTGATGTTCCCAGACCAAAAAAAATTTTTCCACTTGTCCAATCACTTTTTACCAATTCGAATCGAACTTGACCTATCATACCATGTGGACCTGCACAGATTTTATGCAGATCAACTACTTACATTGGTCGGGTTTTATTGATCAGTAATTTTATTGGTACGTGTATGGCAGGCTTTAGAGTGATAATAAAGACAACATTTAAATACAAACTAATAGGTGACAGAGCAGGGATACAAATACAAATGATCAAATAAAACAAAATGTAACTTTTGCTTTTATGCACAGCTGTCCTGTCCTGAAACAGCCATCTGATTTTTCTTGTACCTCTAATCCTTGACATAGAGTCTACTAATCTACAACCTAATAAATTCTAACTACAGATGCTCAACTTCTTTTAAACAACAGAACTTATTAAATACATTATGCACTATGGTACCATAACAGGAAATATGTACCTTTTTTATATATACACCAAGTTTTTTTTGCAGTATAAGATGCAAATTTTCCCACCCAAATTGGAGGGGGGGATCCTTGCAATATAATGTGCTGAGCTTTGTATGTGGGCTGGCTGTAGCTGCCAGCTCACACAAAGAGATCTGCAGACAGATGATCGTCCTTGCTCTGTATGTGAGCGGGCTATAGCTGCTCACATACAGAGATTTATGGGACCAGAATGAAGGAAAGTCTCCGATAGCTTCCCTGCCTCCTTTTACTCCTGCTCAGTGTATGTAACATGGAACTCCAGCTAGTAGAGTGGCAGTTGCTGGAATTTTCTATCAGAACAAGAAGCTCTGCTATATAGGGTGCGTCCTATACAGCGGGGCATCTAATGGACCACAAAATATGGTAAACCTATTTAGCTGTATTCCTGACTTTAGTATGGGGTAGATTATCATGACCCAAAAGCGGTCACCCAAACAAACCAGCAATGTCCTCCAGCATCTTCTTGACTGCATGTCACCATGTAGACATACGGTTGTCCTTTGGTGTTTGCAAGCAATGGCCTCCTGTCATAGGTGTTCCAAGTCCTTGCATCATTGATGATGTCAGCATTGTAATTTATTTTTATTTTTCATAACACTTGAAACTAAAAGAAAATCTAATTTTCTGGGAGGTTAATTAGTAGAAATGTTTGCTTCTCTAGCCTATATTTAATAAGGCAGCACTGGATGTATTTTCAAGTACACATGTTTTTACTGTCATCTAAATCAGAATAAATTTCTCCTTATTCCTACTATAATGTCTTTTATTCTATTAGTGTAGTGATTTCTACTTTAAATAAATGGTTTCAGGCTCATTTTGCAAATAAACTATTGTAGCTCTCACTATTCATATGTCTTCATTTTAAAAAGGCATATGTTTTAATAATGTTTACATTTTCAATTCTTTTAGTGGAATAATGGCTTTCCATTAAAATGTTTCACGATTCATGACTGAGCTTCAGAAAGTAAAATATACAGAATTAGACTAAGGCAGCAAATTCGAGTAAAGCTTGCAAAATCTGTCTTCAAAAATATAAGAACAATTTACAAAGTCCCAGAACTTAAAACACTTAGCTATTATTAATGGAAATTTACATTATGATTTAGATTAATACCTGTTGTAATTCAGTAATGGAAAATAGAAAATTACATTGCTTAAAGAACAGAAAACCCACCACATGCAAATACTAAATAAATGGCTATTTATGTCCTAAAGCTTTAGTAAGTTTTTTTAAATAGCATGATTCCTTTAATGTTATTTTTAATACTTATCTGAATCCAAACAGTGACTTTTAAATAAATAATTAGCATAAAATATAAGTGTAAGCATTGGCCTTTTTTATTAAAGTAAGTAAATGTAATTTTTGAATGTGGATCTGCAATCTTGGAGTATCAATACATACAAATAGGTTAGATTGCTCTCTTATGTTCTGAAAAATAAAAAATGCACTTGCTCAGCTATGGACTTTCCCATTTTATAAAAGCCACCCACATGATAACAGCGAAGTCCACCAATTGGCAACCTGCCTCCATCTTTAAATGTCTGGTTTGTACTGCTGCAGTTAAATTAATAACAGTGTGAATACAACTCTATAGTTAGCAGTGTAGATGGTCAACGAGTTGCCAATATTTCAACATTAGCATGGAAATGCTTCTAAATTGTATGCAGACTGAGAGTGAGCCAGTAGCTGTTGTGCTTGATTGGCTCAGTTTAGTCTGCATACAATGTTAATGCATTTGCATGCTAATATTTAAGTTTCGCAAAGCACTGCACTCACATTACAGTTTTAGGTCAAAAAGTTAAATTACTGGGGTTTTAAGGTGCAATCCAATAATCACTTGAATTGTTAAAATTCATAAATATTTTTTTCCATACATTTAAAAGAAAAATACATACATTTCATAAAAGCATTAAATCTACAGCATTTTTCCAATCCAATTAAACATCATTTAAATAAGTAGGAGCCGAACTTGGATCCCCCCTACGCAATGACGTACAGCTCCTGGCAAGGGAGACCAGGCCAAATACCGGTAATTCTAGTTTTTCAAATGCTCCTTAAAACCCCAGTTATTTTACTTTTTATTTATTTTACTGACCTCAATTTTATTGGAATTCCATAATAATTTGAGGTAGGGGGCTGTGCTTAAGTACAACAAAGTAGAAGTAGGGGGTTTCCACACAAATGTGATACATTGACTCACCTTACAGTACAGTAAGAAACAGACATGCATAAATCAGAGCTTTCTGCACAACCTATGCATTTGGAGTAGTAGCAGTCTTCAGAGACAAACAAAAACAAAGACCCCTATAAACTTCTAAAACCATGCTTGTAGGAATACAAGCCCCAATAAAAGTCCCAGTAAACCATATCACACTACTGTCTATACTTTATACTATAGTTTTAATCCATATCAAGTGAGGTACAGTAACAACACAGTACAGTTAATGCACACCATGCAAACACATTAAGACCAATAGGCATTGAGATATTTTGGCTAATTATTAAGTTATCCATGTTCTTTAAGCACATTTTAATTGCGTTAAGATTTTTCATAAATTAATTCAATGTTTTTCATGCTAAATGATGGAGTATCATATATATATATATATATATATATATATATATATATATATATATATATATTTATGGGTGTGTGTGTAGGCATGCAATTATAAATTAAGGAGTTTTTGTAAAAATGTATGCAAAGCCTCATAGATGTCATTTTGGTTTTTATTTTTTTTAGCAATAGTGGAGTCTTGTACCACGTTAGCTATTGAGAAATTCAGAGTAAAAAAAGGCCACATGATGAAGTAAGCTGAAATAAAAGCCACACGGTGAAGTAAAGGCCTACATAATGGCTAGTCAAGGTAAATAGTTGGAAGAGGATTTTTTTTATAATTTCTGCATTTTTTTAATTGCTTACCATAATTTCCTCCTGTGTTCCTTTCTCCAGGAAATATTGGTTATTATTTCGTCCAGTGTTTTCTTACCTTCATTGGCTCTTTTATAATTAGGAATCCTTTAAATGACATCGCTTCAAAATTTATGAAATAATGTCTAATAAGTCAATAGACCAGTCTAGTGTAGTCCGTCTCAATGTTGGTATATTAGTTATATTGCACTTTTAATTAAGATGTTTAAACATAAACAAATATGTTTGGTATTTATTCCACATGGTTAGCTATGTTTATTAATAATTCACTTGAATGTTGCAAAGTAGAAAGGAATTAGCATTTTAGGTTAATAGAACGCATAAGAAACATCACAGATGTTTTCAACAGGCTGTCAATCTATGTCATAAATGTATTAAATATAGTCATACTAGTTTGCAAAGAATGCCATTCATGTGCAAGGATTGAACTGGAAACGTGCACTGCTATCCTAATTAACTGAGGATAGATTTTCCTGCAAAGTTAGGCTATGTTCCTGATTATTCACCTGCGTTTGCCATTTCCAATCTCCGGCGAAATTGCCTGCCAAATGCCTACACAAGTTTCAATGGGCTTGTCCCCATTGATAGGATCGCGCAATGTTGCGACTGGGGTCGTGATTAAATGGCGGCTCCCCGAATTCTGATCGCCGGCGGTCGGTGGCCGTGATTATTTTCCTCTGATTGCGTGTGGAAAACACATCCATTTATTTTATGTGGAGGTGATTATTTTTTATAATGGTGGCGTTTCAAAAAAAAAAATTGCTGGTGAAAATGAAATGCCTAGGTGGTAACATATCCTTAAAAGGTACCATATTAGAAGGTAAAAATGTTTAACTCTCTTAATAAATCTGCTGCATGGCTGTGTCTACACTTGCAGATGATAGCTCTCCTAGGAAAAGTTCTCCTGCAAGATAACCTCCCCAGCATTACAGCTGTTTAATGACATTTTTTTTTGACGTTGTACCGGAGATTTCAGCAGAGTACACTGTACTCTGCAATGATTGCCTCCCTGCTACACATGTGGGCCGGAAAAAATGACACCCCTCTATTAACATGGGGGTCTATTGCGTTACATATATAACTCAGGGATGGCCAACATACCTTACTTATACTAAAAAAAAACAGGCTAAAATTCAAGAGGGCCTAATCAAAGAAATGGGTGTTCATTGTGTGCTGCATTTCCTCCTCTGGTTACTAAGATTAAAACAAAAAGTGACAGGAGGTGCACTCTTGATATAAAATAAGATCCTCTTGTTGGCACCAATGCCTATAAGGATGACACATATTAGTTGTCAGATTGATTTTTTTTTACTTTATTCACCACCTTTACTATCTTGATGTCTCTGAATGCTCTGATATGCAGTTTAGCGACTAAAAGATCCCCTCAAATATTAGTAGATGCTGAATCTACAGTCCGGTCCATAAATATCAGGACATCAACACGATTCTGAAATTTTTGGCTCTATACGACACCACAATGGATTGGGAATGAAACAGCACGATGTGCTTTAACTGCATACTGACAGCTTTAATTTGAGGGTATTTACATCCAAATCAGGTGAACGGTGTAAGAACAGTTTGCATATGTGCTTCCCACCTATCAGAGAGATAGTAAAAGCATTAGGCATTGCCAAAACAACTGCTTGGAACATTCTTCTTAAAAAGAAGGAATGCACCTGTGAGCTCAGCAACAGCAAAAGTCCCGGAAGACCATGGAAAACAACTGTGTTGGATGACTGAAAAATTATTTCCCTGGTGAAGAAAACACCCATCACAACAGATGGCTAGATCAAGAACACTCCCCAGAAAGGTAGGTGCATGTGCGTCAAAGTCAACAATCAGAAAAATACTTCACCAGTCTGTGAATACAAAGGGTTCACCACAAGATGTAAACCATTGGTGAGCTTCAAAAACAGGAAAGACAGATTAGAGTTTGCCAAATGACATCTACACAAGGCTTCACAGTTCATGAGCAAGATCCTATGGAGAGATGAGACCAAGATCAACGGATCAACGGATCAAAGAAAGGAACTGGTCATGATCCTTAGCATCACCTCATCAGTAAAGCATGGTAGTGGTAGTTTCATGATGTAGGCATGTATGGCTGCCAATGGAACTGGTTCTCTTGTATTTATTGATGATATGACTTCTGACAAAAGCAGCAGGATGAATTCTGAAGTCTTTCAGGCAATATTATCTGCGCACCAAATGCTTTAGAACTTATTGGACGGTGCTTCACATTGCAGATGGGCAATGACTTAAAGCATACTGCAAAATCAACCAAAGAAAAAGATGTTTGATGTATCTGTAAGGTCCTGGCCTGTAGCCCAGACATTAATCCATGAACATCCACCAACTCAGCTTTGGCAGGCTAGGTGTGCCTTCCCTAGACTAAGTTGCCTACAGGGCAAAACAAACAGGGGCAAGGCAGGTAGCAGGGGCAAGGCAGGTAGCAGACAGTGGATGGCCAATATTAAGAGCAGAGGTTTTATACAAATAAATTGATCAGAGAATTTATCAGTACAGTATACACAATCATGCTTATACCGGGACATAAGGTGCACATGCATACCCAAAATGAACTCTTCTCCTCAACAACCACATATTCCAGTGACAACATACATATTAGATCAGTGGAAAGTGCCTGGTCATCCGAACTGCATGGCAATAATGGAATAATGTTGAACACAGAGATTTTGTTGCAATGCTCAACGGCGATGGGGCAATGAGGGGGAGTTTCCACTTCCATCGGGGACCCCTCCCCTAAGCGTATTGCTGTTCTCACAGCACTGAGCCATTCCGCCGATGCAGGGCTGAACATAGTAGAGTATGTTGAATCTCTGCATCAGCAGGTACAGCCCATGAGAGCCCTGGTCCAGGAGCTGGTGGAGGCTTGACGGAAGCCAGCGGATCCAATAGCGGATGTGGAGTTAAACTGGCCTAAGAGTAAAATCTGACAACTGAGATATGAGATCTGGGGGTTCAAACATTACTCGGGGTTACATTTTACCCAAAGCCAGCTGGTGACCTGTGGATGGAGACAGCTAATCAGAGGCTCAATAAGGAACAGGGAGGTTCATCTGCAGAAGAATCTACCATGCAGGAGGCTGACGCAGAGGACAGTGAGGGAGACAGTGCAGAAGACCACACGATATATGGGGTGAGTACCAAACGCCATCTCCTGGTACTCATCTGAGGAGCTCACTAAAAAGTTATTTGCACCCCTAGATAGGCATTCTCTGGAGGCCTCAGGTCGGGGAGAAAGGGAGCCCAAAAAATTACCTAGTATGTGGCCCCGAAATTTCTGATGGAGGCCCTGCACAGGAAGGTTAATAAAAGCTTGCATTTATATCAATATTTCCTAAAGGAAGCTTTGTGAGCAGAGAAAATGGCCATCCCAGGGCTCCTAAGGTCCTCCTACCCCTTTCACCCTCCACTGACTCCTCAATATATACTTGTGAGGTGCCCCTTGTCTAGTAATAAATACATATGTTTTAGACACGTTAAAATTCCAAACTCCGGACCTCAGACTGAATGGAAATTTGGTAAGTGGACCATTCAAATTTATATTTGAGTAGCCCTGCTATAGATCTACCAACAACTATGTAGTATAGGGTCCTCTGTGATTGAAAACAGGTAGACTTCATTGTTTAGAAAGTCCTTCATATTACATGGTTTTGGTAAAACAAAAGGAGATCTAAAAGAAATCTGACAGTGAAATCTAAAGGTGTATAGGGACCCTAAAGCTAGCCATACACAGGAAGATTGCTGCCCGATTTTTTGGCCAATCGCAGTTTGTTCATGACCACTAGTGATGGCCGAACTGTCCGGACAGTTCAGCTGCGAACATGGTTGTTCGCACTCATTCTAGCCAACAAGCAGTACAGGTGTTCGACCCACCCCGGTTGCCGGCGAGAAGGAGCTCACTAATTTTCCTCAGAAACAGTAAGATCCTGCAGGAGGAAGAATCTTTTCACTAGAAGAACCCGGTCTTCTAGTGAAAAGCCAGCTCCGAAAACCGGAAGTGACGTCACATCCGGCAATCGGAACCAGGAACTATGCGTTCCAAGTACCAGAAGTGACATCACTGACATCAATTACGGTTTTCCCAATTCAAATTCGCGGGGAATTTGAATCTACCTGTGAACGGGTGGACGTCGGATTTCTCTAAAAGTCGCGGATGGACCTGGCCAAAGTTTGGCCATCACTAATGACCACAAATAATTTTGGACTGATTGATAAAGGATATCCTGGAACCTAGGTTACTTCATAATCCACAACCATTGTCCTGACCTCTATGTTAATGAATGTGGATGAATTAGAACAGAGATTGCAAGCCAGGACATCTCGTCCAAAATCAGTGTGATACCTCCCTCTTCCAGAAGTATGTGCTAATATCCCACAGAAAATTTTGAGTAAAGTCTTCCCAGTAATATGTGTATATTAATATGTATATGTATTGAGATATTGGCTCTTTATTGATAGATGGGTTAAAGCTCAGGTCAAGGAGCTAAATATGCACCTGAAATATATAATGTGTATAGTTTTAAGCCGGACATAAATGGCTCGATTGCCCTGCGATCTATCACAACATGCGATCACAAAAATTGCAGATCGATCGTACAATGTAACCATGGTGGGGAATCGATTTACTATTTGATACTTAGGATGGGGATTGTGGGCCCCTAACCAAGGTAATTGGCCATCAGCCAAGAAAATACAGACATGTTGGATCACTGTACTATTGAGTCTTGGACAAGGTGGTCAGCATGCGATTCGATCAATCCATGTGAACCTGTGCTGTGGCTGATTGTTTGGAAATGGAACAAAAAATCAACCAGTGTATGGCCAACTTTACATACAAGTTTTTTTTTACAAGTTTTTTATACAACCTTTGTTTTCATGGCTATCAGGGCTTTCATTTGCTATTTTCTGTCAATGAAATGTGTTTATCTGTGAAATAACATTTTGTATCTCCCACAAATCATGGCTTATAGCACAACAAGCTTTCTTAAGCTGGCCATACATGGTTTGACTGGCAGCAGCCCACGTGGGGGACCATGGGGAATCAAATGCTGCATTCATCCCAAGTATCGAGCAGAAATCAATTCCCCAAAGTGGTGTGCACTGCAAACGTTGTGTGACCAATCTCAGATTTTGCGAACACATGTTAAGATCGACCGTACAGCGCTTGCAGAGGGAATCACATCATGTATGGCTAGCTTAAAACCTAAAAAATTTTGTGCATTTTGCATTTCTGACCCTTATAACAAAATGAACAAAATAGTAAAATAAAATAAGAAAAATAACTAAAAAGTTAAAGACTTATTGATAAAAAAGAAATAGATTCATAAGTAGTGGTAATATAACAGGGTTACATATTTATATATCTTATTAAAAATTATTATGATTCATAAAATGCACAACATTTTACATTAGCAGGTAAATTACAAGCAATTCTACAAAAATGTGGAGAACCCAGCTGTCAAAATGAAAGCCGGACCAAACATTTTGACAACTTCAGAGTCAAAGCTCTGGATACTGTATATAAGCACTTTTAAAATTTGATGATTTTTAAAAAGGACAGTTCAAACGTAAATGAAAAATCTGAAAACTGAGCAATTCATTGATTAATTGCAAACTTTCTGACAATTACGAGTCTGTTAAAAAAAAACACATACCATTAAAAAAATTTAACTGATACGTACAAAGCAACATGATGATTGACACAAAGCAAATCACTCTGAAGAATTCCTTAAAAAACACATTAAAACATATTTCTGCTCTTTGAAATAACAAATAAAGCAGCAGACATTAGCATCATGTTGGTTTCAGATAATGAGGCTTATTTAAAGTTAGTAGTGATGTATGTAAAAACACTAGAGCTCTGGAATGCACTGTGATCTTTAACCTGTTTCCAAATACAAGCTGATTGAGGTTAGTGAAATATCATGTTTGTATGGCTGAAAAAAGTGGGAAGATGTAGCAATTGAATCTGTATGTTTACAGATAAAATTTTTAGACATTTAACTGCTGCCCACCAGTGGCTCTTTTTAGGGAATACACAATGAAAATCAAAAGTTAGGTTAAGTAAATCCTAACAAGGAAAAGAAATACAAAGATTGCAGGATAACTTTTTTTTCTTATCCTTTATTATGTTAATGTTGTATCATATTTGGCATATTCTTTTTTAATGTATAAAACATGTCAGGGTTGTTGAAGGATCCCACTGTGTTTCCAGGCATTTTAGCATCAGATAAACAGTTTTCTTTTTGTTCTGTGAGACTGAATGAGCTGTGAGAATAACTTCACAATAATTTCTGTACCGCTGGTCATATCAGGCGCTTTCTTTATGTATAAATGCATGCATAAATGTATGTTATATGCTTTTCCCCAAAACTTTTGATCAGTTATTTAGTTATAATATATGTTATTAATAATGCTTGCTCATCTCGATTATTCAGGCTGTTCGACCGCCGCTGTGCGCGTTCCTGCCAATTGGCTGGTGATCTGTTGGCTTAAAATTGGGTGCGCCCACCTGGCAAGATCAACCAGGAATCTGTTGCATGTCCGATCGCAGGGTGATCCAACATGTCGTTTAATTCCTGGCCGATCCCGCAAAGGGTGCCAGGCCGATTCTCAGCACTAGCTGAGATGTCATCACGCATGGTCAAACAAACCGCAGCAAAACAACCTGTCTATGCTCAGCTTTACTGAAAGTGATTAGCAGCATAGGCAATATTCATATTTGCGAAATATCAAAAAAATTTCTCCTTATATTCACAAAAAATTTGTAAATTGAAGAATTCATTATCTCCAGTCATTATTACCTTCATTGCAAAAAAGATTTTACCGATGCCAACCGATGACATGATTGAGTCTCTGCCCCTCCAAGTCTTTATAGGCAACAGATGAACCTATAGCTTTCTGCTGGTAGATATTTGCTCAACAGACTTTGCTTGACCATAGAACTTTAAAGCCTGCCAAAAACACACCGATCGGCAGCCGATTTTGCCGCCGACCGTCGGGCGTGTGCGCTCGCGGCCGTCGGTCGGCAGCAAAATTGGCTGCCGATCGAGGGTGCCCACATGGGGCGACAGATCCACAGCATGGCCGGCCAGAGAACGGACATGTCTGATGTTCTCTGGTCGATGCCGGCCGATGCCATTAACTTGCGAAATTGTGAATATCCGCTGCCATATTCGCGAAATTTGCGAATTCTTGAATAGCCGATATTCGCCGAATATATTCAAAATTTGAATATTCGAGCTCAACACTACCCGGTAAGAGCGCTCGTGTAGTGAACAATCAATCGCTGGGCGTTCAATGCAGGTTCATGGCAATTGATCATCAGAAAAATCATCCACAGATCTATGCATTTCCTCCCGCTTGGACAATGCTACCTCCTCCCTGGCCCAACACCATTACCTCCACTGTGTTGGAGGATGGGGGAAGAGGTGGTGACCTCTTAATATAGGACTTCTATGGCATTTAATTTTTTCTTCAGCTTTTAGCAACTGTTCCTCCATAATCAGGATCTTTTAATGTGAATGGAACTATGGTCGGAGTGCTCTTAATATGCCCTCAACCCTCAACTCTTAATATGCCTCTCAACCCCTCAGATAATATAAACAATAGAGGGTACTGTCAAATTGAGATAGATAGGCAGCTGAGTTGGAAAGGTAATGGTCTATCACAGGAAATGTATCTTAGTTAGAAGGAAAAGGCAGGGATAAGATAGTATACTTATTCCTGAAGATGACGGTAGATGGTTCGATTTGCCACCGGTTTTGCAAATTACCGTGCGAGCTCGCTGCAATTGATCTGCCGTGAAAGCGGGCAATTAATCGCCACAGAAATCGATCTACTTAAATACAGACATGTCCGTAATTTTTTAAACAATCTCATTACTTTGAATCATTACTTTGGATTACTTTGTCATCACACACAGTCGATCTGCCGATAAATCGGCCTGGCATCGAGGTGTTTATGGCTGGCTTTAATGTTAAGTTGTCCTATATATAGCTCTATGCAAAGACTGACTAAACTAAAATAAAAAATTAATTGTTTCAAACCCCCCATACACGTTGCAATTTTTCGTACAAATTTTGCCCGACCGATCAACATGGTCAGTCAGGGGGTGATCGATCGGGAGAATAATCGGATGCGTAATTATGTCCCCTTCGGGCCTGTCCGTAAATTTTGGTCGATCTGCTGTTAATAAATAATGTCAGGCCGATCGATCTGTGATAATTCAAATTCCGATTTTTTGTGCCAGCCAACCGTCCGGCAATAACATTTTAAGGGGAAATTGGGTGACACAATCAGACAAAAAATGGTTGTACGAAAAATCGGAACGTGTATGGGGGGCTTAAAACATTCATAGGATTTAAAATGGAAAGCAGCTCCTGCTTCTTGTATATTACTTGATACAGCTTTCAGTGTAGTGTATTTTTTACAGTTCATAAGATGCTCTGCCGTATAGGATGCACCGGAACCTCTCATCCCAGTAAAAATTCTTTGTGCTCCAAATAGTGGGATTCAAAGCAGACAGAGAGCTTTAAGTGGCTGGAGTGACGAGATGCTGTACTGCTCCGTCATTCCGGTTTGGACGGAGGCGCCAGTGCAGTCGTCTTAGTGAGACAAAGCACCCGCCTCCAGCACTTCCGGAGGCACTTCTCCCCAGGGGGGTGGCACAGCACTTAGGGGAGCGCAGCAAGATGGCGGCAGATGTAGTCAGCACGCCACAGGGCACGATCCAGGGCAAGTAAGAATACCTTTTTCATTACCACTTATGAGCATGTAGCTCCCATGCTGTTTGGCCAATAATTGCCTCGCTTCTACCCTATGCTTATTTTTTACTCCCTTTTATCTCCCAAACTCTGTTTGGAGCACTGTACTCCCAATAGGACATTACCCCATGAAGAGACATGTGGACTCCCTAGTTCAAACAAACAGTGGGGGAGGCAACTATCAGGTCTGCTAAAATCTATGTTACTAACTCAAAGGTAGGCAATGGACATCACAATTATATATTGTTATGAATATGGTCTACTTTAGATTTTGAGGTTATTTATTCATTTTATCTATATACCTAGTTAAATTATATCGCATTGAATTGATCTATTCACCCTATGATAGCAGTTATAATATAAAGCTAGCCATACACGTGTCGGATTCCATGTCCAATCGATTCATCATCCGATCGATTCCGGCGATTCTGCCGGGAATCGCAGGTGTGATCAATCGGCCAATTAAGAGTATCCATCGCTACCACCTTGTCCAACGGATTCCGGCACGATTCCGGGACGATTCCGTGTCCGATTCCACCTCCGATTCCACCTCACAAATGGCAACTCCCCCTGATCTGTGCAGAATCGGATCAAAAAGACCAACATGTTGGTTCTCTGACGGATCCGATTCTGGGCCCCCGAACGATCGGACGTGATCGGACGGACAAGGTGGGCTGCACACGATTCCGGCACGATCGATTCACGTGCACGCGCCCGGAATCGATCGGCCCGGAATCCGGCCGGCCGTGTATGGGGGCCTTAAGGCAATTGAGCCCTCATTGTATACCTTATACTTTATATCTATATTTTTTTGGGTCAAAATTGAATTATAGATTCTGTGGACTAGTATTTAACATCAAATTGTCTTTCTAGGCTGAGACATTTATATACATATACAACCACCCCTTAGGGTTTATGATGATCCGCAAGCACCCTCATGTTCCATCACTATTCTAACCTGGTCATATGTTCCCAGGGAACAGATGCTATCATACTACGATTGAGGACATTTGACCCCCTCTTTTTAACAAAAATAAATTGGTTTACTTTTCTAAACCCATCCGATATTATTGAAGTAAGTTGGCAAACTTGTCTGGGATAGTCTGGCTTTGAACATGCATTTTTTAAAATCCATGATATTGATTGTTGTTCTTTTTCACCTTCAATGGTATACCTTGTGGTACTTCCTGATGAAGCCCCTGAATTGATAGGTGTGAAACGCGTCAGACTGGTGATTACTACCTTTTGAGACTCTTGAGACTATGCCTGTTTATATGTGAGTGATATATATTATGAATCATGTGTTTTTTTAATTGCATACTAAATAAAATCATGTATTTGTTTTAAATTGTATCAGAATTTATTGTCTTAAAAGTCCCCTCTGTAGATGATAAATACAATAGAATAAGGAAAAAAAACATGCTAATTGATGTAAAAATATTTTTTTTACTTCTCTTTTTTCCCCACTTTGTGCAACATCCATTCAGGGCCGTTTCTAGCTCTTTGGAAGCCCATTGCAAGACTGCATCACACCCACCACCTCTCTCTGCCTCCCGCTGAGGGAAGAGTGGACACATTGCAGCCGGAGGAAGAATCTTTTCACTAGAAGACCGGGCATAAAGCCGGTCTTCTAGTGAAAAGACCGGGTCGGAGCAGGAAGTGATGTCAGTGACGTCACATCCGGCTCACGGAACCAGGAACTATGCGTTCCAGTATGCGTTTCCGATTCAAATTCCCCACCTAGAGGCAGGGAATTTGAATGTGTCCGCGAACAGGCGGACGGCGGACGTCTTTAGAAGTCCAACCCGCCCGTTCGTGGACAGTCCTGGCCGATGTTCGGCCATCACTATTTATAAGTAGACACAATATAAACAATTGACAGAGCTTACACACAAACCATACACCTTTAGATCTCTCTGTAAGATATCCTTTAGATCTACCAACAACTATGTAGCACAGAGTCCTCTGCGACTGAACACAGGTAGACTTGATTGTTTAGATAATTCCTCATATTATATATCTAAAGGAAATCTGAGAAATCTAAAGATGTATGGGGACCCTAAAGGTCCCAACACACGTAATGAGTGGGACCGACAGATGGGCAGGGGAGAGCAACGTGTTAATGCTGCTCTCCATCGCTCACAGTATCGGCGGGCACCCTTTGTGTGCCAGCCGTTAGTTTAAATGGGGACGCTGGTCCTCATTCAAACTAATGGCATCAGCCAGAGATTTATGGACATATCTGTTCTCTGGCCGGCCGAGCTTTGGGGTGACAGGGATCTGTCGTCCCATGTCCAGTGGCCAGTTTTGCTGCCTATCAACGGCCGCGAGCGTACTTGATCATCGGTCGGCGTCAAAATCGGCTGCAGCTTGTTATGTGTGTGGGGACCCTAAGTCTTCTTTTGCAACTTGCCTGTTACCCACACTCTTCACTCACACATACACCTGGGGGAAAAGCTATCAAGGGGCTACCCATCCTTATACTAGTTCAAACCTAAGGTATATTTTATTCCTCTGACCATCAATAAGGGATACCATATTATTAACCATTTGTACATTAAAGTACTGATGTTTGCACTGTATTACTAGACAATATTTATAGTAAAGTTACCCATACAAGTGATCTTTGAATAGATAGACTTTTAAATATTGATAGTCAGTCTACCATCAATTGATTGTACCACCACACAGTGTGATCAATTTAAACATTGATAACTTTACTTAGATTGGTGCGCATGCTCTATAATAGGATTGCATAATATATATCAAAATACATAAAAAAGTGTTAGATAATTGTACAATCGACTGAAATTTGCCAACAAGATTGATGAATTTTATATTCAATTTCCATTACTTTTAGTTGATCGTACCAAGTTGATGGAATGGAAATATCATATCTAAGGTTCAGGTTTGTCGAAATAGGTTTTATTTTCTTTTTTTCATGTTAGCAGTGAGAAGGAGTGGAAGAGGATATGAGAGTGGATAGTGGCTTCAGTTGGGCATTCTAGTAGGTTCAGGGCCCTTTCACACAATATGTGTTTTAAGGTATGCTTTACGCATATATACAGGAACACGTTTTGCGTTTTGCACATTATATCTGTGTTTACATTTTTGACCAAAGCAATGAAAAATGCATGCAGCAGGGCACCATAAAAAACGCACAGGGAAGCGCATGCAGTGTAAATGGCAACATTGGTTTTCTATGAGAAAATGCAGTACTATAAAAACATGTACTGCATACTGTGAAAGGGTAGTATGGGGTAATTTGTAGGTACAGATTTTTTCTCACTGAATGGATACCTGCTGAACTGTAATTTGTGGGTGTAACCTGACACACCAAGAAGTATTCCCAAATCAGGAGTCTCCAATGCCTGGCCTTATGCATGCTGTCATACATGTAGGTAATAAACTATTTCATTATAACATATTTGGCTTTGACATACTATAATTCATTTTTAAATTGAACAAAACAATTATCTGTTTTAAAGTATATTTATACACAAACTGAAGGACACTTTGTTAAAGTGCCGTTTACAGTTAACCTCATTGCTTTTGATGATCAAGATTTGCCCACTCTTCTTTGCAGAAACACTCCAAAACTGTCAGATTGTGAGGGCATCTCCTGCGCACAGCCCTCTTCAGATCACCCAACAGATTCTCAATCTGATTTAGGACTGGGCTCTGGCTGGGCCATTCCAAAACTTTAATCTTCTTTTGGTGAAGCCATTTCTTTGTTGATTGGGTCGTTGTCATGCTGAAAGATAAGGTCACTAAAAGAACACCATACCCACAATGAAGCATGGTGGTGGCAGCAGCATGGAACTGGAGCTGGAACTGGGGCATTTGTTTAGTTAGAGGGAATTATGAACAGTTCCAAATACCAGTCAATATTGGCACAAAACCTTCAGGCTTCTGCTAGAAAGCTGAACATGAAGAGGAACTTCATCTTTCAGCATGACAATGACCCAAAGCATACATCCAAACAAGTTTTGGAATGGCCCACCCAGAGCCCAGTCCTGAATCAGATTGAAAATATGTGATGTGATGTAAAGATTGCTGTGCACAGGAGATGCCCTTGCAATCTGACAGATTTGGAGTGTTTCTACAAAGAAGAGAGGGCAAATCTTGCATAGTTAAAATGTGTCATGCTGATAGACTCATACCCAAACTGTGCCATGCTGATAGACTCATACCCAAACTGTGCCATGCTGATAGACTCATATCCAAAATGTGCCATGCTGAGTGCTGTAAAAACTAGTGTTGAGCGAGAATATTCCAAATTCGAATATATTCGACGAATATCCGAAATTCGTGAATTCACAATATTTTGCTAATGTGTGCTCGGATATTTGCAATGGCGGATATTCATCATATTATACTTCAACATTTTTTACTGGTATACTGGCATACATCGTGCATATTTGCACACACAGTGCTCATATTGGCTAAGATCACAGAATGAAGAAGAGAAGCTGTAAAGCTGGTTCACGAATCTTTGCGAATAATTGCGACGCGCGATGTAAGGCAATAGGTGAAAAAGTTCTGAAATTATTCATCTTTGTCTAATTTTTGTACAGCACAGGAACCTGACATTTTACATGGGGTGTTAAGACTTTTTATATCTACTGTATATGGTAGGCTTGCCCAATAAGTTCAATGCCTAATAAATAAATTAACAGATATATTGCTAGTACTCACTGCTGGCTATGCTTTCATTGCTCAGATATACCAGTTGATCCGTTTAAGAGGTCAGTTCTTCCATACCGCTCAAATGCAAGTAAAAACCAGATCCTTAAGTTATGGTTGTGCTCCTCTGCCCCTATTATCCGAGACTGGTTTCTTAACGTTAAGTTTCTCAGGTAAGCCAAATAAACAGTTCATAGGACCCATAGCATGTGGGAGATATATTGTAAAACTTGGGTTTCTCTTCCTAGAGCTGGCTGGCCATCTAAACAGAGCTAGAAGGGCCTTAGTCAGGAATGGTCAGAGCTCCAGAGGTCCTCTGTGGAGAGAGCAGAAGGACAAGCATCTCTGCAGCAATTCACCAATCTGACCTGTTTGGTAGAGCATTTGAAGAAGACACATGCTGCAAAGAGGAATGGGTGAAACTGAGGAAAGGTGTGCCAAGCTTATGGCATCACTTGACTTGAGGCTTCAATTGCTGCCAAAGGTGCATCGACAAAGTATTAAGCAAAGGTTGTGAATACTTATGTACATGTGATTTCTTTTTTTTTCTTTTTAATAAATTTGCCAAAACCTTAAGTAAACTTAATTCAATCTATTTTGGAATAAAGCTGTAACAAATTTCTTTTGAAAAAGTGTTGCGCTGTGAATACTTTTCAGATACTGAAACTAACATGACTGACTGGTCACTGGCCCATTTACACTACCATGGCATAAATAATACATTATTGTGATGCAGAATATGAACAGAAAGAGGTTGACAGCATACCACACTGAAATGCATGATACTGGCTTATGTAATTTCATGTTGCAATCTGCTGTAACACTGGTGCATTATGGAGCTGTGTTGCTTTCTAGGACTCTACTCTTCACACTAGCTGCATTGCGTTGCATACCCACAATATTCGCATTAACGATAACTTGCACGTTGTGAGCTTACAACACAATGTGCTGAGTTATGTCTCCCATTGCATTGTAATAGTGGCAGCACAACAAAGCTTGTGTAAAAGGGGCTCTAAAAATATGTCACTACAATACACTATTATGTTGTAAGCATGTTTTAGTGTGATCTGGTAAAACACATCATGCACATGAATATCACCTGCTCTGCTGAAACTAAAACTAGGTGACAACATATATACTGTACCTATTCCTCCATGATATCTAAAAAATGTTAAGAAATGTATGGGGTATAGTATTTGCAAGGTTCTAATGTAGTGCAATGTTCTGATTGTAATTATGAAATGAAGTAGATTCGTACACAGTTAATTAGCATATGTTTTGCTTGTAGTTAATGGCCAATATAGACCTACAAACCCTGGAGACCTTGCAAAATGCTTATTATTTACAAGTTAAACATAGTTTTGCTGGTGTCAATCTGCTAGTTTCCTTTTAAACTCCTGACAATACCTTGAATATTGCATAGAGATTTTTTTCAAGCAAGTGTTTCCTTCACTGAGATGGTTTTCTTCTCAGTGGGAAGTAGACATAAGCCATGAAAATATTTAACACAAGATGAATAAAAGCATATGGGGAGAAAAAACCTACAAAGTTTTATAGCCAATATTGTGGAAGGCATTCTGGTGAACTGCCACCTGCACCCGCTGAACACAGGGATCTGAAGATGACATTGATCGATTTAACAGTAGGAAGGTGTTAATGATATGCAGCTTTGATGGCTGAGCCACTTCATGCTCATTTGCATTTCCATTCATCATCTCAGCATTTACCATTATGAAGAGAATGCCAGATCTAATTAAAGTCTGAGCTAACAAGGTGACATGGGAGCTCAGTCACTTTATACTGAAGAAAACATGGGAAACTTTCCAGCAGGAAGTACACTAACCTTACACCAAACCCAATTAACTTAATTTCTAACTAAACCATTTGAGGCTTAGAGCCTAGAATCCCCCTATACAATATTTACCTGGCTGATATATGTGTTAATAAAAGGAACTGTGACTATAATTTGAATTGAGAGAGAAGTCTTAAACTGGGCAAAGACGTGTCTTTTTGCTCTATGCTGCTCAGATCAGTTGTGCAGAGAATCGGCCGGGCACCCTTTGTGCGCCAGCCTTTACTTTGGATGTGGACTCCCATTCGCATCCAAATGGTTTTGCCCGCAAATTTACCGGCATGTCGGATCACCATACAATTCAACATGCGGCAGATTCCTGTCGATCTTTTTAAGGTGGACGCAAACCTGCTGTTTGGCGGGAAAGTGCACAACAGTCGATCAGCTGAAAAAGAAGGCAGGAATCTGCCTGTCTATGCCCAGCTTAAGTCATAGTGTGTGTATGTGTATATATATGTATATATTTATTGTAAGGTTCAGGGCAAAAGGGATCCAGCGTCGTGCAGTTTATTTTCACCAAAAAGGAAACAGAAATCAAAACTTGCAGTACATAAACACACATCCACTGGTTTTAGTTGTTGTAACTCTCCAATGATGCTTAGGCAAACAGTCCTCCAAGCCCTCCCAGACAGAGAGTGTTGGACTACACACACATGCTACACACCTGTCTTCAGCTCCTCTAGTCCACCCCCTCTCTGACACCAGGACTTTTTCATCCACACTTCCTGTTTGACTGAAAGTCATTATCAAACCCTGGAGTGTATCTTGGGTAGAGTGGGAAGGCCCACCCAGTTCCCTCCTTCCCACTCCAGAGTCCGGAACCCTAAACAACCTAAACAAATGGCAACGGTTGCCTCTGTCTATGCTCGGACTCCCGGGATCTACTAGGATCCACAGTCTATATACAATGAGGAGACATATCTGCCATCCAGGAACCATGCCTGGGGTCCTCCACAATATATATATATATATATATATATATATATATATTGCAACACAGTGACCCCATGATCACTTGGATGGGATGATAGATATGGTATCATTCTGAGGTGAAACCAGCACTGATTTATTTGCAGGGGTCTTTCATGTTCCTCTGGTGGTGTTTTTAATTTGTGTTCTGGGGCTGGTTTTTACTGGGAATCTGCAAGAGCAGGATGAGGCTGATTGGAGAAAGACAAACCTTGTTTATTTAGAAGCTAGGAGATTGCTGATAAAAATTTGGGACTTTTCTGTTACTAGTGAAACCCCCTGTGGGGGTAATTGTTATTTGGAAACTTTAGTTTTTTGCTAAATAAATACAGGGAGGAGCCCTAAAGAAAGACCCTGATGTGTGGATTCACCTCATTGGAAGCCAAATTTGCAGCAGTACCCCTACAAAACATTGTGTTATTTAGTTGTTTTTTTATATAGACATTAGAGATGTCCCGAACTGTTCGCCGCCGAATATCGCATGTTCACGTTCGCGCGAATACTCGAACACATGGCAAAAATAGTTCGCCC
>CM070036.1:83958723-83970856 GCA_036250615.1 Ptychadena robeensis | reverse complement strand
TACGGAAGTTCGCGTTCGCCGTTCGCGAACCCAAAAATTCGGGTTCGCGACATCACTAATAGACATACGTAATGGGTATGCTATATTTATTTACACCCTAAACATGCATTTTATATGTTTAAGCACATGAGGCTTGAGAAAAAATCTGACCTTTATTTAAACCAAGTTTTCAGCGTTTTTTTCCTAAAAATGTGTTTTCTGATTTTATTCACATCCTATACGCTAAATAGCTTGTTGCCACACACCACATCACATAGAACTACATTATGATTATACTTCTTCCTCTCATTCACAGCTCAGCATGATATGAAAAAAATATCTATTATCCCTAGCTAATTTTTGTGTTATCAGTGAACTCATATGTGCATGTGCATTCCTGCTGGCTAGATTTTTGTTGTGCAATCTGCTGATCTGATTTGCTTGATTACACAGAGTTCAGATCAGGCATCATCTTAAGAGATTCTGGACTTGCTCTCTCATACATGTTGATAAACACAGTTTGTGAAGTTACTTTCTGGGCTTCCACAAAGCAGAAGGAAACAGAAGACTGGACAATATTCCTAGCTCACCCTTTAGACTGAGAAGTAGGAAGCACAGACATGATCCTAAAAAATACATTTAATGTAGGTTATGCAGGTAGACAATGTTTAGGTAATCATCTTGAAATATTACTTGAAGAAAGGCACTTGTTTTAGATCCTATAAAGAGATTAACTGCACCTTAATTATCTTTTACAATTTGTCTTGAGTCATTATTCCTGGCCTTTGGATCATTATTCCTGGCTTTCTTTATTCTGAACGCGACTATACACATATAATTGCACACAAAACATAAAAGCACAATGCACACAGAACATACAGTATGTGCAGTATGTTGCCATTGATTTCTAATAGCTACTATATAGCTACTATATAGCTACTATAGCACTGGACGAGATGCTGCCGTCCAGTACACATCGGGGCACTGGGAGTGCATACTCACAGTTCTGCGCTGTCCCGGTGTCCCCGATGTGACAAGGCTGCCAGCATGCCTCCGTTTCTTCTCCCCCTCCCCTTCCGAGTGACGTGATGACATTACATCGGGGAGGCGGCGGGAGATTTGAAGTACAGTACATGAAATCATTTCATGATTTCAAATTGCATCTATGTACTAAATCTTGTCCAAATAAAAAGTCACTGGTGCCCCAGATGTGTCCATATGCAGTAACCCTCTCTAACCTGGTGTGATTTTACCACATCCATCACACCAGGTTAGAGAGGGTTAACTGCAAATGGGCACATCTGGGGCACCAGAGACTTTATTTAGGCGAGATTTAGTACATAGCAGCAAAGCTTTGTGCCCTGATTTTTGTGTTTTCTCATAAAATTTGTAAAAAAAAAGTATTTTACATAATTGTGTGTTTCAAACATTATTATATTCAAGATGTCTATTAGATCCTTGTACGGACATATTTTGGGAAGTTACATGCCTACAACATAAAGAAAAATTTACCATTGAAGTCTATGGTGCACTTTTGGTACAAAAATCTGGACCTCAGCAGTGTGCTAGGGAGGTTAATGGGAAAAAACGTTTTTTTAAATTGTAGGCCTGTAATTTTCTAAAGTATGTCCATACAGGGGTCTGGTAGACATCCTGAATATAGTAACATGTTCAGATACTTTGTAAATAACTCAAAATATCAGCTATTTCAATAATTCACTTATCTAATTAGGTAAATTAGCACTGCAACCACTAGATGGCAGTGCAGATATGCCAGGTTATATGGGAGAGCATGGGGGGGAGTGATTCGTTACCCTGCAGCTGCCTCTCCTGTGGCTCCAATCTCTGCCTGACGAACCCAGCTCGTCCTGTGCAGTTGTAACAGGTCAGAGCTGGACGAGCTGGGACCATCAGGAACAGCAGGGGGGTTAATCACTTTCTGCAACAGTAAACCTCCTTCATGATTGACTGTAGAGAATCTTGTGTGTTTGTTTTTGGTTATAAGTTGAGTGCTGCGTGTTACTGAAAAGTTTTAATTTTGTCTGTTCAGAGGACATTTTCTCAGGATTGTGGCTTTTACAAGTAAGTTTGTTTCTGTGTTAGTAGTGGGATCCTCCTGGGTCTCCTGTCATACTGTCCCTTTTTTATTTAAATAGTGCCATACTATCCCTTTTCATTGATAGTGCAAGCTGACACTGTTGTACCCTGTGCCTGCAAGTCAGCTTGCATTTCTCTAGTAGTTGATCAAGATTAGCTACTGTGCTCTGGAATTATCTATGCTTTCTATGATTTTGGTTCTCCAATTTATCCGGTAGCAAAAGGGAATGTCATTATTGCTAGAGCCTGTTGTTACAAAGAACAGGTAGGGAGTAGTGAAGTCAGGAAACCACACCAAAGAACCTTTCAATGCTTTACTACAGGAAAATGTAATACAGGAAGTCAATCCAGAACAGTCTCAGTGAGGCAATTCACTCCTTGTAGGCAGTCACAATATCTTAGACCAACTTCTTCCTCTTTCAGTGAAACAGTTTCACTGGGCCACACTCTTAGGGGCCTTTTCAACACTGTAAGTCAGGATGAGGCACTGCGTTCTTCGTCAGGCAGCTAAACTGCAACAGAGCCAATTGGCTCAAAAACACTGGCCTAAACATCATACACACAGCTTGTTGCACACTGGTAGGACTGGACCCTTACATGACAGTCCAGCTTTACTGTCAATTCCAGCAACACTAAGCAAACATTAGGTTAAGCTCTCCCACACCAATCACTGTAGGGGCAGATGGGGCCACTTGTGCTGGCTACTCTGTAAAGCCCCCCATACACCTTAAGATCGATCCATACAATCTCCTTAAATCTACCAACAACTGTGTAGTATGATGGCCTCCCTGATAGAATACATAGTGATTGGAAGGTTTAGAAAGGTCCTCATATTACATGGTTTTGGTAGAACAAACTTTGATTGTACAGAAATTGTTATAGGTGAGTAAAATATCACATTAACCTCCTGAGGTCCAGATTTCTGTTCCAAAAGCGTTACACTGTACACTGTAGGCCTGTAAATTACCACAATATGTCCAAACAAGTGTGCTGAATATAATAAAGTTTAAAACTCTTGAAATATGAAACACATGAAATAAAAAAACACATAAATCAGCTTAAAGAAGAATGTATTTATTAAATTAACCAAAACTGAAAAGGCAGTCTGTAATATTCAAAATATAATAATGTTCTTAAACATTTCCCTTGTGTAGAAATTTTTAAAAAGGGGGGGCAGCCCAAAATCACATTCAGAGCAGTAGTAGTCCTTTGTCACAATATAGTAGTTGTTTCCAGGCAGAAAACAGGCAGGTGGCAGGCAGAACTGTAGTTGGTATCCAGGCAAAGGCCAATGGCCAACAACTGACTGCGCTGCCCTGATGTGGGTCTATACTGGTGCATAATTTCCCATAGGGGAATACAGGGGGTGGCTGCACTACAAAGTTTTCTCTTTGATTGGATACAGAAAAATATATCCAAATATATCCAACATGAAAGAAAACACATAACAAGTAAAAACATTTATTTTTAAGATGTGTTATGTTTTTTTGGGGATTTGATGCAAAATTATCCAATCCAAAATTAAATAAAATACATAAAATGTAAAAGAAAATACTTTTTTTACTTTTTTCCAAATTTAATTTCATAATCCAAGTCTACCCTTTTATCATTAAATATATTTTTCAGCTACCTAGTAAAGCCATTAGCAGAACCAAATTACCATATGATTTCTATTTATTAATGACTCATTGGACAATCTGCCCAGTGAATAATTAATAAGTATTTGCTCAAGTTACTGATGTTGGAATTTGTCCTGCATTCTTTCTTTCTTTTTTTTCTTTTTTTACAACTACAAGTTTGTTGCAGCTGACATTATGTTCTGATGAAATGATGATTTGAGCATAGTTATAACAGTATTTTACCATGTACTTATATGTTCAACCAGAAATCAGACCAATTTGACAACTGAGTCTCAGATATTGCACTGGAAAAGTGAGCTGTGGTAAACCAGCTTCAGCACCCCTGGTGGGCATATTTTTCGCCTTTGCATTGTCCAGGTCCTGATAACATATATTGTAGATGTTTCTTATGGTTAACCAGCATATTAAATATAGTTAATGCAAATACAAGTTTCAGTGGGACTATAAACTAAGTGCCCTTTAACTGCAGTTATCTGTTGGTGGGTATAATGTTATAAAGCTTAGAAGCATAGAAGCAACCTGGTCCCACATCAAGCAAGTCCCACAATGACCATCATTTACTCAAGAGACTATAACTTCACACACTTTTAAAAGACAATTTAGTTTCCCCTTTCTAAATTGAACTACAGCAAATGTTTCCTTAAGTTTTAAAATAGTAAAATATCAGAATGACCTATACACTTCTACGCTGGACATCTTGGCCACATTGCCATGTGTTTCAGAAAGTATTTCCTTTCATCCACAAACTCTGGCAGATTTGGCAGAAACCCTGCACATGAAGAGTATACCCTTACCCTGCATGCTTGCTTTGCAATTTATCCTTTGTCCATGCTTTTACTACGGATATATGAAGTAAAATATGTCCTCATATATATAATGAAAAGCAGAGAAAAACATTTGCAACAGCTTCTAATGAATAAAGGCAATTAGTCAATTCCTCTTGAGCAGGGTACAGACCTGCAGATATGGGCCAGATTGATGGCCGATTCGAGCGCCGTGGCCCATCGCTGTTTTCGAGCGTATGACCGTAAATAGGGCTGATGTCTGCAGGCAAAGCTTCGGTTGAGCTGGGGAGAGCAGAGCTGTCTCCCCAGCCCCGCCGATATCTCACGGCAGCGTGATGACGTCATCACGATGCTGCAGGGTACATCGGACAGAATATCGAGCTGTCTGTACCTTGGTTTAGGTTGTGTTCACATCTATCTGTTTTATATGTTTTGACAAACATGTTTCTGTGAACAGGCCATTTAAATATAACATCCACTTATTGGACATGTCTTAACACATATTTCCTAATGTGCATTTAAATATACACATGTGAAAATGGCTTTAACCCTGGCAGTCCCATTATTTTAAGAAAGCACTTAAGAAACCAAGAAAGCGGTAGAAAAATACAATTGGATAACAATGCAACTCTTTTTCCTGCTGCTCCCCCCCCCCCCTACACATTCCAGTGAGGACCAGTTAATCCTATGCATTCATTAATATGGAGACAAATGGTGAGGGCACCAGATGTCTGGGTGGTGGCTCAAGCAACAGGGCTGGCGAATGCTGCAATGGAGTATGGTCTGGGTATGGCTGGAGGTAAGTTATTCCAAATGTAGCTTAGGGTTACCAATATTTGCATTGGAAATCTACCCTTCGCTACACTAAGAAATACTGCCAGGCGTTTAACCTCTTTGGCAGTAAGGATCCCCCTTCCCCTGCACAAAAAGTATAAAATTAGGATGTGATCAGCAAGATCAGTACTAGCGTAAGGATTGCAATCAAGTGTCGATGATAATAAACTAAAATTGTAAACTTTTGCATAGTAAAAGCAACTGTGAACAAAGAAAAATAACTTGAGAGATAATGCTTACTGTCAGTAGGAAAATGTATCCAAAACCAAAGATTTAATATATTTCAGCCTACTAGTCTTTAGATATCTGTATTTAGGTACATTTTTTTTGTCTTTTTTCATTATTTTGTATCAGTGTATCTGCACGGGGGAAAAAGAACCACCCTTCTACAGCAGCATTGTCAGTATGTGAAATTGGTATTGTGAGAGTCTGATTATATATTTTTTTTGTTGAAACTATTTTTAACTTGTAAACACCTCAGTAAAAAATAGGATTCTTCCAACCATTTTCCTTTTGCAAAAACGTCTGTGTTAATGCCAAAGACAAATAGCATTACAAAAACGATTGAACTTGCAAAATTTCAATGGAATCCCTTTTTGCTGGATTAGGTGGGATCATCACAATTTTGGTGTCAAATTTCTTTCCTTTGTTTTCTTTAGTTTTCATTATTAAAAATATACATGACGGTTTGTTCAATCTTTATCAGACAAACAATAGCAGATGGCCAGATAAAAAAATCTTACCATCATCAAGAATTAATCCACATTTCATTTTATAATATGTTCCATTGGAAAAGTAATGAAGTGTACATTTGTCATCTGTTCAGTTTCAGGAAATGACATTGTCATTGTCTCAAGTCCTTAAAGACAAGAATAAAATTACTATTTTTATGTTTTGCATTATCACCATAAAATGATGGTAACACTAAAACATGTCTTTGTAATATGAACTTCAATCACTAGAGCATTTTTTCTTTTTCTAGTTATCCATTGGAGACGCAACATTTGCTACAAAAAGACATTAAAATCAAACTAAACTGCAACTAACAGAAAGGATAACATTAAACTAACAGCACTTGGAAAGATCATCTAATGATAACATGCTCTCAGTGACACTTTAACCTCCCTAGCGCACCGCTCGTACCGCAACGTTTTTAACAGCATGGCACAGAAATCGCTGCAATCACTGCCTGCAGTTCCCTCCCTACGTCCGCCTCTGTTCACACAGCCATCATCATTAATGATGCTGGCTGTGTGGGCTGGAAAGCCGATCCACCTCCATTAACATGGAGGTCTATGGTGCCACCCACCCCTTTGACGCAATCAGTGGCAACCCTGGAAATGCTGCGGCTGGAAAGAGTATCACCGTAGCTTTCCGAGGATATGTGGCTCATCCAGAGTTTGTTTACTCGTCACGAACGGAGGTTTATCTTTTTTTAATACAAGTGCATATTGCACAAAGCCATGCATTTATATTATAGTATTATTAATTTACATTTTGACTAAGGTGTACAAAGCTTACTAATCTTTTACAGTGCCATTGGTGTAATGGTATTATGTTAAAAAACCTTTTTAGTTCTATTTAGATTTAAGAAAATCCGTATGCCATTGTTGCACTAAGCGAAAACTAATGAACCTTTCTTTAGCAAACTTACATTTGTTTAAACATTGAATCTGGAAGGAGCAATTTGTAATACTGTTACACATGTTAAATCAAATGCCAAATGCAAAACACGTCTGTGGCATTCATTTCTTAACTAAAATGTAAAAAAAAACAAAAATTTAGATTGCCCAGCTCACTGTGTATGATGCTTGCTTTCTAGTGATGTCCTAACTGCCCGCAAGGTGGACAGTTCGGCGGCGAACATGGATGTTCGCCCTCCTTCTCGCCGGCGAGCAGAACAGGTGTTCGACCCGCCCCGTTTGCAAGTGAGAAGAAGATCTCTATTCTTCCTCCGGCAGGATCAGAACCTGCGAGATCGTGCCGGAAGAAGAATATTTTTCACTAGAAGACCCGGTTTGGGAAGAGAAAGTGATGTCAGTGAGGTCACATCCGGCTCCCTTAACCAGGAACTATGCGTTCCAGGTACCGGATGTGACGTCACATCCGGTTTTTCCGATTCAAATCCTTCCTCTAGGCGGGGAATTTTAATCTGTCCGCGAATAGGTGGTCAGCGGACTTCTTTAAAAGTTCGATCCGCCTGTTCGCAGACACACCTGCCCGATGTTCGGCCATCACTATTGCTTACCCATACTCAATTTCTCTAGAGGGTGATGTAGTGAAACTTTATTGTGGATACCCCCATATTATTAAAAGCAGGTTAGGAACCTGATAATTCTTCATTCTCTTAAAGTATGGGACATTAAGGAATATTCGTAAAACCTTTAGGAAATGGCCGAAATGGGCAGAAAGCAAAATGTGTAGAGTGTATGACATTGTTACTGTTATGGGTACACAAACTTTTGATAGCTCAGAATTCTCACAGGCCCTTGCCTCTTTGGAAACTATTTCCTTGTTTAACACTTTGGGCACTAGCATTGTGTCTACTGTTACCTCCTGGGAAGTTAGTCATTGTCTTACCCTGGGGATCTCAACGTGAAACATTGGAAACAGATTTGGCAAACTGTTTCTTTTGTATTTCTGTTTAAGTATACCTGAATGGCTGGATTACAGATGCTAAGGGACACACCCCATTTCCCCCTTCCTGATTTTGGTCAGATAAAATTTACATCTCTTATGCTCTGCAACATAATGCTTGTCCATTTGGTTATTGTCTTTGATTTTGTATTCTTAAATTATGTATTGATATTGTAGTTTATTCATTTTAAATGTTATATTTTTTGAAAATTAAAAAATTCTATGAAAATGTATTGTTAACAAAATGCCCGGATTATCGCTAAAAAGTATTCCATTACTATTTTTGCAGAAGGAATGACCATGGTTAAGATCAGTTGCAGCTAAATAAATAGAAATTTTCACCTACCAAAATGAATCAACACTTTGCATGAATGAGGTAAACATTAAGTTTGTAATACAAAACAAATCAATAGATAAGATAATTCACTCATTCACATGCAAAGTGAGCATACTATATGACTTTAGTTATTTATCCCCAATAATCGCATTAACTAGCACAAAACAATAATTTAACAGTAGGATTTTAAATCAGGGTTGTAGGTCTCAGTATATCAATGTAGAAGTTGTAAATGTATATTTGAACAGATGGTACCAGAAAGATTGATAGATCCAATACTAATCCAATTTACAAAACTTTGAATTGTATTCTAGAATCTCTAGTAAGTTTTTAGAAGGTGGTAAAGGTGGTTGAGTTCCATTTCCACATTCCAACGTCACATGTTGATGCCAGTGGTTGTGCCAATATATATGAGCAGGCATGGTCTGCCACTATCATCAGGAATCCTGTCAATGGAATGAAACAAGTTAAAACTGTAAAAAAAATCTAAATACAAAACTTAAAATAAAATAAAAACATTTTATATGGATTGTAAATGTGGCTCCAAAGCATAAAGAACAATTCTAGATGTGTTTTTCAGTAAAATTATTTTACGATGCATATAGTTTTATTAGCTTAATTAAATTCACTATCCTGTTAATATAGGTGGTAAGTCAGGTGGTAAAGTGGAAGAACAAAATTATTTGCTAAAACATGAATTAAAATACCTACAAACAAGTCAATACAAGCCAGCCATGCTCAGAAAAGAAGCAGTTTGCTAGGATGTCATTTCATGTTGTGACTTCAAATCAACTGCGTGTAAGCCCTAGAAATATGTTGCTGTCTTCGTGATAGTCGACAGCCTTTGAGCGTGTAAAGCAAAGCTTTTTATCTTAGTATTTGTGTCCACACAAGTAGAATAAATAATGCAATAAAACCTGAAGGAATCCGCCCCTCAGCTGCCCCTAAATAAATAAATAAAAAGATGCAATCGAATAAAATAAAAAATGACATGCAGGTTTGTAGATAAGTAGCACGTCTTTCCAGACTGTAAATTATACTGGCTGCTACTTCACTCTGTACTTGCTGTGGTTGTGCAATCATTAAATGTAACAAGCAGGAGAACAAAAAAGAAAAATAAAAAAGTACAAAGTCTGGCGTATAAAAGAGAAGAAACTACTTTAAACAACTTGTTTTCCCTGGCTGCTTTTTGTGATAAGGGAATAGTCTTGTGAATGCTGTCAGCTTTGTGCCATATGTTCCAGGAAACCAGGGACCCTTGAAGAAGAGCCTCTGAATTATTGATCAATGATTAGCAAATGCAATCGAAATTGTATACTTGATGTTGTGCAGGGATTCATAATTTATGAGTGGACAAAATAGGAGGCAGCATAGGTAGTGGTAGGTGATTTCAGCCCCCATATTGATTACTTAAAACATCAGGAGGTAAGTGTAGTGTGACAGACAGAACAAAACCTGACAGCTCACTGCCTGTCCATCACCACAGATGGAGAGCTAAGGGAATAAGCTTTCTACAGAAGCAAATACATTTCTATTGTGTGTCTTTGATCATTATGCTGTTCTGCTAAACCAAAGGACATATTAGTTAGGTAATTTATGTATTCTCTTACAATAAAAAATTGATAGCATCCGATTAGGTACCACTAGAGCTAAATATCTAGACAGTTTGTTTCCTTAACAGTTGGACAAGCATTACTGTGGAGGTATTTTGCACTGACATGAAAAGAAGGCCACATAGCATGTAGTGTCCTCTTAGTGAATGCTAAAGTTCACTACATTATTGATAGAAAACTAAAGATAAAGGAATCATTGTCTTTATTGGGAATACCAAGAAAACTTTATTTGAACTTTTAATTTAAGGATGGACACATCTTCTAAACATAGAACAGGAAACTCTTGGAAAAAAAGGAATGCCATTAAACCGTTATATTGAAAAGGTGCCAAATAAAGGTTTGTGCTATATTATTTACTAATAATTTATTATGAGAATAGAATACCTCATTATGCCTACACAACTCTCCCTCTTCATTGTGATTTAATGGATGGTGGGGGGAATAAATAGAACATGATGGTAAGGGCTGAGCCTGTGCTGTGATTGGTGGGTGCTGCCTGGACCTATCAGAAAGGCCACAGAGGCTGTGAGGGGAGGAGGATGGTGGTGCTAGATTGGCCTAATTTTACTAGGTAATAGAGGGAGCAGGTACCATGTGACGAGTGAGCATTCAGTTACAGGTACAGAGACTGGGTTAGAATTTATTAAGGGAGAGTTTTTCTGCACTCGCTGGGGAGCTCCTGCTCTGGTCCTTGCATAGCATTTGCCCCAGGGTAGTGTTGCAATATCAGCTGCAACAGAGAATAATGAGTATTGGTATTTTTCTGAAACAGAAAGTAAATAAAAATGTCCCCAATAGTACACAGCCAAAAAAATCTGGTACATTTTTTACAGTTTCCTTGTGATATAGAGAAATAGAGATAAGGATTTTGAATATAGAATAATTTGTTACAGCTTTCATCCAGCACATTGAAAACTCATCTTACTTGAGTTTTCAGCCATGGCAGAGTTTACCTAAGATCAATAACAAAATCTCTAAGCCAAAGATATATGAGACATTTGCTGGAAACCTACTAGTAATTTTTTCAGTTATTAACAAAGAAGTTAATGGCTTGTTTCCACTAGAGTAATCGGCCGTTGATGAACTCGTTTTTAATCGCTTTGCAGAGTTCGCGGACAGTCGTTCCTATTGAAAATCATTTTTTCAATTCCACTGCAGCGATCGCTCGCGGATAGGCACGATTGTGCGTGGACGTGAATAAGGTATGAATAGGGAATAGATTCAAGATTTTTGACCGCGTCCATTCATTTTCTATGGGCGCGACCGCTCGCGATCAGACGTGTCCTATTGTGTGCAATATTGCGTCCGATCGCGTGGAAAATCATGTGCAAACGCAGGGGGAGCGTTTGCCCGCAGACATGGCGAAGCAATTAAAAACATGTCCATCCGTGGCCGGTGGTGACAATGGTGACAAGCCCTAATGGTGACCATTATGCACCAGCATATTTAAATCAGAGTTGAAAAGAAAATACATACCTTATTTCTGCCACAGTGGGCCCTCAGAAGTAGTCTCAAAGAATCTAACTGCTTCCAGATACCATTCTTAAAAACTAAACTGTATATATCTTATCTGTAAGTATGCTGTTTGTAGAAGTACATGGAAATAAATGGTTTTTAAAGTACTTAATATGCTAAAGAAAACATTGGTTGATGTGTTTTTGTCTGTTTTTAGGAATCACCTAATGAAGTGCCAGAAAATCAATACAGTATAATGTAATTGATATTGACCTGGTGTATAGCTAAACAAGTAACTTCATTTAATTCAATTTGTATAACCTTTTCAACAAACGTTCATGCAGGTATGTGTTATATTATGCAAAGATGCTTTTCAGTTATCTGTATGTTTAGCATTTTTTTATAGTGTAATAAAATGTTATCAATTTTGAATTATGACCAAAAGCAAAAAGTTGTACAGGGTAGTATTCAAAGTACAAGAAAACAGAATGATTTTTCATTGAAATGCATATATGGATTTAGTTTTACTTTCCTGTCCATTCATTATTTTACACCTTCCTGGCAGATAGAAAAGTTACCCTGGGCACTGCATTGTAATTAGCTGTAGTTAAGCAACTAAACCTACTTCCATCAGTAAGATTATGAATTAACCATGTCACCATGTTTTCTATCATCATCTTAAAAGCACCCTCCCCCTAGACTACAAGACACCAAAATCAAAGCCAGTATTTATACATTATACGCGGGGGGGGGGGG
>CM070036.1:83932594-83949713 GCA_036250615.1 Ptychadena robeensis | reverse complement strand
AGCAATGTTTGTGAGTATACCATTTTCATGGGCTTTGCATAAGCTGACAAGTGCTAGCACCAGGGCGAATTTGTCACATGCCACTTTATTGTTAAATATTTTCCAATGCGAATTTAAAAATCACTCCAGAATGCGAAATACCCATTTAAAAATCAATAGCGATGTCGCATGCGAAATACGGCGCAACAAAGCCAACCATAGTTATTTTTTTAAGTTGAAATTTCGATTTCAGTCGAATATCAGGCTGATTTTCGCGGTTTTCGTCAAAAAGTCTAAATGACCCCATCATAATTCCACATGAAGGGGTCGAATTTGTCATCGAAAACGTCAAAATTTCTACTTAAAAATGTGCACTGCAAATTTTTCGACCATCCCTAAATCCTTACCAATAATAATTTGTACATATCATCACAAAATATCTAGGGTTCATAGAATCCTTTAGAAGTTATCACATCTACGTACACCGAGTGGTAGGAGGCTAACCCTTGGGGTGGCAGCCCCGGGACTTTCACATTGCAAAATCATCTTTTGGGGGGTCAATGAGGTCAGTTAAAAAGATTTCATTTAATTATCTTTTTTACCTGCCATGTGTCTATCACGTGTAACAGACAATTCCATAGGAGTCCATGCAGAGGTAGTCGACTCTAAGTCCTTCCTGTGCAGTTTTTGTTTAGTTTTTTGTTTTGGGTGATCCTTGAATTCTGTGATGGGAGGTAAAGGAACTGGATGGGCCTTCCCACTCCATCCAGCAGTTTACACCTGCTGGACCAGGGAGGTAATTGTTTTTTCTCAACAAAAGGGACTGAATCCAAACAGATCGTGGCTCCTAATGTCACATTTGGACAGGGCTTGTATTCTGGAGCAGCAGATGCAGGGCTCACAGTTTTGGTTTCCAGGCCTTTTGCTGCTGGAGACCAGTTGACATTTTTCCCTGAAGCAAAGTGAAGAAACCTTTTAATTGTGCAAAGCATTTTTCATTACTTGTTTTTTTGGAAGATGCTTTTAACCCCTGTGAGGTTTGGACTGGTCATGGATCCCATAACCTGTTCAAGATCTCTCAAAACTTGATCGGAAAATCCATGTTTCAAAGACGCACATGTGAATCGCTTTATTGGGAGTGCACATTTTGAAGCTGAACGCCCCCCAGACATCATATCAGCATTCCATATTCTTAACCACTGTAAAATATATATCTATATACAAAAAAGAGCAAAAAGAGTAAAGTCTCAGTTGTTCTGCCTTTATTACAATCAAAATGTCCAATCCTTATCTCAACACATTTCACCCATAATCATAGCTTCCCTCAGAAGATCATAGTCCATGTCAAACTTGGTGCGCTTAGCCCAAAAAAGTGCTTTTTTTGGGAATATGTTGTAATCCCTTTTGGGTTAGAAGGGAACGTTATTCCATTACGTTGTTTAAATACATAAGATCCCATGTACATCATAGTACAGTTTTATTGCATCACATCAATCATTTTAACAAGGTTCACTTACCGCGTCAATTTTTTTTTTAGGTTTCTATGCGAGGCTGGGAAGCAGCTCTGGCAGTGAGGATAAGCAACCCTGGTCATAGGCTGTCTAAATCCAGTAGTTTGGTGAAGTGTGCTTCTTTGCTTCAATACCAATTTCAGATCACCTCAATCCAATGGTAGAGAAGGATATTCTCCTATCTAAAGCTTACAAGACCTCAAAGTGGTGTACTCAACAACCCCACTGACTCACTGACTTATTAGTAATTTCCACAGACTAAAAAGGCTGTCCCTTGAGAAAAGTCCTGATCTGTGAAGTCATACATAACCAGCTTTGAGAGTCCTGTATCCATGATCCCATATTACACAGGTGCTAGACTGCACAATTAGGATATTTCTCACTTCTCATATAAATATACATGTGCTGCATCAATGATGTCCTATGCCTAAATGATAAATTGTCGTGTTATATTCTTACCCACCAGTTACTTAGAACATTTTTAGCTGTCTTTATGTTTATTTATATACAGGGATTGCAGAATTATTTTTTTAAAGGCAGGTTAGTATTTTGACCACATCATCCTCTTTATGCATGTTGTCTTCTCCAACTGTATAGGCCTCGAAAGCCTACTAACAATTAACATATTAGGTGATTTGCATACTCTGTAACTGAGAAGGGGTTTTGTCTACTGACATCAACACCCTATATTAGGTTGCATAATTATAGCCACTAGCCTTTCCTTTGGCAAAATGGTTCAAAAAATGACTTGACAGGGCCTTAGAATTAAAAATAGTGAGATTCTTGGCAGAGTGATTCAGCACCTCTTAAAATTGCAAAGCTTCTGAAGCGTATCACGAACAATCAAAAGCGTTTCCTTCAAAATGTCAACAGGGTCGCAAGAAGCGTGGGAACAACAAAGGCGCAAAATACTGCCCATTGAACTGAGTAAAGTCAAGATTGCCATGCTGCCAAGATGCACTTGCCGCCGTTTGGCCATATTTCAGAGCTGGCAACATCACTGGAGTGCCCAAAGCACAATGGGTGGGCAATACTCAGAGACAGAAAGGCTGATAGACGAACACCACTGTAACAAACACACAAGCTGAAAACGTCCCGACTGGCCAAGAAATATCTCAAGAACTGATTTTTCCTAAGGTTTTATGGCCTGATGAAATGAGAGTGCGTCTTGATGACAGATGGATTGGCAGTGCGGATTGGTAGGCGAGAGCTCCAGTCGACTCATACGCCAGCAAGGTGGGGTGGAGTACTGGTTTGTGCTGGTCTCATCAAAGATTCGCTGTGTGGGCTTTTCGGGTTGAGAGAGTCAAGTTCAACTTCCCAGTCTCTACTGCTGCCATTTCTGAAGACACCTTCTTCAGCAGTGGTAACAGGAAGAATCGCAATCCTTCACGAAAAACATGATTTTTTCATGCAGGACAATGCTCCATCACACGGCGTCCAGTACTCCACAGCGTGTGCTGGCAAGAAAGGGTATAAAAGAAGAACAACTAATGCATGGCATCCTTGTTCACGGAGCTGAACCCCGGAGAACCTGTGGTCCAATCATCAGTGTTTGAATTTTACAAGGGGGAAAACGTACACCGCCTCTCTGAACAGTTCTGGGAGGCTGTGGTTGCTGCGGCACGCAATGTTATGGTGAACAATGAAAACACTGACAGAATCCATGGATTGCATGCTTTAGTGTCCTTGCAGAAGAAGGTGTCTATAGTGGTCACTGTATTGTTTTTGTTTTGTTTTGAATGTCAGAATATGTATATTGTGAAGTTTGAGAGTTATATTGGTTTCCACACGGGTAAAAATAAATATTGAAATGGGTATAAATTTAATTTTTTTTTTGTTAAGTTTGCCTAATAATCTATCACCATTAAATAGTCCCTGCAACACACAGATATATCCCCCTAAATAGCTAAAACTAAAAACAAACTAAAAACTACGTCCAAATATTCACTTTTTGACATTAATTAGGGGTTTGGGGTTCATTGAGAACTGGTGGTTGTTTTCATACTAAAATTTATTCCTCAAAAAAATACACTTGCCTAATAATTCTGCAACTCCCTGGTACAAAAAACCCTTAGCCATCTGCCTATGCTTTATAATAATGTTTTCCTCAAGTCCTAATTCTAATCCAAGCTTTCGTTACCCATCATTTTTATTTCCAATTTAATCATAATGCTTTAAACATAACTGTAAAAATGCTTTACTGCATATACTGAATGTTTTTTGTGTAATTCTATAAAAAAGGGCAATGAGATTCCTTTATATTATAAACGCTTTCCTTTTAGGCAACCACATTTCAAAAGACCACGGATTGAACATAGCTAAAATCATATTTCCGCTATAAGTATATACTGGTGTTTTAAACTTTTCCTTTCCCATTTACTTTTTTTTGTTTACGTGGATTCTTCTACCACAGTTTTTCGTCTACCAACATGATAATGCCCTTCCACAACTCCTACTTACCACTTTAACCGTATTTTAAGAGCCTTGTCCATGCCCAATCTTAAAAGCAACACCTCAATACCACTTAACACCACACAAAAATAACTCACAAGGCTTTTGTTTTCCTTTCCATAATTTGCAGCACTGTTTGACTTTTTGACATTACAAACACCATAAGTACTCTAGCTCACATCTGCTTTGTAAATCACCTAATGCCTCCCTTACCATACCTATGTTGTCATGAAACAACAAAGTTTGCCTTATTTTTCTTTTCCTTCTCTATTTTTCCTGTCTCTAATTTTTGGGATGCATTTTTAAAATTGCTAACTACAGCTATGTCTAATTCTCATGTACCATGCACATGCATCATATATCCCAAAGAAAACATTACAATAAACATATTTATATTGCCTCTAAGAACAATTGAATTTTTTTGTGTATAAATTAAATTTAGTTAAGTAAAATTGGTCAACCTTTATTTTGAACGTAATTATACAGACAACTTACATGAGCTAATTAATTGAAAGGGGAACTAAGTAGGCCTTCTCTGCATCTCAGCAATTTTTTGGGTGATAATACATTGTGCAGGGATTTTGAAATAAATTTACAATTTCAATGTAGTCAAAATTTATATGTAGTAAAATGTATTAGCCAATTTTTCAACATTTTCCAAGGCCCTGGAAATAAATTAGTCTTTTTATTTTTTTCAAGCAAAAAGGTAAAATCCAGGTTGTGCACAACATTGAAACTTCTTAGAAAGTCGTTAACTGACCCTTGGAAAAATTGGTATCTCTAAACTTGGGGTCTGTGTTTTGGGTCACCACAGACCTCTGATGTCTAAACTTGGCACTATCATAACATGGATCTTTGGGGAAACCTTAATGATAGATATAATGTGAAGGTAGAAAAAGTAAACACCATAAGCAGAAAGCTAAAACTGGTAACTTTTTTGTTTCTCAGACACTCCTTAGTTTCCAGAGAAGGGTTATCCTAATTGCTTTCAAAAAACTTTCTGATGCAATCTTAAAAACAGTTTGGAAAGGCCCTTTCCCCTGTTCTAGCACACAAAAATCCAAATGGCAATGGTTAAAAATTAGTTTTGGTATGAATACCTTATTGCCCTCAATAAAATATTTGGAAACACTTTTTTTGGATGTGGTTAAATGGATTATTTCCTTGAGCCATACATTAGAGATTGTCGAATTTTTTCGACTTGGCTAAATTTGTTGCTGATGCAAGCCCCTTGAGCATGGTATCCATCGCCACAATTTCGTGGAGAATGTACAAAGGGTGGTGGGAAACATTTTTTGAAAAAAAGTTGGCTGCTAATCACATGGTCGTTTTTTTGTCATAAATTTAGTTTAAAATTTTTGGTAGTATACCCCCAACCCTTCTCTACATCTCCAGCACTTTGGTGATGAATACTATTTTCAACGGCGTTGCAATTAACTCGAAATCGGCGAATTTGGTGAAAAAAAATCCTACCAGACACTTATGTTCACTTCGTACGGTAGATGCTCTTTTCCTTCTAGATGATGGGGCAAAACACTCCCACAAAATTACACCCGAAATATAATTATTGTGAAAAGAAAAAAAGCTTTCCAAAGAGTCCAACCTGGTGGTAGGTAGTAAAGTTTTTGTCCCTCTAATAAAAATATAAAAAGGAAGTCAAGCAGCTGGAATAGTCATGCTGCTTGTAGTGATTCCATCATTTTATTCCCCCTCCCCGCTTTTACTATTGCAAAAACCATTTCCAGACATGCTTAGTCTCCGTGAAAATACATTCTGATGTCACATACCAAACCTTTATTGAGTACCAAAAATATTTTTTACGATGTAATGAAGGAAAGCAAGATGGAGCTCCCAAGATGAGTGACAACCATAATCAGCAGCTTCTGTGTTTTTTAGGTAAGTGGAATCAAGCAATAACTAAATAAATCATCTGGTGTGAAACTTAGTTTTCAGGTTACTGTGGAGATCTTTTATAGAGATCTTTTTAGAAAAAACCACACTTCCATCACTTTCTCATAAAAAAAAAAATTTGTTATTGTTTTGAGAGTTTATGCAGATATATTAAAATGTTTATTTTGTTGTAATATTATTGCCCATAACTGCTTTTCTTCCTATTGAAATTAATTATTAGGGCCAATATGACCAGATTATTTAAGTCAATAATGGTATTAGCAACTGAAAAATGCTTATGCATTAATCTAATTGATACTAATGCTGATAACATTGGTGTGAGTATACACAAACAATCCCCTTGGTAATAATATCCTCCTGGCAAATGAAACACACAAATTTTTGTTGTTTGTTTTTGCTCTTCGTAATGTCATCTTCTGTACCCTTGTGAAGAACTGATGACGGACTTTCTATCTTCCATTTCAAAGCTGTCAGCATGTTTGCTAATCTTTCTGAATTAAAACCGGGAATGTAAAAACTAACAACAATTCTTGCTGATTTTTATTCAACACACCATTTTAATGACAGAACAAGAGGGTTCATTATCACCTCTCAGCAATTCGTTGGAGTTAATAAAACTTTATACTTGGAAGTTAAATATTTGAGTCAATAAATGATTTGCAAATAACAAGTGTATATTTCCTAGATAACATGCAGGGGCATTCACACAATGCCGAACCCAATGTCAAATTGTCAACATGTTTTCATTTTTACTGTTATAACATTACATGTACATCTCTTACTGGTTTTTAACCCAGAATAGATTATTGTACATTCTCTTAACCTGGAATAACAGAATCAGACAAGAACAGAAAAGTACATCTTTTACTTTTCATAAAATCCTGGAAAGAACATACATGGAATATACCAGGGTGTAAGCCCGAACCCAGATTTCCGTAACTAAATTTTGTTTTGCCACTAGGCTGTCCACTCTGTTTATCATTATTCACTTTCAAACTTCTAGGCCATGTTCTCACCTTGTTAGCTACACATGCCCCGGAAGTGTCATCACAATGTGTGTCACAAGTCTGGTTTTCCTGTAGTTGTAATGGTCCCTTTCTTATATTTCCCCCACCAACTTGTTGCAAATGATTGGTTTGAGAGGAGACTGCAACAACCCCTGTGAAATCATCATGGGACCCCAAGGGGAGCCTGACCCATAGTGATAACCACTGTTTTCTAGACCTACTCAGTTTGTTTCACCTGAACCCCCATAAAGTCTACATAAACAATTCACCATTAACAGTTTAAATGTGGGTTGTCCAACATTGTAGAATATTATAACAATGTTTTGGCTTGACGTCATGTCCCATGTGAGCAGACGGGAATCATGAAACCACACAGTGCCAATAGCTGACCCAATGCAATAATCAACCATTGGGGATTTAACCCTCAACCACGGAAAGTGCAGGTGGGGGGGGGGGAAGGAATTTCCCCGGATGGCGATCTTAAGTATTTAAATTTTGTTTGTTATTTATTAAGTCCATGGGTGAAAAATATTTTTTTCCACCAAGTCCCTGGCACATTAATCCTATGAGGGTAGAGGAAGGGGTTTTGAGTGTGTGACATTGGGTAGTCAAAATCGTCTAGCCCAATAAATTTGGACCATGAATGTGACCTGCAGTCCTTTTAAGTTTTATTTATAAATCGTTCATTGATTTCCACATCAGGCTTTCTATCCCCACCAAGGGTGTTTCTCAAACCACAGGAGAGTTTTCCCCTTAGTGGCGCTTATCCACACAATCAAAAACCTTATCCCCTATATCCTCCATCCTTACCGTTGCACTACAGTGGCCCTTCCCCTCCCTCTCTCCCTTGTCAACTCTGCCCCTGGGGGTCACTGCCACTGCCGCCCCTGTCTGGACGTTCTGCAGGTTTTTTTGCATTGAATTAATATGCCCTGGCCCGTGTAGGAAAGTAATGGTACTGTACGTTGTCCATTAGGGGTTAACCATGTTCCAATGGAGATTTTCCGGCAAAGTGTTTGTGGTGCAGGTTACATGTGGTAGGTGGATGGAGTCTAAAGGAAGTCTGGGTGACTACCACCTGTTCTGTAGTGGTGCCTGTAAAATGGGGAACACTGTATTTTCAGCTGTTGCCAACACGAGCATGTGTTTTCTGCTGGAGTTAAGAGTGAAATGGTACAATTTTAGGAATGAACTTTGGCAAAATGGAAACATGTGAATGTTTTGTGACCTTGTGAGCCCATTTGGGATTTAGGTTATATAACCTTAGTGTTTTATGGGTAAAGCAGCCAAGGGACAGAGCAGGGGTGTAAAATGGATGCATTGGGGAGCAGACCTCAGGCCTGGCGGATCCCAACGACCAGGCCCTGGGACTAAAACTTAACTAAGGCCTCCACCCTTGTCCCCCGATGGGGCAAGTCAATCCCTACCTATTAGTAGTTAACTTGGGTAAAGAAGGCTAAGGTTAAAGACTGTTTCCGGCCAGCGCGGCTCCAATGGCTCCCAGGAAATAATGTACCTGGCAGCTATGATTTTATGCAATAGGTGCCACCATATTCATCCCACCAATCCTGAACGTGTCTGGACCCCTTATTGCGGGATTTGCACAAGTACCCTGCTACTATAAAGAAAGCCCTCCTCAGCTTGCAGTTTGCAAAAGAGGACCGTGATGAATGGAAGGGAGGTGGGAGTCTGTGGCAACGGAGGGGGGGCAAGATATTGTTGTCCCCTGATTCAACCCTTACTGGCGGTGCAAAACCCTCGTGCTAATAGATGGCGGTGCTCTTTCTTTTCAGTCAGCCCCCTTTGAGGTCGGCGCAATGCAACCCTCAGACTAGAGGTGCTTCTGTCCCGCCACACCCCTCTGGACTGAGGAGCGGATGTCCAGCATCCGTTTGGCCCAGGCAAACCATGTCTTTATAAATACTTTGGCCCCACTTCCGCCCCCCTCTCTCCTCTCTCCTCCCCTAACTTTCCACAGCTTGTGGCTCTGAATTTTAGTTAATATTTTTGTTATTAAAGATTTGCTAAACATGTTACACAAATCCATAGTTTCTCCCAGACAATGATAGCCAACTCCCTCACAGACAATTTGAAATCAAAAAAAAACAAATATCAATATGCATTTTCTGTTTTCCCTGACATTTAAAAAAAATATTATATATATTTTAGTCCACCACAATATAACAAAAAGTTTTGACAAATGTTTTGATTAGTTGATACTTTTAATATTGGTCAAGAAGGCTACAACTTTTTTAATGTTTCTCATTTAGTAGGTAGGTGGACAATAACATGGATAGCAAATAAGTTGGAATGATTGTTTAAGGAAATAAATATGAAATTTTTTTTTCCCATCTATCCAAAATTAGAAATGGTCGCAAATTTTTACTTGGTTGGACTTTGTGCAACCAAAAGTGCTAGGTGTGAGGAAGGGCTCTGGGAACATTAAAAAATTTTATGCTCTTGCACATGTAGTGAAAAGCGAGACTCCCTCACTGATTTTCTGCAAAGGGCCAACATCCCTCAAATTTAATTAGTAAGGAAAACCATCCCCTTGTCCTCAAACAAGTGGCCAGGGTACTGATTTAGCGGCTTTTGTTGTAGTAAATCCTAATCATTAAACATAAGGATAAATGGGGTAAAAATTGAAAACGTAAAAAAGTGCGGGGGTGAAAGGTGTAATATGAAATTCCGCCAGAAGTGGCCTTGGTAGGGGCAGTAAGCATGGGATTGTACCAAACAGACAACAAAAATCCGAGACAACACCGCGGATAAGCCATAGGTAATGAGCACAACAAACCGCTACTCAAAAAAATACGAGAAGGTACTGTTCTACAAAATTGGCTAGCATAATCGGCCACAAGCCTAAAACTCAAGCGTTTCGATAGAGGAAGCCCCATTTCCAGATGGATTAATGGTGTAAAACCATCCGTATATGAGACATCCAACCCCGACGTACGTTTCGTCGTTAAGACGACTTCCGCAGGGGTAAAGATTTTGCCGAAATTGGGGGGTTTGGGGTTTCAATTCCTTGTAATCCGGGAAATGGGGATGAAGGGAAGGACAAAGAAAGAAGACGAAATGTAGGTACCAGGGTGGAAGAGAGCGAACGAGGAAATGGAAGAGAGGGTAAGGGGGGAGCGTAAGCTGCGGCCATAATTTTGAGTTAAAGAGGTCAGGATTAGATGGGATAATGGTGCGGAAAAGCGATGAGCAAGGTGTGGTGATCAAGGAGAGAAAAAAGGATGAGAGAATGGAAACAAAAAAGTAGGAGGGAAGAGGTAGGTCAGGAAGGGGGCATAAAGGTTGTCGAGGAGGGAGGATAATAAACATGATGGATGGAGAGGGCACAAGGGGGGAAAGACCGGAAGGGAGAGGGAGGGAAGAAACAGTGGGGAAGATGTCGGGGAGGCAAAAACGAAAAGGTCAGGAAAAATATGTTTAAAGAAATGGCATATCAATAAAGGGAGTGAAGGTACAGGTGAGACAAGGAAGAGGAGGCAGGTTAGGAACGGTGACTGGCGGAGGAGGAGAATAAGTCGGGGGAAACTAGCAGTGAGGCTTTGAAGTGGAGGGGTGAGGGTCGGAAACAAGGAGAGTAGAGCGTGAGTAAGTAGGTGTAGAAGAATAAGAGCATAATTACAGTTGGAAACAAATGGGAGAAAGAAAAAGTTATGGGCGGGTGGGTGACGAGAGAAAAGGGAAGCGAGTTAGAAAGGGAAAGCAGAAGGTAGAGAGATTGGAAGGGGTAAAAGGAAAGAAAATAACCCACATAGGGGGGAAGAAGCACAGGTGATACGGACAGGAAGTGATATGGAGGATAGGTGGATAGGGCTTCTCTTCCCCCCCCCAACCCCTGGGGTTCCCAGCCAGAAAGTCCCTTCCAATGAAACGGAGAGCCATCCACGGACAGCCACCGACTGTGCCCTTATAGCCCTTATGGTAAAGTTTTAATCAATCATGTCAATAGGAAATCGCCCCAGTATAAAAAGCTAGCCCGCAGTGGTATGGTGGGTTCAGACGCAGTGTAGACTAAACTGGTCAATCCAGCTCGTAACCGGCGTGCAGGTAGCCCCAACATTGCTATTTTATGTTGTTGACTGTGCTTTGTTCCCTTACAATTTTATGCTCTTGCACATGTAGTTTTTGCATCAGTTATACATTGTTATACATTTTTCATAAAAAAAAATTTTAACAGGTTCTAAAAAAATCAAAACAATGAAAAGACATCCATCACATGCCTCTGGATTGAAAGGTCAGTAATATTTCTATTGCTACTTTTGGTTTATCTTGGATGGCATCCCTTTTAAAATATTAAAACAATGTGTCTGTATAGATACATCAATACATTGTACACATTTTTAATGTTACGCCATGACGCATAATAACCGATCATTCATCGATCAGGGCTTTTTTATATTTTAACAAAGTACATGGGTAGGTATATTATTAGCATCACGTGCCAGCCTTTGCATTTATTCAATAAGGGTTTTTCCTAATACCATTAATTAACCAAAAGCTGGTAAGCTTCATTTATATTTGAAATACAAACAACATAATTTGAGCCGTTGTTCTCACCAAACCCTGGGAATTGCCTTCTCATAGAGGATAATATTCAATCTGTATAAAGTAATTATTATAGGGATACATCGCTAATGCCATCATCTTACTGTGACATGTTTTTATGTAGAAGGTTAGAAACAGTATAAGCCTTACACCGGTTACAAAAAAGTCTCATCTGATACGGGGGTTTCCTAGCATAAGAATAATTTATGCAGCTTCCTGTTTTTATACAACAAAATCAAACATTAACATGAAACAGGTTTTATTATGACTACAGAGTTGTACAAAGTAATTATGAGCATTAAACCTTATAATACAGAGCTGGTTTCCACGTTTCAAAGTTATTATGTTAGCCATAGACCCTATTTACTGTGCTACATGATATGGACATTAACACCAACATATTGAATACAAAAACTGTACCTTGTTCTTAACACCTGCAACAGATACCCAACAAGATAATAGAAGCCCTTGAGAAGACTCATGTTCTTTGTTCACACTAATGTTATAACATTAAAGGAAAAACTCCCAGGCCCATGAGGTGAACCAATTTCATTCACTCAACATTTGTCATTATTTATGAGATGCTTTTCAATTACTTTGCCTTTTGCCACTTGAACCTGTCTGACTTGCACCGTTTTTAATGTTACTCTCTACGAGTTTTCTTTTGAATCGGAAGCCCTGGTATAATTCTTATGGGCCTTCTAGATTTTACACCACAAACAAAAATTGAAATTCTGGTACTACATGATTAATGTGAATAGCCATTTCAAGGACTAACTAAGCTTCTTTGCTAAAAAGCTATTGTTCAGTAAGCTGCATTTTGGTCTAAGTAAGACAATCCAAAACCCTAGGAACTGCAACTTATCTTCTTTGCACTTTTTTTCTGCCACATTGTCTTGCCATCACACAGAATAAAAGAAAGACTGACAATGACCAACTTCTTGAAAGAAACCACCCGCTTTATAAGTTCAAACAAATTCTGGACCGCTCTAGTGAGTTATAAAGAGAAAAAAGAAAAAATCATTACTGTTATGAAATTTTGACATATCTATATACAGTTATTTCAGAATGACTTCCAGATCACTTTTTTTGTTTTCATTTTCTTTAAGTGTTTTTTGATCATAACTAATAATCCTGAAGATTCACGACTCCTGCCGGATTTCCAAAGTATAATTGCAGCTCTGACTTTGATTAGCTTCTTGCTTATATGTGCACACTGATGTTTTGTTTCTTGTAACTATTGCTTTTCATATTTAAACCTGTCGTAGCCATGGAATATCTTTGAAACATTTTTCCATTTCTACTGATGCCATTTGTGTCCCTTTTCAATGTGGATGTGAAAATCTGCTTCGTTTATGCTCACTGACAGTATAATAGGGGGAATGACCTCAAGAACTAAATAACATGTTTAATATAACGCAAAGTTTCTCAATAAAATCTTATTGTTTCAAAACAAAAAAGCAAATGAAATCAGTTTAGTAAAAAATGAGTGTCATCAGATTGGAATATAGTTAGATTTTTCCATTATTAATTGAAGCCCCTATCATCAACAAAAAGTATAAAAATTGTGATATTTTAACTTTTTGCCTAAGATTAGAATGTTTCAATAGAAAAGTAGCTTTGAAAAACTTGTAACCTTTTTGCATGATGGGCATATCATTGCAGAATTTGTAACTGCATCGCTAATTAAAGTAAATATGTTATAGTTGGCAAAGGGTCAGAGCAACAAATAAAATGCTAAAATGCGTAAAAAATATTTTGGGGCGATAGCAAACATTGCAATATCATGGCAGTCTTCTGTAGACGCAGATGGAATTTAGTCATCTTACAGTATCACCTTTTATTTTCACTGTGCTGAGAAAATTCAGTTTATATAACAACAAAAAAAGAAAGGTTTTTAACCCCTATTGAAAAACAAACTGCAGATGAACCGGATAACATGAACCATGTAATCCCAGAAGCTGAGGGGTTCTGGACCGCTCCTTCGCATCATGGTGAGCCAAAGAGCATAACCTCCATGTAAAAGGAAGACGTTGGTCCAGGAGGGCGGATATAATGTACTTGCTGAATGCCAACACGCAGCCGGGCGAATAAGGGGTTAAAACCTAAAAGAATATCAATATAATTTGATAGAACCCTACTTAAGTTTTTATTTTTTTTACATCCTTGAGTAGTGCTCCTGCTCACTAAAATTACGGTAATTGAGTAAATTTAAAATTACATGATGCAAAAAAATCAATCACCCAAAAGACTGTATTTCATTATTAACTTAACGTGAAAAAATCCGGACGGTTTGCACATATTAAAAAAGCCATTTTATATGTGAAAAGTCAATATGTTTGCTCAAAATGTCAACTCTAATACAAAATCCAAACTAGAGATGGTTGAATTTTTCAAAAAGTACATTTTGACATTCGAGTAATTGCAAGCCCTGACATGGTATCACACTTAGTATGGCGAACTGTTCGCTGGAAACTATGCGGCGAACATCGCATGTTCGCGTTCCGCCATGTTCGCGAACATGGCTAGTTCGTTCGCCCCTATCTTTAACATTGCAGAAACTTGACCCTGTGAGTCACATCAGTGCAGATATAATCCAGCCAATGAGCCACCCCCCACCTCACAGACCTCACACCCCTATACAATTCATACAGGACGCCATACACATTCTCGAAGAAGGAGAGAGTTAGGAAAGAGAGCTGCTGTGTTGCTGATAGGGAACCATTAGCTAGGGCAGTGTTCTGTGTAATCTACAGTCTTCACTGAATATCCCATCCATCCATCCTGGGGAAATCCATCTCCCCCAGTGTCCTTCCCACTGACCATTCCCCCAGTGTCCTCCCTGTCCATCTCCCCCAGTGTCCTCCACACGCATCACCACCAGTGTCCTCCTACCCACACTGTCCATCACCACCAGTGTCCTCCACACTGACCATCACCACCAGTGTCCTCCACACTGACCATCACCACCAGTTGTCCTCCACACTGACCATCACCACAGTGTCCTCCATACGACCATCACCAATCCCACAGTGTCCTCCATACTGACCATCACCACCAGGTCCTCCACACTGACCATCACCACCAGTTTCCCCATACTGACATCTCCACCAGTGTCTCCACACTGTCATCTCCACCATGTCCGCCATACGACCATTCCACCAGTTGCTCACATCCATCCCACCAGTGTCTCCATAAATTAAATTCACCTTTAAGTGTAGCAACGTGGAAGCAGATCTTCACAGATTGTTTCAGTGGAATTCACACAGCATTTCAACCATGTTGTTTAGTGCTCTCGCTCAAATCCCATTGGACTATCATTGTAATCTTTGTGCGGATTTAGTGCGTGACAAAAAAATCTTGGGAGTTTTGCCATGGATCCCCTTGTCATGTCATTGTCCAGGTGTTGACCCCTTGAAAACTTTCCCAACACATTGTGCCAGAAAGGGCCTTTGTTTTTAAATTTCGTGTTCGCCTGCCCATTGAAGTCTATGGCGGTTCGCCGGTTCGCCGGGTTCGCGAACTTTTTGCCAATGTTCGTGTCTGCCGTTCGCGAACATCAAATTCCGGGTTTGCGCCATCACTAATAATCACCAAACTTACTGAAGATGTAGAGAAGTTGGTTCAACTCAAATGTTTTCAATATTTCGGTGTGTTAAGTAAACAGAAAAGTATTCTTCAACACAGACCATTGTGGTTTTTTTTTGCTTTTTTAATAATTGAAATCAGACCATTGTATAGTGAAGTATTTGTAAATGTCCAGATTAAAAAACTACTGCAAATAAAATGGTTAACACAATAAAGCTGGAAATTCTTATGGGTCATAAGTAGTATGTACAGGAGCAGAGTTTTAATGTGATAATACTTGTTTTTATCATGCCATGGCAAAGATTAAAGTATCTCACAAAAGTGAGTACACCCCTCTCATTGTTGTAAATATATCTTTTCATGGGACAACACTGAAGATTTCAGATTTCAAATGGCATTATGCATGGAAGCATCATGCTTACTTCTTTTGCATTTTGTGCAGAATGTCAATAGTCTTCTCATTTTCAGAATTATCCATTTGCCTAGAGTGAATGGTTGACCCTCTTCCTTGCCCATCACACTCTCTCTGCTTTTGATTTTCTGTTTTTTGCATTTAACATAGAAAAATCTTCTCACTCATGTTTGGTTATTTCAGTTGCATATCGGACCAGTTCATAACATGGGGCCAGTTGTAAGTGATTGACAAACGTTCTCCCAATTGCTTGAATGGATAAACTCCACAGTAGTAACGAAAAATGTGGCAAGCTGAATTCCTGGTACGGATTGCTTTTAGGTTTGTAGCAGGAGCAGCAGAATACCAGTAGATTAACATTTTGGGAAATGTTGTTTTCTGAAGATTATTCAGTGACATCTCTCACCTTGAGCTTGGCATAGGTGGTTAGATTTTTCCATTTGGTGAAGCCAAAAAACGTATTAATAATATTAAATGAATTGAAAATCAATTTCTTTTTTTTTTTGGTCTTCCAAATTTTATTGGAATTGAACATAAAATTAATTGTGCAGTGATCGCACATGCATGTAATTTTCAGTTGAAGTATCTGATAGCTATGCAAGGTATTTTGGTTTGTTACTATAGAGTAAGCACACAGGGCTTCGGAAAAAAAGCGTTCAGTTTCTAATCCATCACATTATGTGGGGGTAAAAACTATCATATTTTAAGTTGACCGAATGGAAAAGTTGAACCATGTATGTGCACTGTAAGTACTGCAGTTACCAATGGTGGGGCAGCTGGGCATATTTGACAAGCACCTTTTAGTATCCAATTAGCCATTTTCCATAAGTGTTAGAAGGTCTAAGCTATGAATATGGAGCAGGTATTGACAATCTCACACATGTCAAATGTGAATATTTTGAAAGTATAAAATATTTACCACAATGTGAGGGTATAATGTTGTGAGATGCTGTACATTTGATTTTGCTGATCCATCCAGTAAAACACATGTTGCCTTGTTATTATTAGAAAACAGCTTTGTAGTGCTGTGGATTGGGGTTGATGCTGAGCACAGACTAGATCATAACAGTATTTCGGTTTTTATTTTGCCTATAGTTCTCTGTAAGTGCACTTACTGTAAAAAATACCAGAGCCTAGGAAAAAGAAAACAGTATTATGCAAAGTATTTATTGCACAGGCTTATGATACATGGCTTATAATTACTAAGCTGCATAATAATGTTTAAAGAAATTAAGCTGCTTTGTTATTACTACCTAATTAGGAGTGAATAATGGTTGAGTGGCAAATTCATAGAGCTTCTAATATGCATATCTGCAATATGTAATTTGTTTTAGAAAGCGTTTAGCACAAGAAATGGCACAAATCTGTAGTCCTTTTAATACTGTTTTGTTTCTTTTAAACTTGTTCAGCCACTGTGAGCTGGAAAACAATGGATGAGTAACATTTCAGGTAGGCCTGGGGATGTTAAAGCTGTTCTCCAAAAAACGAACTCAACAGCCAGCAAAAAAAGGGAAAAGGTTTATTTAGGATAATATATTCTTATTATTCTAATATGTATACAGATTTACAGCATGTGACATTTGTTTGCTGTCATTGTTGGTTTTTAACAGGGCTGCAAAAGAAACTCCCCCAAATTTAACCTCCCTAGTGGTTGTGACGAGTCCAGCTCGTCCAGTGCTGACTTGCTGAAAGTG
>CM070036.1:83901150-83923171 GCA_036250615.1 Ptychadena robeensis | reverse complement strand
CCTATACAGCTTGGAGTAAGACAACATGCATAAAGAGGATGATGTGGTCAAAATACTCACCTGCCTAATAATTCTGCACTCCCTGTATATAAATAAACAATACAGACAGCTAAACATGTTCTAATGTAACTGGTGGGTAAGAATATAACACGACAATTATCATTTCGGCATAGGACATCATCAGCTGCAGCACATGCTATATTTATACTGAGAAGTGAGAAATATCTTAATTGTGCAGTAGCACCTGTATATTGGCTCATTGGATAACAGGACTCTCACAGCTGGTATAATGTATGACCTTCACAGATCAAGGACCTTTTCTCAATGGGACAGCCTTTAGTCTGTGAACTTACTAATAAGTCAGTGAGTCACTGGTGTGAGTTACACACTTTTGAGGTCTTGTAAGCTTTTAGATAGTAGCATATCCTTCTCTACAATTGGATTGAGGTGGATCTGCAATTGGATGAAGCAAAGAAGAACACTTTCCCACCAACTACTGGATTTAGACAGCCTGACCAGGTGTTGTTATCCTCCATCTTCCAGAGCTCTCTTACCTCCTCGCATAGAAACCTAAAAATTAGGGTAAGTGAACCTTGTTAAATGATTTGATGTGATGCAATAAAACTGTACTATGATGTACATGGGATCTTATGTATTTAAACAACGTAATGGAATAACTTTCCCTTCTAACCCAAAGGGATTACAACCATATTCACAAAGCACTTTTTTGGGCCTAATTGCACCAATTTTGACATGGACTATTGACTCTTCTGAGGAAGCTCTGATTTATGGGTGAAATGTGTTGAGATAAGGATTATGGACATTTGATTGTATTACAGGCAAGAACAACTGAGACTTTTACTCTCTTTTGCTCTTTTTTGAATATAGATATATATTTTTCAGTGGTTCAGCATATGGACTGATATGTATAGTCTGGGGGTTCAGCTTCAAAATGCACTCCCAATACATCAATTCACATTGTTCGTCTTTGAAACTGATTTTCCGATCAGTTTTAGAGATCTTGCCCATGTTTATTTGCTCCATGCAGTCCAAAACCTCACAGGGGTTAAAAGCATTCCAAACAAAACAAGTCCTGAAAAATGCTTTGCACCATTCCAAAGGTTCTTCCCTTTAGCTTCAGGGAAAAAATGTCACTGGTCTTCCAGCAGCAACAGGCCTGGCCACCACACTTGTGAGCCCCCTGCATCTGCTGCTCCAGCATCCAGCACCATGTCTCAAATTTCCATTAGGAGCCACGACTGTTTGGCTTCAGCCCCTTTTGTTGAGACACACCTACTTACCTCCCTGGTCCAGCAGGTGTAAATTGCTGGATGGAGTGGGAAGGCCCATCCAGTTCCTTCCCTCCCATCCCAGAATCCAGGATCCCAAAACAAAAACTAAACAAAAACTGCACAGTAACGGACTGTAGCAGTCGAATACTATCCTGGACTCCTTATGGAAATTGTCTGTTTACACAGTGATAGACACATGGCATGTCACAATATATATTAAATTAAATCTTTTTTAACTGACCTCATTGACCCAAAACATTTATTTGCAATGAAAGTCCCTGGGGCTAGCCACCCCAAGGGTTAGCCATCCTACCCTCCTGTAAGTAGATGTGATCCCTTTACTCCAGGGATCTCTGAACCCTATGTATTTTGTGATGATTATTGATACAAATTTTATTATTAGTTAAGGATTAGGGATGGTCGAAAAATTTGCAGTGCAAATTTTTAAGTAGAAATTTTGACTTTTTCGTCGAAAATTCGCATAGTGGAATTATGATGGGGTCATTTAGACTTTTTGACGAAAACAGCGAAAATCAGCCTGATATTTCGACTGAAATCGAAATTTCAACTTAAAAAAATAACTATGGTTTTGATTTGTCGCGCCGCTATTTCGCATGCGAATATCGCTATTTTAAATGGTATTTTCGCATTCTGGAGTGATTTTAAAATTCGCATTGGAAAATTATTTAAAATAAATTTGCATGTGAAAAATTCGCATGGTGCTAGCTAACTTTGTCAGCTTATTGCAAAGCCCCTGAAAATGGTATACTCACAAAAATTGCTGTAGTTGTAGAGAAGGGTTGGGGAATTATTTGAAAACAATACTATTTGCTTTAACATATCAAGTTTGTGTATAAATTGGGTTCAAATTGAACCCTCAAATGTTTGACTTTTGATATTTTAACTTGACTTTGAACTTAATTTATGTAAAAACACTTTGTGTTAGAGCAACACTTTCTTTTTTGTAGTATACCCCCAACATCTCCAGCAAGTTTGGTAAAGATATCTTGCTCAGGGGTTTTACAATCAACTCACAAATTTGAACTGGTCAAATTTTCAAAAACAAAACCACCATCTCTACTTATCACCTAGGCAGGGGTCGGCAAATTTGGGCTCCCAAGCCATATTTGGTTCTCTAGCCCCTCCTGTGTGGCTCTTCCTGCTGGAGCTAGGTTTTAACACCCATTTAAAAAAAAAAAAATTGCTATGTCCTTGCAGCATCCCCTGCAGCAGAGCCAGTGGACTATTTTGCCCCTCTGCCTCACTGGCTCATCAACCTGGCCCGTAACAATTGCCTGTTAGTGCCGTCTGATTGCCATTCCTTTAAACAGTGAGTGACAACATTGCTATTTCTTTTGACAGGGAGTGACAACATTGCCATTTCTTCTAACAGTGAGTGACAACATTTCCATTTCTTCTAACAGTGAGTGATAACATTGCCATCCTTTTAACAGTGAATGACAACATTGCCATCCTTCTTACAGTGAGTGACAACATTGCCATTCCTTCTCACAGTGAGTGACAACATTGTCATTCCTTCTAACAGTGAGTGGCACCATTGTCATCCTCCTTACAGTGAGTGACACCATTGCCATTCCTTCTAACAGTGAGTGACAACATTGCCATTCCTTCTAACAGGGAATGATAACATTGCCATCCTTCTTACAGTGAGTGACACCATTGTCATCCTCCTTACAGTGAGTGACACCATTGCCATACCTTCTGACAGTGAGTGAATAATTAATATTGTTATTCTACATTTTAACAAATCCCTATTTACTATTAAATTTCTTAATAGAAATTTTCGACAGCAAACCCTGCAGGCTCTCAACTCATGTTTCTAGCATTGCAATGTTGCGATTTGGCTCTTTGGATGAATACGCTTGCCTACCCTGACTTTGGTAAGGGAAAAAAATGTCATAGTTTATTAAAATAGAAAAGAGGGGTTAGAAACACATGAAAATATACGTGTGAGCCTATGGGTAAAGGGGGTTTCTGAGGTGTTCCTTTGATTGATCTAATTCATAGTCGTGACTACATTAATTACATAAAATTTATTTAGACATAAAATAGCACATTAAACATGGCATAAAAAATTGTAGCATAAAATCTCTACCGTTGCTAGCTAGCTGAACAAACAAGGTAACAAAGCAACAAAACAACAAAAAAGGGGGGGGGGAGGGTCTCCGTGGTCCCCATTCCTCCTCTAGTATAGATCAGACCACATATATAGTGTGCATCCTAGGGTGTTTTGTCGACGCGTTTCGTCCAACCAGGGACTTTTTCAAGAGCTATACACCCTAAAACATGAAAGAACATACATATAAATCAATTATCCAATATGTTTAAGTAAAGTGACTTGGTTGATTTGATTGCGGAATGTTGTTACCTGTCTGTTGGTGACCTGGACGTCCCCCAACTTTTTTATTATTTCGAATTTTTCCCTTTTTATCCAATGGAGATTTTCAGCCGTATGTGCAAAAGGGCCTCTTTTTATTTTGCATTTCTGCAAATTAAGACAGGAGTCTAAGTTAAGTTTTTTTCTTATTTCCATAAGCTATTGTATTTTTGCCATTAATTCCTATTTTTCTACCTGTGCATCCCTACAAGGTGTACCCGTATTCCCCCAACATCTACAGTACCTCCCCTGGTCTTGTGCTCTCTTTCTATATGTGTCCTCCTAAGGAGGTGTGTGTGCTTGTTGTCCCAGATTAAACAATGTGTACAAATGTCCTATTGTTGAGAATAAAATGTATGTGCTACTCCCCCTCATTAAAACCAACCACTCCTATAAAATCAACCACAAAATATCATAGTAAAGAACCCTTCCCCCCCTCACCCACAAGTACTCCTCCCTCCCCAAACCCCCCCCCCCATCACACACACATCTTCATGCCCTGATTACTCTGTGTTGACCATGTGTCAGTGTTTCACTATGTTTATTAATAGTGTGTGTCCAAGCCTATTCAATTGTTATAAAACGTTTGTGTGTACAAAAAGCTAAAAATCCAAAGGTCCCCACCCTTCTCCAGAGGGAGCGGATATTGCTTACAGACATGGGGAGATCATTAGAAGATCCCCCCCAAGTCTGCAGCGCTTGGTGCCAGGTGGAGACGGGCGCGCATCCGACTGACATCATCGCGCACCCGTCCCCTATGGATGACGTCACGCACACCAGAGCGCGCCACAGTACACCCAAACCTGGCAGTGAGGTCACGGCTTCCATGTTTGTCCTCCCATACATAAGGAAGGCACTGACCCGCCGGCCAGCTGATGGTAATGCTGGAGAGGGGCGAGCCACACCAACAGGGGGAGAGACCCATATCCCCAGGACTGCACCACTACTGAGGGGACCCTCTTAAGCCCTAACTCTAGCCCAAAAAATATCAATTAAGCTAAAAGGGAGATAGTGATCTCCCATCTCACTTTTCCATAGTGAGGACACATATTGCGAAATTCCATTAGGGAAAAAAACTTTTATGAAAGAACAGTGAATCTCCACAGTTTTCCATAGGCATAGAGAGGGCTCCTCAAGACATAACAAAAACAATCCACTCAATAATAAATTAAGTCATATTATGTGGTGCAAGTCATATTAGTGGTGCTTTCAGTGTATAAGGATATGTCTGCGGGCCTGAAAGGGCACCTTATGCCTGCCATACACACACCGATAAGTGGCCGATTTTGCCACTGACCGATGGGCATGCGCACTGGTGCCCACATGGGGCGACAGGGGGGCGGACAGTTTGGCCGGCCAGAGAACGGACATGTTCGATGTTCTCTGGCCAATGCCGGCCGATGCCATTAGCTTCAATGAAGACACTAAGCAGCTTGTGCCATACTCTAAGATGAAATTTAGTTAGAAAGGTGGCCAAATTCGAAGGCTCAAATGTAGAAAAGATCTTGGAAATAACAATGCCAAGGTATATGCCAAGGGAGGAGAAGCAATTTAGTCAAATTAATAGATCGGCCAATAGAGTAGATTTTTTATTTGATATTTTATTTAGTAATTCACAATACTATTTATACCTCTCTATTGTTTCAGGAGTCTGTAGACACAATTCCTTGAACCAACCCCTGATCTACCAGTAAACCTGTAAGTGTATAAAAAAATTGGGCTGACTTAACAATGCTATGTTTGAGATGCATGACATGACATATTGAAAACTAAATATTGCCTGTAAACTCAATGCTTCTGTGTATTTTTTTGGGAACAATTGACACAGCCCCATACTTTCCTAAGGAGCCTCATCCATAGGGCAAAGCATGTCAAATTATATCTAGGAGCAGCAGGGACATATCCTCTCTCTGGCAAGTTCTTACTCAACCATCAAGATTTGCAAAGGACTCATTAACTGCTTTATGTGAAACACCTCTGTGGACCTCTTTTTATCTTTTAATATGGACTATAATATATGAACTATTTTAATATTTCAATAAATGATTGTTATATTTGTACAGCCTATAGAGTTTACTTCGCAACTTTAAAGTCCCTGTGGACTGGCCACCTCTGAGTGTGCTTATGCAGCTCAAGAATACAGTGGTTTATCTGTTTCATTGTTGGATGGGGTCAGGGCCATTTCTACTGATATGCAAAGTATGCATAGGGCCCCTTCAACCACTAGGGACCCAAGCTCTGTCAAAATGTGCTTCCTCCAGTAGCCTGATGGGCTAGAGACCCCACATTTTGCTTGGCTGTAGCCAAAGACCAAAGAGAACCGCGACCCCAAAGTGGGTCGCTTTTTCTCTATAAAGATAGATGGGGAAGTTAAAAATGGCACTTTTAAAGCTCCAACTTTGAGCTTTATTGGTTCATGAACCCGATGGGCTAGAAACCCCATGTCATGGCATGGTTATAGCCAATCACCAAACCTACAATCCTACCAAATTGGGGGTCACTAGCTCCATTGATTCCGCAGAACAGTGACCCCAAAGTGGGCCACTTTTTTCATAAAGATGAATGGGGAAGTTAAAAATGGCACTTTTAAAGCCCCTACTTTGAGCGTTATTGGTTAACTAACCTGATGGGCTTGAGGCCCCACTGTTAGAGATGAATGGGGAGAAGTCAAAAATTTTTGCGGTTACCCAACTTTGAGTTAAAAAAAAAGAATGGTTCAGAGAGGATTGATAAATGAAATAACTCAATGAGAGGTAGGTCCCACACAGATCCAATTGGTCACACTATAGCCAATTGTAAAATTGCATTATTACCCTACTTTTAACCTCCTAGGGGCCTATAAGCACTAAAATTCAATTTTATTGACTTGGGTTGGGTTGTAATAATTGGAGTCTATCTCTGGCACAAGCTCTTTGATAGGCTCGCTTCAACGTTTTCCTACAGTAGCCTGTTCAACAGTTACTTTGAATGCATAGATACCGTCCATACGGTATAGATCGCACTGAAGGTTTAGGATGGGCACTCGTGCCTGCAGTCTTTTTCCTAAACATCATGTTTTTAATGATCCCATCAGGGTCAATACTCAATTCTAGGCCCAGAAAAGGTAAGTTATTATCAGACATTTCAGAAGGTCCCTGCCAGATAATTATGATTTCATCTATATATCTTTTCCATAACAGAACATGAGACCAAAATTGTGTTAAGATGGGGTCCTGTTTAATATGTCTCTCCCACTCCCCCAGGTACAAGTTGGCATACGTAGGGGCACAACAAGTGCCCATCACAACCCCCTGCACCTGGAGGTAGTGGGTATCTAAAAAAACAAATACATTATGAGTCAAAACAAACTTTAGGAGCTCAAGGATACATTCATTAAACAGTGGTGGATAGAATTGCTTCCTAGCTAGCAGTGTATCTATAGCAGCACTTCCTTTGTCATGGGGGATCCTGCTCTATAGAGGCTCCACATCAATTAATGAATTGATGAGTAATGAACCGGCAGGAACCTGTAATACCTGTGTGATAAATAAAAGGTGTAGAGTATCCTTCTGATATGAAGGAATCTGATAAACGAGTGGTCTTAGTTGGGCAACAATAAAGGTACTTGCCTGTTCAATCAGAGAGCCTTTACCAGACACTATTGGCCTTCCTGATGGATCTGATAGAGACGTGTGTGTTTTAAGGCCCCCATACACGTGTAGGATTCCATGGCCAATTGATTCCGGCGATCTCAGCGGGAATGGGAGCTGCGATCAATCTGCCAATTAAGAGTATCCGATCGCTGCACACCACCTTGTCCAATTGATCACGTCAATTGATCGGGGGCTCAGAATTGGATCCGACAGAGAACCAACATGTTGGTTCCATCGATTGATTCAGGGCCGACGGGCAGTTCCTGTCGGAATCCAATTCTGTGCCCCCGATCAATGGACGTGATCAATTGGAAACAAGTGGTGTGCAATGATCGGATACTCTTAATTGGCAGATTGATCGCAGCTCCCATTCCCGCTGAGATCGCTGGAATCAATTGGTGAGTGATCAATTGGCCATGAATCCTACACGTGTATGGCAGCTTTAGAGAGTGCAAAAAAGTTGGTGTGCGAGGTTGGCCCACCAAAATGAAATCAAAGCTGAAAGAGAAGAGAATGGGGGGGAGGACTATGTTGTACAATGTGAATATGTGCCACACCCCTGGTTTTAGATAGAATGGATACTGGGTTACAGAGTGGGGTTTGTGAAAACATCCCCCCACTTACAGGGACGCAGTAGAGTAAATGGGGCTTTAAAGGCACAAGAAATACATTTTGTTAAAAGCCATAATTATTTGAACAAACATTAAATCTTAAATTGGTACAATAAGCAATTTGGTCAGAGCCTCACCACACATGGGATGACCTTATCCAACAATAAAAAAGCAATAATATAGAAAATGAGTACTTGTTATACACGCTGTTATTCACTGCTAGAGCGGACTACCTCCGACATGTTTCGCCTTGCTGGGCTTCCTCAGGGAGGGTACAAGTCTATAAATGAATAGTATAGATATAACAATTCAGGCAATACAAAGAATATGCAATGTATATATCATACATATCAGATCATATATTAAATACATGTAAAGTGCATTTGTACAGTGTACTTATGAATCCCCCAAAGTTTAACCTCATCTAGCCTACAACGGGGCACAGGGGTGAGAGGGATGGGTCAATAGTATCACAGCCATCAAAAGGGTTTGAGGATGAAGAGGTATAGGGTACAAGTCGATTACTGTAAGTATCTTATATTACATCTAACAATTCTCACTGTATAGGGATATTACAAGGAGAGTATCCAATTCATAAGTATAAGGTATTATATAGTTGTCGCCACACTCACCACCATCAATGCAGTGTAGATGGAAGCACAGAGTTGTCCAGAAAGAAGAGGGAGGCAGGCTGGAACCGACGGGGGAGATCAATGGCACCTCCAGCCAAACGCCCCATACAGGATGATACACAGTGGAGAGCAGAAAGATCCCCCTGCGGGTGTCAGGGATCCCAATTGGGATACCCGATGATCGACGGAAGCCCAGCAGGGCGAAACATGTCGGAGGTAGTCCGCTCTAGCAGTGAATAACAGCGTGTATAACAAGTACTCTCTTGTCCAGTTTTTCTATGATTATTGCTTTTTATGTGTGGATAAGGCCATCCCAATGTGTGGTGAGGCTCTGACCTAAATTGCTTATTGTACCAATTTAAGATTTTAATGTTTGTTCAAATAAATTATGGCTTTTTAACAAAATGTATTTCTTGTGAAATCAAAGCTGTCCCGATCTACCGAACCTATAGTTAAAGCTTGATGTAATAATAGATTAAATTGTTGTATATAAGATTCCAACAGGTCAATAGTGATAGGTTGCTACCAGTCAGTATTGGATGAGATTTTTAAGTACATTAGTTCATATTTGTCCCTGTCCATTAGTACAATGTTCATGCCTTTGTCGGCAGATTTGATCACAATAGTACTGTCATTCCTGTCAACTCATGTCGGCTTCTTGTTGGCCCTGTCATAAGTTCAGAGAGGATTCACCTTAATCCCTCCTAGAACCACCTTGATTAACCCGTTGATTAAAAACATGAAACTTTTGTGTGTAGTAAAGAAGTTGAAGTTTTTTATCATGCAAAAAGGTAGTCCCAAGCCCTTTTGGACAAGAAGCCGCACTAGTTCAAACGTCCTGGAGCGCGGTTCTCTTGCCCCTTTGGGTCTAAAGAACCTGACCTGGGCTACATCCAGCACAAAAAGTCTAAACTTCTGAAAACCTGACTTTGGGCCCCTGTATCTCCTGATCCTGAGGGGACTAGGACCATCAAACTTGGTGGGTACAATAGTACAAGTACAATATGAGGGATACATGCATGCCAAATTTAGCATTTCTAGCCCTAAAGGAGCAAATGATGCCCGGTCAAACTCACCTAATATACCTATAGGCTTTAATGGGGATTAGGCCCAGGGGCAGACCTTGGGGATTTCCTGGTTTTGAGCTGTTACACCAAGGGATTCCTGTTGGGGATTTGCCCCAATCTTGGCCTGCATTTAAGTCAAAGCCTTCCCTACATGCCCAATACTCTAGAATCAAGGGTGCTAGACCCTCAATTTGGTAGGATTGTAGGGTTGGCCACAATCATGCCAAATTTGAGGTCTTTAACCCATCGGGTTTGTTAACCAATGAGGCTTAAAGTCAGGGCTTTTAATATGTGGTGGATATACAGGGGGAGTACATCTCAAAAGGAAGACTGGACTGGACTGGACTGGTATGGTATCATGAACAAACTTGCTGGAGATGTAGAGAAGGGTTAGGGGTATACTACAAAAAAAAGTGTGTCTCTAACACAAATAGTTTTTTTCACAAATTAAGCTCAAAGTCAAGTAGAAATTACGAAAATTGAAATTTTGACTTTAACTTTGAACTTAGTTTATGCAAAAACGACATGTGCTACAGCAAAACTTTTTTTTTCAAATGTTCCCCCAACCCTTCTCTACATCTCCAACAATTTGATGATGATACCATGCTCAGGGGCTTTGCAATAAGCTCACATATTTAGCAAGTCGAAAAATTCGACCATCTCTATATAATCAAGAAGAAACAATGCAATAACATGGTTCATAGGGTGAAACACTGTTTCTGTTTCCTGGTTATTCTCCCCCTTTGTCACCCGGCCACAAAGCATTTTGATAACTTCAAATGGCCATTTATGTTTATATTACTTATTCAAGGAGCATTGTTTACACCTTGTGGCGTCACTTCCGGGTAAACTTCTCTTATTATTAAATGCAGAACATAAAAGATCTGCTCCCTCCCAGCCCCATGTTGAGCCTAAAAGAGCATTCATTTCAGTTTTAAGAACCTAGTGTGTTCTTTTTTTCTTAAAAGTATAACAAACAACACAGGGTTTGAACTCTTTAGCATCATCGCGTACAAAAAAGGGGCCCCCAAAAAGATCTCACATAGGGCCCCTAAAAAGCTAGAAATGGCTCTGGATGTGGTGCCAACAATACTAAATGATTGATGTCCTATATTAACCTATTTATCGCATATCATTTCTAATGAATTAAGTGTTGGCTTGTATTTTAACTTGAAATTAATGTGTTTTAAGGTCCTATACCTACAAATCTGACACCAAAGAATTACAGGTTAGCTAAGACTTGTTGGGTTGGTGAAGTGGTTCTATATATTGTAGTATTTTGTTTATTCAATTCAGTGGAGCATATATGTATGATTATAATGTGAAATATGATTATATAGGAATGTTTATATGCAATTATTTGTATATTTATTTTTTAAAGCGCTTCTTCTAATCACAGTTTTTCTAAACATTAGCTTGTACTCATAGGAATGCATTGGCTGACTGCCCTTGCGTCCCTAGTTGTTTCCATATTCAATATGAGTATTTAACTGTCGAAAAATTCTGTTGGTCGAAAAGTTCTGACGGCCGAACTACGGGCAGGTCCATCCGCGAACAGGCGGATCGGACTTTTAAAGAAGTCCGACGTCCACCTGTTCGCGGGCAGATTCCCTGCAAATTCCCTGCCTCTCTAAGATTATTCCTTCGGCAGGATCTTACTGATGAATAGTTAGCTCCTTCTTGCCGGCGAACAGGGCGGGTTGAACACTTATACTGCTCTCCGGCTAGAAGGAGTGCAAACCTCCTTATCTGTGGGTAAATTGATGTTTACTAGGGATGGTCGAAAAATTTGCAGTAAGAATTTTTAAGTAGACATTTTTCGTTGAATTTTGATGGGGTCATTTCGACTTTTCGCCGAAAAAGTCGAAAATCAGCCTGATATTTCGACTGAAATCGAAATTTCAACTTAAAAAAGAACTTTGGTTTTGATTGGTCGTGCCGCTATTTCGCTTGCGAAAATTCGCAGTGATTTGAAAATTCGCACTGGAAAATATTTTGAAAAAATTTGCATGTTAAAAAATTCACATGATGCTGGTTCCTGGTTCAGTGAGTTCCTGGTTCCTGGTTCCGTGAGCCGGATGTGACGTCACTGACGTCACTTCCTGCTCCGACCCGGTTTTTTCACTAGGAGACCGGCTTTATGCCCGGTCTTCTAGTGAAAAGATTCTTCCTCCGGCACGATCACACAGGTTGTGATCCTGCCGGAGGAAGAATAGTGATCATCTTCTCACTGGCGAACGGAGCGGGTGGAACACCCACACTGCTCGCCGGCGAGAAGATGGGCGAACATCCATGTTCGCCGCCGAACTGTCCGCCTTGCGGACAGTTCGGCCATCACTAGCAATATGGTGTCTGGGGATGATTTATGGTGACATCACTATTATAGCTCATACAGCAAATCAAAATTTTCCACCGTATGTGAATTTTTGATCTTATGCCGAATTGTTTTAGTGTTTTATGCGAATTTTCATCGTTATGCTAATTTTTTACTTCAGAAATTTCAACTTGAAAAAATTTGAAATTTAGAATCGAATTGGGAAAGTAGAAATTTAAGTAGAATTGAATTTTATTCATTTCGACCATCTCTAGTGTTTACTCACATGAAAAGTCACTTCTTTTATTATATGCTGGATTTATAAGGACTTAGGGCTCTAATGTGGTCAGCAAACTGGTCTAAATACTTTCAACATCCCAAATATAAACAAACAATTGATATTAGCACGCTGGCTAATGATTTAAGAGGTGACTTGCCTCAGGGACTATTTTAAAGTATATGGATCACAGATAAAGAATACAATAAAGCCAACCCTTATTTTTAGTATGGTAAAAGAGTACCTGTATGTATTAGTAAACAGCAGGAAGCAGCAGTGTATAGGGTTTACTAATATGGTCAAGTATCCCGTTTTACTCATGTCTCGAAACTCTATCTGCAAATTAGGAGTACAGCAATAGGAACTAAGTTTGCCCTGAGCTATGCCAATCTAGCAATGGGATACTTAGAGCACCAGTTTTTGGGAGAAAATAACCTATTCAATAAAAACATCATCTTCTACAAACGCTACATAGATGACCTCTTGATAATCTGGGATGGTGATAAAAATTCCAGAATTCATCCTCTACCTCAACAGGAATGAAACTAACCTTCAATTTACGAGTAATATCAACAACTAGATCTCAAACTCCACCCACAACCAACGAATCAAATGAGTATTTAGATTTTAAAAGTAGTCATTACAAAAAATGGAAAACTAATATCCCATATGGGCAATTTTTGCGCATCAGGAAAAACTGCTTCAGGACAACAGATTACAAGAAATAAGCCAACCTACTAACTTCTAAATTCAAAGAGAAGAACTATCCAATTTGTAAGTATAGCCAGACAAAGAGCTTAAAAATTTTACAGAAATATCCTTCTTCATCCCCCAAAAATTTATAAAAACACCGAAAACAGAGATAGGACAAAAACGTGCAACTTCATTACCCGGTTCAACTCGAAAGCTCAAAATATTCAAAGGATTATCTCAAAACACTGGCCCATACTGCTACAGGATAAATACCTGAAACCCACCTTATCAACAACAGGAAAATGTACCTTCAGAAGAGGACTAAAGCTGGGTACACACAGGTAGATTGCCGTGCAATCGATCAATCACAGTGTGGTGACTTGGAGATTGCGGGTCAATTGAACAGTAATCAATGTGCACCAAAGTGCACATGAATTGCCGTTTGATGGGGACCCCTGACACATGCCGAACATGCAGTTCTCAGCCTGTGTTGTTAGGAGATGTTCTCACAGCACAAGCTGACAGCTGCATGAGGAGAGAAGGCAGCCAAGCCAGCATGGCTCCCCCTCTCCTTTTACAGAGAGAGCTGTGAGAGGCCCCGCCCCCTTGTCACAGCCGGCAGCTGATCTAATGGCAGCTTGTAGGCTGTTCTGTCGTTCTCTGCTTTCTTACTTCAGAGGAGGACTCAAGGACCCCCTCTTAAGTAACGGACATGAGCGATATCCCGGTTTTTGAGCGGGATATATTGGTCCCGCTCAAAAACAGGGATTGCCATATTAGATATGGGCCAGATAGGTGGCCGTGAGCATGCACAGCGCTCGAATCGGCCATTGATCTTGCCCATATCTTCATGTGTGTACCCTGCTTAACACTAAAGGCCCCCATACACGGGTCAGATTCCTGTCTGATTCCGGGCCGATCGATTCCGGGCGCGTGCACGCCAAACGATCGTGCCGGAATCGCGTGCAGCCCACCTTGTCCGATCGATCAGGTCCGTCCGTTCCGGGGCTCAGAATCAGATCCGACAGAGAACCAACATGTTGGTTCCATCAGATTGATTCTGCACAGATCAGGGGGAGTTGCCATTTGTGAGGTGGACAATCGGACACGGATCCGTCCCGGAATCAGCTGGACAAGGTGGTATGCAGCGATCGGATCACTTAATTAGCCGCTCGATCGGAGCTCCGATTCCCGCTGAGATCGCCGGAATCGATCGGATGGGTGATCGAGCGGACATGGAATCCGACACGTGTATGGCTAGCTTAAAGAACATTCAAGCTAGCAGTAAGCTAATAGGCTCTAAAACAGAAAATACACAAACAGCCTTGGATAACAAACTAATAAAGGGCAGATGCAGATGCCTAATACCTTGGTTTCAGATTTGTGACATTCAAAAAGACAGGAGAAAAATATCCACAAAAAACACTTATGAACTGCAGCTCAAGCAACATTATTTACCTATAGAAATGTACCTGTGGATTACAATATGTTGGCAGGACCACACAAAACCTCAGAACAAGAATCAGACAACATAGAAGAAACTTCCTAACAGTCCTAAATACAAGAGATACAGCGCTCACTGTGACCCAGATAGAATACATAAATCCCAAGGAGCACCACAATGCTTTTTGGATGTACGCACTCAAAACATTCAACCTGGATGGCCTAAAATGACATAACAAATAATTGAATAATAGACTCCAAAAATAAACTTCCTTTGCATGGCTATAATAAAGTATGAAATGCCTCAAAGGGATCAATCAATGCATAATAAGGGAAATACATTAGCATTAAGACTGCACATGCACCTTATGAACTAACTTTTTTTCCAAAAAGAGAAAAAAAATAATAACATCATGGACTATTATTGTGATTATATAGTTATTTATTCATTGTTTTTATCTTTATACTGCAAAACAATCATATTTATATTCCTATAAACTAGCTTTGCTTAACCTTCTGGGTGTTTAGCCCGAGTTATCTCGGGCTAAATAAAGTTGCTGAAAAGGATTAGCCCGAGATAACTTCCTGCTCTTCTCCTCCATGTCCCCCTTCAGATGCGCGATTATGTCATCGGGAGGGGGAGGGGCGGGAAGGTCAAAATTTGAAAAAAATAAATATTTTTTACTCCTTATGGTTTATCTTTCATTCTGACATTAACTGAAGCGATTTGTTTGCCTCCAATTCAATTCAAAATGAAAAAACACATTATTAAAAAAAAAAAACATGTATTTGCTTATTATGAGTTTCCTTTCATGTTGGATTGAGTGGATTTTTCTGTATCCAATCAAGTTCAAAATAAAGGAAAACGCATAAGAAGTAAATACTTTGTAAGGGCTTGTGTCCACTGCGTCCTTTTCCCCGCGGTGGACATACGTCCGCAGCAGGGAAAAAGACGCAGAGAGAACACTTCCCATTCAAATGAATGGCACAGTTTCCACTCTGTGCTATTGAGTGGCGCGTCCGCGGTGATGATATGAAGCTGCGGGATGCCGTGTCTTCATTTCAGCACCGCACATTGCCGCCAGAGACACCTCAAATCACCGGAGATCAATGGAGGTGTCCCAAGACGTGGAAAAACAGCGCCCATACTGCATGCATAAATGCAGTATGGGCGCAGTTTTTCTGCATTTTGGCTGAGCTAAATCAATAGGGAGCACTCTCCCCAATGCGGCAGGAGTGAGCCCTAAGCCACGGGCAAGCTGCAGGTAATCCACTGTCAAGTGTGCCAGCGCGCGACATTGTTCACGGTGCGGTGTATCAGACCGCCTGTCAGTCTTGGTGGATTTAGAAAATTAATTCTAGTTTGAGCAGATTTTTGTGTTTTATATTTTATTTGATCATTAAATGTGATTTTTTAAAAATATGTAAAATGATAAACAGCGTAACGCTTTTGGTACAGAAATCTGGACCTCGGCGAAACGCTCAGGAGGTTAAGCAGGTATTCCAGTCCAAACCACAAAACCAAAACAAACACGTAATCCCCTTTGTTTACATGCCTGTTCTGTCATGGAATCAGGAGCACTAGACACCGCCCCCTTACAAACACTGTATACTTCCCAGAGGCTTGGAATGCCCATCTCTAAAGCCAAACTCTAAAGCTAGATAGCTAAATAGATTTCTGAATAGATTAAAGTGCAATCGACTGCCGTGTGCGGTCACGGGGCTTGATTGTGCTCTAATCTATTAGGAAATCTACCTGTTTATGCCTTCCTTAGAGCGGGATAAATAGAAGAAACTTGATTGAAAAGGGTTCCAACACGTTAGAAAACCCTGTTTGATGTCCACAGTGAGCCCCCCTCCGAAGTAGCAGAGGCAGAAAGCTGCAGCTGGGAATGTCACTGATCTGTTTGTTATGCGAGGGCAGAGGGGGCATGCTGGCTTTGGGATGCCTCCTCTGTGCAGCTCTCAGCCCATGTTGTCAAAGGTTTTCTCACAACAGGGGTGTACCGGGTCCCTATCGAACGTCCATTGATGTACACTTTGGTGTACATTGATTCCTGTTCGATTGACCCGCGATCAATCACATCATGGTTATGTCACCACACTGTGATTGATTGCAGATTGATTGCACAGGAATCTACTTGTGAATGCCCAGATTAAAAGAAAACCATGAACAGCATAGAGCACGGTTTCCTGATTTAACCTCCCTAGTGCACTACCCATACTGTGTGGTACAGGCAATCGAGGCACTGTACAAAGTATACTGCCTGTCATTTCTTCCCTCCCTCCGCCCCTCTCCACACAGCTGGTGTCATTATTGATGCCGGCTGTGTAGGCGGCCGGCGTCAATATTAAGACTGCACATGCAGGAGCTCCTCCATTAGCATGGAGGTCTATGGCGAAAGCCCGGAAATGCTGCAGCAATTAAGACAATCGCTGCAGCTTTCAAGAGAGGCATCGGGTGTGGCCCACTATACTGGGGAATGGGAGTTGGTTCAAAGTAGGTCGGTGCCTACTGGGGTATGGGAGGTGGGACATGTCAGAACACTATGTCAGAAGATGGAAACTTCCACTTGCTTGTCATTATTATAGGTCATAGGGGGATTAAGGAAGGTGAAAGGTGAAAAACATTGGAGAAAAAAATTAACACCAGGTTCCCAACTGTGCAATTATGTTGTAGTCATTTTTTTTCTGAAATTACAGGAGCTCAAGTAAGGAAAAACTGAAAACAGGTTTCAAGGAAGTAACTAAACTCTAAACAGAAAATAACTTAAAGTATCTTTGTCCACGCTTGTGAAGTGAACTAGGACAATGCAGCTGGATCTTAACATTAAATCTTCAATAATTAATGATTCATCTATTAAAGTTTAATGATGAGCTGATAAGTAGTTGCCTGGATGCCAGGTCCCTCGATTATAAACGTAACAAGATGCTTAGAAATGTTCGGTGTTTCCACGGTTTTCTGAGCAGGTGAAGGTAGCATTCAAACAATTGATTTATTTTTCTGATTTCAAAAGCAATCAGTAACTTGCTTTGTGTAGATTATTCAGTTTTTGAAGGATACTGGAAATACTAAAAATAACATAACAATATGTGTTTCCAGGAACCTCTAAAAGGTAGCCAACTGTGATGGCCGAAACTTCAAAGACTTGGCTAATTGGTCTCCGCCCAACGGTTCCCACCATCACTGCTCATGCGTGATGTTCTCATTGAAGGTTTGTTTACAATCATTTGAGTCACCTGCTATGTGCAGTGATCATTGGGACAGCTGACATTCAGTCGGCTGACTTCGTGGGACACTGAAACCTCATTGGGCAAATTGACCCTTTGAGGGAAAAGATGGATTACAATATTGAATAGGCATTCTTCAGATAACTTTGTGGAAGGGTAGAAATTAAAAATAAAAAAACTTTTTTGAGTCTTGTCTTTTATTTCTAGGACTTTACTTGAAAGTATTCCCTGTGAATGTTCCCTGTGAATGATCCCCTGCAAATAACACTGCTGATAGCAAAGGAACGGAGGGAAGAGCAACAGACCCCTCCACTCCTTTGCCAGCAGCAGCTAGGGGGGCCCGGCGGGCTGCCCGATCGATATGGCAGCCTCTCCTTACTGTGTGTTCTATCAGACTGCCGGTGTTCTATCAGATAATGCTTCCTGTAGCTCCACACGCAAATACATCATCCCCAGCCAGTGAAAGGGCCCTGAAACCTGCAAACCTAGTGCTGCATGGCCAAAGTGTTAACCACTGAGCCCCTGTGCCACTCTACAACCGACAGAGCTCTCTTTGGTGAGTTGTGTGCAGTATTTCACTGGGAGCATACAGAGGATGGAGACTGAACTGTATACTATAACTACACTGACCAAAGATATAAACACAACACTTTTGGTTTTGCTCCCATTTTGCATGAGCTGAACTCAAAAATCTGAAACATTTTCTGCATACACAAAAGACCCATTACTCTCAAACATTGTTCCCAAATCTGTCTAAATCTGTGTTAAGCCCCCATACACGTCTAGATTTTCTGTTCAATCAACTTAAAAAGAAAAATTTTGGGGGGTCAGGGAAATTGGTGATTGATTGTATGTTTGCCAACTGTAGTAACAGATATTTGATCAACTTTTTTGGGATCGACTGAAAGTGTAATCAATTTCAATACAACCAATTAAAATTTACCAGCATGTCCAATCCCTTTTCAATCAATTTTTTTCACAATTTTAATTGTAGGTTGATCTTACCATGTGGGCTGCCATAGATTTTCAATCAATCAACCAAAAAAATTGATTGAATTAAGTTGATTTGATGAAAAATCTAGACATGTATGGGGGCCTTTAGTCAGCACTTCTGCTTTGCTGAGATTTTACATCTCACCTCACAGGTGTGGCATATTAAGGTGCTGATTAGACAGCATTATTGTTCTTACTACTCTCTATTACATTCGTCAGGTCTCCTGCATATTTTACTTTTTTCTTATTCTGAATCGCTGGCAAGCCTTGTATTCTGATATATTCGCTTTGACTTTCTCTGAAACATAAAAACTTTAAAATGTAAATATTTTGCACAACTCGCTTTGTACTTTTGTACAAAATAATAATAGTAGAAATATTGGCAAAGATATTAAAAATTAGCTAATGAGTATATAACACAAAGATATTTCTACATGAATTGTCAATATCTTGCCTCTATTAAAACTAATATAGGTATTGCTATGCTAAGGCATTAAGCAAGAAGCTGAATCTACTGTGTGAAATATCTATTTTGCCTTAACTGCCTTAACCTCCCTAGCGGTTGAGACGAACCCTGTTCGTTCGCTGAACAGGGTCCTCTCAACCGCAGGGGAAGCCGGCGGCGGGGAGACCCTATGCCTCCCCGGAAAGCTGCAGCGATTGTCTTCAGCTCAGAAGGTTAAAAACTAATGCAAAGCTTTCATTGAATCCTCACATCTTGTGACAACACAAAGACCTCCAGGAAACTAATACACTATGGAGCTTTAAGCCTCATGCATTTTGCAAATATGACCTGAAAACACTTTCCCTTTTCTCTGAGGTATAAGCACTCATGATATTTGAATTTTACTAACTACATGAATGAAGTGGTAGGGATTTTTATTTCAAGAGATACATATTCTGCATAGACTATTAAAGAAGTTTCATCAGTCTACATGAATATTTATATTATTTTTACCTGCTATTTACTAATGCATCATATGTATCATTAAAAACAAGTTATCTTGTTAATAAAGCAATCACTAGACTTTAGATATGTTGCTATATAAGTCCTCACCTACTCTGAATATACACTGCAACCTTCTGAGGGGCTGCAGTAGAAGCTGGATTGTGGAAGTCATTTGTACATACAGCTTGGAACCTAAAACTCCAGTACAGATGCTTGAAGAATACATTAATGCTAAAGCCCATCACACAGCTTTACAGAAATTGTATGGTAAGATTGTTAGGTGTATGGGGGCCTTTAATATTGCAGAGTGTAACAACTATGTAGAACCGGGTCCTACCTGATAGAATACATAGTAATTGGAAGGTTAAGAAAGGTCCTCATATTACAGGGAACAAAAGTGGATTGAACAGAAATTATATGGTAAGATTGAAAGGTGTATGGGGGCCTTTAGGCTAACACATTGCTTGGTATACATGAACCAGGCATGGAAAAATTTATATAGTGTTAAGACCCCCACACAGGTACTGAGCTGAGGGCGACAGATGAGCGTCATCACGCTGCACCCCGTCGCTCAGAGTATCGCCGGGCACCCTTTGTATGCCGGCTGTTAGTTTGAACGGGGACGTTCTCTGGCTGACTAACCATGTCCGTTCTCTGGTGGCAAAATTGGCCGCAGCTCTTTACGTGTAATGGGGGCCTTTACACACACATATAGTTCATGTTTTGATATATTTTATTTACATTTAAATTATGGCCTGGGAGGCTGTGTGTGGCTGTTAATCACCCCCCCCCCCCCCCCCCCCCCCCCAAGTTTTCTTTGATGTGTCTAATCTGCCAAAAAATACTTTATCATGTATACACTACCATGAAAGTTAAACTTTTTAGACTAAGTGTATGCAATTTATGTCAATTGAATAATCTAAACTGCAAGTAGTCTGAGGCGATAGTTACTAGCCCAAAAAAGTTAAACGTTTGACTACTAATGATGTATGTGGTTTGGGGGTTTAAAGCAGTACTGTATGCCAGGGAAGGGTCATAAATTACTTATATGTGTCACCCATTTTTGGTCTTTATCCCTTTTGATGCTGGATAAACACAGTCCAGGATTCTAATAGCAGACTCAGACTGTAACATTGTTAGGTGGCTGAAGGGCCTGGACTGTGGAATAGGTAGGAAGGATGGGAGGAACTTCTATTCCACCTACCCATTACCTGTAGGATGTGTTTGGCAGTAATCTAACAAGGTCGGGTGACCTAATCAGAGGGGAAGTAATGGTCTTGCTGAATGTCTGGGTACAAAAAGAAAGCTGGATGGCTTCCCTATGGTGAAAAAGCAAACTGTTGTTCTGGGACAAATCTTCTAAAGGAACTGTAAAGCACTTCTCTTTTTTGTGTTACAGGAAATACTGTTGTTTTGATTGGCTGCAGTTAAGCTTTATTGTTGATTTGCATACAATAAAGTGCCTTTTGGGAAATTTCATTGAACTACAATGTGAACATGAACCCCTGAACCTCCCAAGATCACAACTGTTAGAGTAACATGAGCCCTGCTATCAGGAAGATTGGTGACCACAGCTTCATTACTCAAATTAGTGATGGGTGCCAGCCTGACACTGTGGGTGGTAATAGTGTAAAGATAAGGCGGTGGATGTTGTTTGAATGTGGATGAGGTTCAGTGGGGATGGTGGGTTGGGGGGGGGGGGTCGAATGGCTTAGATTAACTGGCATGGGTCTGGTCCAAGGGTGGGGGAGGGATATGATGATGGTTGGCATCATAATTTACACCCTGTGGGGCAGTGGTTTTGAGAACAAGGCTTGTAGAACTGCACATGCTTGAGCAATACTTTCTTTTGCGTAGTGTTCCTCCAACCATTTTCTATATCTCCAGCAATTTTGGTGATGATACACTGTTAAGGGTCATTGAAAATAAGTCACAAATTCTACTAATTACACTAAACGAACATATGAATCAGCCTTACATAACTAGGAGAGCGGTGATATGAAATATTCTAGATCAGTGAAAATCAAATACTCAGGGTCCAAAATAAAAGACTTGAACAAAATTGATATTTATTGAAAAACAATTCTACAATTGAGGGAGTTTTTCCATACCATCTAATATAACGATGAACACATGAACTCTATGGAGGTCAGTGAGAAGTGGTCCTGGTCCATCAACAAACTGCCAGGATTTATTCTTGTTTCAGCTGATTTTTGTGTTCATTTATTTTAATTAGCAATTCATTTTTACATAATTGTGTGTTTAAAAGTTTATTACTAGAAGCACTGTATACTTTCATAATTAATAAAGTCTTATTGCTCTTCTTTATCCTTTTATTGTGTGCTGAGGTTTAGAGCAAAGGCAAGTCCGTCTCTCTCTGTCTGCATTAGGAAGCATTTTAAGGGCATACTGCCCCTTTTCTGTTTTATCCTTGTTAACCTCCCTAGCGCACTGCTGAGGTCCAGATTTCTGTACCAAAAGTGCACCAT
>CM070036.1:83855935-83894031 GCA_036250615.1 Ptychadena robeensis | reverse complement strand
CACCTCAAACTCCTCCCCAGCCACTGAGGGGTTAAAAATAGAGGAGGGGGGAGACACTGAGACACACTGGAGAAAGACGCCGAGAGACGCTCACAGACACTGACAGACGCTGAGTCAGAGAGCACTGATGTTTTGAACCAAGCTTTGTACCTAGGATTTCGGTCTTATGATCTGAGTAACGTATTTTCTCTCTTTTATCCCATTTATTTTATATATGATGTCTGATTCGCTGTTTACTAAATTCTTATTATAATCATTTTTCTGTAATTTCTGCAAAGCACTGTTTCAGACAGATTACCTATCTGTCAGATATTAAAGAGACCTTTTGGTTATTTTTACCTTTAATAGCCTGTACGATTTTTCAATTGCTTTTGATACCACGATGAACTGAGCTCCGACTCCGGAGTGTGTAACGCTTAAAAATTTTGGTTGCTTAGAAATTGTCTTAGAGTGTATGTCAATCAGTGTATGATTACACGATTGGGGTGTGATTGTATGGTGTGTATTGGACTGGCTCACGAGTGGGTTGAGCAGTCGGGCGGATCCTAGTCCATCTTTCCACGGTCGGAAGATCGACTTTAGGAGCCCATACACTGTACAATCAGATCTGTTAGGGTAGTGACCGGCACTTGGTGGCAGCGCACCTACGGTTTGGGTAGGTAGGTCAGGATTGCATGATCAGTAAGACTGACCGTGTCAATCTGCACGATCGCGGCCTGTCCGGCAAGCTTATTTAGACGCAGCCTCTCTGCGACTGGGTTTGCTAGCCAGGCGGTTGCGTCGTGACAATCCCCTCCTCTGGAGTTATGTTTAAAAGCCTCCAAAACAAAGAATTGGACAAAAGATAGATTAAAATTATGGGCGGTCCCAATGTGTGCTGTGATTGGTGTGTGTATCACCCCATTTTTTATGTTGTAGACATGTCGGTAGATCCGGGTTTTCAACATCAACAACGTCTTGCCGACATAATATCTGCCACACTTGCACAGCATGAGGTACACGACCCCTATCGTTTCACATGTTACATGTTGTGTAATCCTGTGTTTTTTGCCATTTGGCAGATCTATGTATTGCCCTTCCACTATAAAATCACACTGCTCACATTTACCGCATTTGTATAGGCCTTTTTTCTCTTTTCCTGTTTCCTTCAGTAAAGGACTCTCTCAAGTTTATCTTTGATGGAGCCGCATTTTTTGTATGTGATGGACGGCGTTGAGCTCTAGAAATTTTGAGAGTTTTTCGTCTGACCACAGAATCTGCCAGTTGGATGCAATGATTTTCTTAATCGATTCTGTTTGCGCGTGGTATGGGAGTATGATGTTCACCTCTTCTGGCCTCTTCTGGCCTTTTCTTCTTAGGTTTTGGTTTTAGCAGGCCTATTCTACTAAGGCTTTTGTGGCTATAGCCTCGTTCTCTTAGTCTTATTCTGGATTGGGCCTGAAAATCGGATGGATCTGAGCAATTACGCTTCAGTCTAATATACTGACTGTATGGTATGCTGTTTATTAGGTGTTGGGGATGATGGCTATTGGCTCTTAGCAATGAGTTGCCAGCCGTTGGTTTCCTATTTAGATATGATGTTATTCCATTTGTTTCGTTGATCTTGATCAGTAGATCCAAAAAAGGTAGTTCTTGTTGTGAGCGTTGATGTGTGAACTTGAGATTGAAGGAATTGAAGTTCAACGAGTCTAGAAAACATATTAAATTTGATTCATCTCCTTGCCAGATCATTAAAACATCATCTATATACCTCCTCCATAGCATGATGTTCTTCCGCCATTCTATTGGTAAGGTGTTAAAAAGTTGTTTCTCCCACTGGCCAAGAAAGATGTTAGCATATGATGGGGCACATGAAGTGCCTATCGCTACCCCCTGAATCTGTATGTAGTATTTCTCATCAAACGTAAACACATTGCAGGTGAGAATGAATGTTAACAGTTCCAAGAGGAAATTCCTGAGTGTGGAAAATTTTCCTTTAATTGCTCACTTATTTTTTGTATCCCTAGCTGGTGGGGGATGCTGGAGTATAGAGCCTCCACATCTATTCCCACCAGCCAGGCACCATGAGGGATGATCAAACCTTCCATTTGGTCAAGTAGGTCCATCGAATCCCTTGTATAGGAAGGTAAGGAGGCTACAGCTGGTCGTAGATATTTATCTACAAATTTACTTCCATTTTCCATAAAGCTTCCTCTACTGGAGATAATGGGTCTACCAGGAGGGGGAATTTGTTGTTTGTGGACTTTAGGTAGGGCGTAAAACGTGGGCAGTGTTGGACATGGATTGATTAAGAAATCTCTGGTCTTGTTATCAATAGTACCTTGTCTGTTGGCTGATATAATTAGCTCTGTGAAGTTGTTATATAATGTGTCGATAGTTTCAACTTTAATGAGGGAGTACCAATCTTTGTTAGAGAGAATTTTTGTACACATGTCAATATATTGTGTACGATTCAGCACTACCACGTTTCCACCTTTATCAGCTGGTTTAACTATGATGTCGTGTTTCGTTTGTAGATTACGCAGTGCCTCTGACTGAGCCTGGGTGATATTAGGTTGTACAGCTTGTGGTTTGAGTTTCAAAATTAGGTTGGAGACCTGTTCAGTGAAGGCTAAAATAACTGGGTTTTTCTGTAAGGGGGGAAATAATTTTGATTTTGGTCTAAAGGAAAAGGAGTCCCCCGAAGTTTCTGGAGATTGTGACGTTTGAGTATGTTCTGGGTCAGGGTCTTGTTCGTTTAGTAGCTCAATTAGTATTTTAGTGGCTCTGTAATGTTCGATTTTAAAGCCCTTGTAATTCTCTTTATACGGTTGTTGTCCTTCATCAAACATGGTTTTTAACATCAGTCGATGGGCGAATAGGTTAATCACCTCAAATTTATCCATTTGACTGGTGGGGCAGATTCCTAGGCCTAACTCGAAAATTTCTATTTCCTCATTGGTTAATATGTGGTTTGAGAGGTTTATACTGTAACTGTTCGTCCGCCTAGGTCAGTTTTTTTAGAAATTGGTCCAATGTTTGCTCTAATGGTGGAGCATGTGTTGAGCTGTCCAAGGTACAAACCTTAATTATACTTGTTTACCACCCATGTTATTCCTCTGCTCCATATGGAAACTTTTAGTATAACATTCACCAATTCCAATATTGTTGGGCTTTATTGTACGCATAAAGTTTACTTAAGCGTGATACAAGGTGTAAACCTCAACTATATTTGCCCACCACCCATGTTATTCCTCCGCTCCATATAGAAACTTTTAGCATAACATTCACCAATACCATTGCTGATGGGCTCTATTGCACGCACAGAATTTACTTAAGCTGGATACACAGGCTCATTACTTGTTAATAGCTACATGTTGTGCACCTTAACTATCTGAATCTACATATGCTTTTGGGTATTTACATCCCTTAAAGTCAAAACCTCTTTCCAACCACACAGTAGAATATACATGAAGTTAAGGTTAAGCGTGGTGCATATAGATACAAATAACACCAAATTCTATAATATATCAATATATTCTTAGACACAGCGGACCCACATCAGACTACACACCCCCCTGGTCCATCTGCATGGAGGGTACTCCTTGAGGACTCCAATCGGGATTTGCCGTTAGTCTGTTGAGACACTCATGCCGCCCACGAGGCCACCGTAAGACCTCCTTTGGTTTTCCTCTTCCATTTCAGGCGAGGTTGTTTTTAACTGTTTAGGGTATGTGCTAATAGATCGGGTGCTCTCTCTTATTGTTTCACTTTAAGATATTTATACTGCGCGTCTCTCGTCTCCCACACAGATTCACACAGCTTAAGGTGTATATGGCCTGAAGAAGCCGTACTCGGCGAAATATGTAAAGGTGTATATGGCCTGAAGAAGCCGTACTCGGCGAAACATGTAGCCTTCGATGCACCTTACCCTTCAATACTCCTACAGTTTGTGTCTGTTAGTTGTAGCCACTATGCCTTATGTTTGTCACGGTATAGTGGACTACCTGTGTTTTGTATATTTTCTGTGATACGGTTATTATTTTTGCTAAATACGTACTGTGACAGTGGTCACCAATAAAGCTACTATTTTACCTTACTCTCACTCCACTTGAAGTTTACCCCATAGTTTACAAATTGGGCCACTACTCCAATCAAAGTCCCATGAGGGAACAGAAGGTAGTTTTTGAAGTAATGATGAAGAGAAGCATAAAGTATTTTTAATAAATAATTGTTTTAGAATGCCCCTACACAATTTAATAAACTTCCAGCAGCAGTGTCATTAACCAAATGGTTGCAAATAAAAAAAGGGGCGCCAATTTTTTCAAATTGGAATTTTCTTTTCTTTGAGCAAGATCTTAAGTGGGGCATGCATGTTGAAAATACAATTACTTAAAGCTATCTGTTTCTGTAACAGAATGCAATTTGGAGCATGTCACTGTGATATGAGTTTATAACATATGAAATATATATATGAAACTGATTCTCTCTTAACCAAAATAATTATATAGGTACTAAAGCTAGGCAGACAGGTACCACCAATGTTTCTCATCCTTCCTATTTTCCACCATTCTATACCACAGAAGTTTATTTCTAACTGACTGATATGCATTACGTGTTAATACCCAATGGCATCTGTAAAGTTGAAATGTTTCATCCTAAAATCCTATATCTTCAGCTAAAAAAAATTGAATGATAGCAATACTAATCCTTTCTAGCTCAGGCTGCCATACAGATAGTTTTGCTGTTTAAATAAGCTCAATTCAAAATTCCAAATCTTGCAAAATACATGGCATACAGGTCTTCCCTACAATTCTAACTATGGTACCAGGGTGGCCAAGAATAGGCAGAAGGATGGTTGAGCTTGATCCTTTCCTGCCCACTCCGGCTTGCAAACAAATGTGAAGCTTAAAGTTATGAATGAACACTTATACATTTTATTGTGACAGTGTAAACTATTAAAATGCAACTTTAGAGATAAGTTGTTTTTTTACTCCTCATAAGCATAAAGGCTTTGCTGGTGACTGCTTTAAGACTAGTGACTAGTAGACTAGTGTTTGTGCAGTAGAAAGATGGGGGAGCAAAAGTGTGTGTCCCTACTATACCTGTTCAAGGTCTCCAATAAATAAAATGGCTTGCAGGACAAAAGCCTGGTGTTAGAAATGTTGCTTTCCAATAGGAGGCCATGTACACACTAGCCCCACACCACAGGCCTGAAAGGAAACCTCAGATGCCTGACTTCTGGAACAAATCTCCCCAACATAGTATATCCATTCCAAGTCAGGAGAAAATTGTAAAAAAGACATAAAAAGTAGAGGTGCCTATTATCAATGATCAATGATAAAACAGCATTCAGCACAGCTCTTTCACACTACACATGTTGTATTGCACTGCTGGCAATACACATGTTGAGCATAGCCAGTACCCATTGTTTTTAGATGTGCTGCTGTGTGTGTTGTCCTATAAAAACTGCACAGCGCAGCACATGGCATTGTGTATGGTAACACAGGTTCTCTGTGCAGAGCATTGACTACTAACATATTGAAAGACTTTTGGGTATCTAAGGCAAGCCACAAATGCGCTAGCGTTCACTCGAAGTTCGATTAGATTTTGTAGTTCGATCAAAAAAATCGACAATCGATTTTAGTTTAATCGATGTACACCACATGGGGAGTACAATTATTGTTTAATTTCGACTGTAAAGTAATCAAAGTAATCCAAAATCGTCAATTGAATTCCTCTTACGATTTTAGTTTCAATCGGAAGTTAAAGGGAAGTAGCCACACAAATCAAGCCAAAAAAACCGAGCCAAAAAAATCTACCCAAAAAAATTTGCAAGCAATGTAGTTCGATGATTGTACAATCGATAGCTTTTTTCAACGAAAAACGTCGATTGAACGCTAAAATCTAACCATGTGTGGCTAGCTTAAGGGTCCCTATACACCTTTAGATTTCTCTGTCAGATTTCCTTTAGATCTCCTTTTGTTTTACCAAAACCATGTTATATGAGGGACTTTCTAAACATTCAAGTCTACCTGTGTTCAATCGCAGAGGACCCTTTATAACATAGTTGTTGGTAGATCTAAAGGATAGCTGACAGAGATCTAAAGGTGTATGGCCAGCTTAAGACTAAAAAAAATGGTGAAGCTTCCTTGTCAGAAGTGGATCAAGAAAAGGTGGCTTGATGGCATATCTGCAAAGCGCCAGTGCTTCAGAACAGAAATTAACACACAAAGTTTTTTTGGGTTCAGAGGTTTTTGATCAGGAAGGTTTTGTACATACCATGCCAATAGAAGACGGTTCCATAAAGCATTTTCTATATATCATTTATTATTTATGAGTTAATGTGTCAATACAAATTGGCCAATATGGGAAAATGAACTTTAATGTAAGTTAGTTTTAGGATTGCTAGGCATCACTATTTGTAACAAATACTATTTTGAACAAAAGATTTGATCTTTATTTGCTCCTGCATTATTATTTTTGAGTAATTTATGCTATGCTTCTATCAAAAACAGTACCAACAGTAAAACCCATAAAATGTTACATGACTGCAGCATAAATTTCTGTTCATTGTTAGGGATGGAAAATTTTAAGCAATGAGAACATGTGGAGAAGGTTTTATACATATACCTAATAGTGTTGAGCTCGAATATTCGAATTGCAAATATATTCGGCCAATATCGGCTATTTGATTATTCACAAATTCAAAAATAAATAGCCATTCAATAAATAGACCGTTCATTTTGAGGCGATTATAATCTAGTTTTGCAATGGAGCGCAATTGCAAATATTCGCGAATATAGAATCGAATATTAGTAGAATTATTCGCGAAATATCGTGAATTTGAATATTGCCTATGCCACTCATCACTAATACCTAAGTAGAAATCTAAATATCTTTCATGTGTCTTTGATACAGCCTTGTGGCATCACATGCCCTCTTCTTGCTTCAGTAGTAGGTGGATCCACAAGTTAAGTTTGGGCGTAGTTTCTATAATAATTAAGTGAAAACAAACATATACTATAATAAAAAGCACTATTGATAACTGTCTTTATAAAGGTCTGTCTCTGGCTTAAGTAAATAAGGCATAAAAAAGTTATACAGTTTTTTGATAGAACTAAAAATTTTTTTTAACCTGTAACAAAATATAAATAAACCTTTTCTTACAACATACAAATTAAAATCTGCACATTTGTGTCCTGTGCGATAAAGAAAATAATCATTTTATCAACAGTATTTCAGTATCTCCTTACCACTGAAGGAAAAATTGTAATAAAGTTAAAAAATCAACTGTGAAATGCAATTGTAACAAAAATGCTCAATATCTTTCTTTGCCGCTGGGAAATAATTTTACTGTCGGCCTCAATAATGCCCTGAATATCTTATTTTATATCTGATAGTATGCAAAAAGAAAAGTATAGTTTAGAATCAAACCTTAAATCTAAATGCAATATAAGATCCTGTTAAAAAAAAGAAAAATACAAGAGTATTTTAAGGGAGGAGGGCAAGCATTTAATCACAAAAGCTCCTATTAAGTGAATTTATGAAGGGACTGTGGAAAGTTATAACAATCATACTTCCCCTTCAATGCATTCCACTCAGTGAATATGTAAGTGGCCTTGAATCATTTATGCCTACATGCAGGAAACTGATAAATTTTAAACAAATTTAATTGAAATCACCCCTGGAGTGAGTTTGAAGGAAGGATTACATTTAATGGTCTCACATAGTGCTATAGCTAATAGCACAAGACTGCCAGTTTCAGAGACCTATTTTTTTTCCTTTAAATAAAAGCTAAACCTTAACTAAGGAGTAAATTTGAGTTTAATCACATCTCGGTAATGGAAATCACTTTGCTATATAATGAGACGTAAAGAAGATGTTTGACTAGGCAAATCATAAAGTTTAGTTTCACTTAAACAGTGTGATACATATTTTATCATATAAATTAGGAGAAAACTACATAGGCAACTTTAATCCCATGCTATAAAGAGATGTAATCTTTTTCTTTTAGTCAAATAAGTAATAATAAAAACTGAGTAGTGCCACAAAACTTGTGTCTATATAGCTGATATACTGTTATTGTTGCAATATTTTTGTAATATTTTTATGATTTCTTGAACACAAAAGTTAAATTTTTTCTAAGAGGACAATATTTTCCATTTTTGCTTTAACGGTCTACGAGTATAGTTGGTAAGTCATGTTTTAGAATGTAATTGTTCTTATGGCATTATTATGCACAATAGTTTACTTACCTACTGACAAGCATACCCTTCACAATCATAACTTATTAATAACGTATTAATATGGAAATATATTTGGAGTTGATAAAATGGTCAACTACTGTTTGCTGTTGCAAAGCATAACATTTTTTGTTTGGCACCAGTTTTATAAGGAATTTAGAGTTATATATTTGTTTGTGGTTATCACTGAACATTGCATATCTTTGTTTTTATAAATACAATATGTGGCTAAAGGTATTCATAACCCTAGCCATTATACCTATAGCAGCTTTTATAGACTCCTATTCTAAATTAATAACCATTCCTATTGACTTGATGACTTTCTTTGCAGCCATAACTTCCACAAATCTGGAAAGGATTTCCATAAAATGTCAGCATATATATTTACATAATGTGAAATTAAAAAGAACTGGAACCTTCCAATTCAACAAGGTTCACCACTTTCTCTAATCAATGATCTAAAGTGAGGAAAGCCTTAAACAAACACTGGTCACTATTAAAGAATGATTAAGTCACCTACAGGAAATGCAAGGTGGTCAGAGACCATATTGTGCAAAACCACATTTTCAAATCAAATGAAACTGACTTCCCAGGTGGTACTTGTCAATAGTAGAGTTTTGTACCGTGTTAAGTATCGATGAATACATCAAGTTCAGAGTTCAAGTGATGCCATTATTGGCTAACTGAAGTCATTAGAGAAGCAAGCTTTTGTGATGTCACAGATCCCTTCTTCAGGCTTAATAGATGGAAATGCCAAGACTACAACCTATGTAAATGGATCAAAGAGGGCCCCTTGGGTAAAGACAAAAAGGCAATTACATGGATACATTTTCCATAGAAGATAGAAGTTTGAATAATATCAAGTGTCTAGTTGCTTGCTAGAAAGCCATAAAAAGATCATGCCATCAATTTCATTAATAATAGTAGTAGTGACGGTAGTAGTCGTAGTAATATTTCATTAATAGGTTGAGAAGTAGTTGAAAAAACAATATAATTTACTATAAAGACCTGTGATTTAAGAGCATATAATACTATTGGCTGTCAGCATAGATTCAATCCTGGGCCACTGGGGGAAGAGTTCCAGGGACGTGTATGACATGTAAGCATAGGGTGATTTGTCCCAGATGGTATTTGTTCACCCCTTATTACAAGGGGGAACGAGGAACCGCCACGAGGGGGAGAGAGCTCCCAACTGTGAGACAAAGAGAGATCATGGAGCCACATTTGTAGGCATAAGCTAAAGATCAATGGGTGTCAGGGGAAAGTCCTGCACCCCCCCCCCCCCCCCCCCCCCCCCCCCCGATTACTAAATTGATCTCACAACCAGCAAAATCTCAAATTCAAATCATTTTATTACTTAACTCACTATGAGGGGGAAAAAACAACCCACCAAGGCAAGACAAGGCAAGATAGCATAAGCCCATCAAATGTCCAATTAAATATAAGTAATAAACAGGTCTCAGTAAGAGAACAAACAAAACACCATGCTTCTTAAATGGGATGCTTGGCATGTATTACATTTGAGAAGTCTGCTTTGAGAGTTCACTGCCACATTCACCGGCAGCCCCATAGTACTCCTGTGGCTCTAAGTCATCCTATAAGTGCCTCACGTGGGGGGGAAGATGGAGATCCGGTATGTTCCCCACCCATAAGAGCGACCTGAAATCTACTATGGATAGACTCATAGGAGTCTAAACTAGGCCAGACAGTCCATGATCCACCCATCCTCCATCTTGGGTAAGTGTTCTGTTGATTAACGTTGATTAAAGTTGACATCCCTGTTTGGTACCTGTCCTGGTGGTCTAGCTTCTGTGCATTGAGGGTGACCCCTACATCAGGGTCCTCCAGCCATTTGTTGGGATCACTGTGTAGGGTATCCAGTGACAGGCATTAGGGGTGCCGCAGTCCCCCAGTGAATATGATGTACCTTGATAGGAATGGGGTAAGTCCTAGGAGACTACCCCATTGAATTAATGAACTGTAAATTACATATAAATGACATTCAAGACTATATTGTAATATGTAATGCTTACTTACACAGAAGGACCCAAGTCTAAATACTCCTGAAGAAGACCTTATTGGAGGGAAATGGGTATACTCCACTTGAATTGGCTATATAGGATGACACCCACTGCTGCGTACAGCAAGCAACTGGGTCTTGTACTAGGAATGCGTCCTATTATGTCCACGGTGGAGGATGGCAAACCTAGAGACAAGTGGCTAGCCCATTTGCTGTTGTCTTGCTCCTCTTGACTGCCCCTCCCATTCCTGGGACTCAGCTTTATTCCCTTCTGGCCCAAGAGCCTCATGGGATATAGAATTAACGGGGACTGCATCTGACCTAGCTAGTATGACTACACTACAGCACTACTACTGTGTAAATGAATATAGTGAATGACTAGTCATCAAGCCAAAAACACTTCTCTACAGATGCCAAAATGTTGCCTGGTATGATAAATCCAAGATCAGACTATTGAGCATAATGACTGCCATTGCACTTGGAGGAAAAAAGGTGAGGATTGCAAGATAATTTTTTCCACTGTCAAGCATGGTGGCAACAATATTGTGTGCTACTGCTTTGATGCCTGCAGAAGGGACAGGTCCACTTAACATAATAGAAGGCATCATGAGAAAGCAAAAATATTTTAATTGCAGTAGCATCAGGGGCATAGCTAAAAATGACTGGGCCCCATAGCAATATTTTATACCCCCCCCCCCTATTATTAGAGAGCTAGTGAGACCCCTGCAGGTAGGAAGAGGTCCCCCAGAAAGATAGCCGTGAGCCACCTGTAGTTGCCAGAGCCCCCCCCCCCCTTATAGGTAGGAGCGCTAGTGAGACCCCTGTAGGTAGGCAGAGGTCCCTCCAGAAAGATAGCCAGTGAGCCCCCCTGTAGTTAGCCAGAGGCCCCCCAAGGTAGAGAGCTAGTAAGATCCCTGTAGGTAGGCAGAGCCCCCCCAGAAAGTTAGCCAGTGATCCCACCTGTAGTTAGCCAGAGCACCACCCCCCCCCCTTATAGTTACGAGAGGCTAGACAGACCCCTGCAGGTAGGCAGAGCCCCCTCCCATAAAGACAGCTAGTGAGCCCCCATAGGTAGTCAGGCCCCCATAGGCAGTTACTCACAGGGACATGTGATTTCCCAAGACAAGTCATTGAAAGCTCAACCAACTCATAATAGATGGTTGAAGTGAAATTCCCTGCTCATTTCTTATTGAGAGAGCAGAATGAAGAAAAAAAAAAAAGGAAAAAGCAGCCAGGATCGGGCCCCTAGTGGCGTAGGTTCTCTTATGCAACACACCCTGATTTCCACCTTCTTGCCTGCTTCTCCTACCTCTCTGAGTGCTACTGTACAGGGACAAAAGAGGATCATATTAATTGAAATAGAGGTACGTGAACATGCTTGTGGGAAAGCACTTATCTCCCCTATGCCCTACTGCTATGCTAACTAGAAAATAGTGAAGGTATATTAAGCCTGGGGCAGCTCAGATACAGATATGCAATGGCTGCCTGTCACTAGGGAGTGTGTCATAGTAGAGCATCTTATAGGGGTCTGTTACTAAGGAAATGTCACCATAGGGATCTGATGCTAAGGGTCTGTTACTAGGTGTGTGTTACTAATGGGTATGCCCAGGGGTGCACTAACTTTTTTAGTGAGCTCCTCAGATGAGTACCAGGAGAATGTGTGGTACTCACCCATATAGGTGGTGTCTTCCTCACTGTCTCCCTCACTGTCCTCGCGTCAGCCCCTGCATGGTAGATTTCTGCTGCAGATGGACCTCCCTGTTCCTGATTGATTCTCTGTTAGCTGTCTCCATCGACAGGTCCCAGCTGGCTTGGGTCACATGTAACTCTCACAGTACAACACCATGTGACCCCCAGACTCATACCTCATAGTTGACCCCCAGATCTCATACCTCAGTAGTGTGACCCCCCCCAGATCTCATACCTCAGTAGTGTGACCCCCGATTTCATACCCAGTAGTGTGACCCACAGATCTATACCTCAGTAGTGTGACCCCCAGACTCCATACCTCAGTAGTGACCCCCAGATCTCATGATAATCTCTGACTTTCGTCCCCAGATCTCCAACACTCTCTAAGTCCAATAATTTTTTGATTAGTAATCCCAATTTGACACCCCTAACTGCACCTTTCATAGTTATAAAGATTCCCAGCGGTTTCAAGTGACATAATGTATATGTTAACCCCCCTAGCGGTTGAGACGAACCGTTCATTCGCCATCGGGTCGTCTCAACCGCAGGAGAAGCTGGCATCAGGGAGACCCAAACACTCCCAGGAAAGCTGCAGCGATGTCTTCATCGCTGCAAGCATTTCCGGGTTTCGGCCACCGCCCGATCGCGTCATGGTGACACGGAAGGGGGCGAGGGGTGGGTGCAGCGCCAAAGACTTCCATGTTAATGGAGGAGCGCCGGCTTTCCCACTCACGCAGCTGGTGTCAAATGACACCAGCCTGCGTGAAGAGCCCCAGAGGGAGGGGAGAGATGACAGCAGTGTACTTTGACACTGCCTCGATTGCCCATATCGTGCAGTTTATAACGGGCGTGCGCTAGGGAGGTTAACAATAAAAATTACCAAAGAATTTTGGCAATAAAAAAAACATTTAAGTAGTGTTTAAACAACTACCCCCCCTAATCCTTTCCCCCATTACCAATAACCCTCCCTCCACACACATCACAGAAACACAGTGTGCCCCAATAAAACCACCCCTCCCTCCAAACACATCACAGAAACAACACACGTGCCCCAATAATCACCCCCCCCCCTCCTCCACACACATCACAGAAACACACCACTGCGCCCCAATAATCAACCCCCCCCCCCCTCCTCCACACACATCACAGAAACACACACCGGCCCCAATATCACCCCCACCATCCTCCTCCTCCACCACATCACGAAACACCCACTGCACCCCAATAATCACCCCCCCCTCCACACACATCACAGAAATTAGAAGATTCTTAACCTGCCTCGGGAACTCAGGGGGTGTGGCAGCAAAACCTCCTAGGCTTCAGTGCTGAGCCTATTAGCTTCCTCCTGCCTGACATGCTCCTTGCTGAACACAAGATGAGAGAGCTGAATAAAGGAAAAAAAAGAAAAAAGCAGCCGAGATCGAGCCCCCTAGTGGCTGCAGGCCCCATAGCATTGCTATGGCTGCAGTCCTGGTCCCTACGCTACTGAGTAGCATCTCAAAAGACCAGCAAGTAAACTCCAATCCCAAATGGACCTTCCAAATAGACAATGGCCATCACAATTTCCAGACCTCAATCAACATGTAGACAGAAGTGAAAAACTTTAAGAAACTTACAAACCTGTACCAGTTTTGACAAAACTTCTACAAAAACCCAAAACAGTCAGCTGAAACAATATAATGATAATGCTACCAAATATTTAGACCAACTGAAATACTGTATTTTTGGACTATAAGACACACTTTCACCCCCAAAATTGAGGGGGTAAAAGTGCCTGCGTCTTATGATCAGAATGTGCGACCTGGCTGCGGGTGATCGCGACTCGGCTCCCTGCCAGCTCTCCTGGCAGATGGGAGATCTGCACACAGCCAGATCTCCCATCTGAACTGTATTGGCTATATTTGCAGAGCCCCTCATAGTGTGTGTGGGGTAAGCTGGCAGTTTCCTCACACACACAGTAACAGAGGGAAGACATGAGTGCAGATTCCCCCATGGGCCCACTCCCTTTTCTGTGTATGAGGAAGATGAAATGCCACTAAGTGTGCTCTCTAGTGACACAATTTTTGTGTCTGAAATTGGGTACTGAAGGGGATTTTTTCCCTAATTCATTTAAACACATGAAATATTTTTTTTTGGTTTTTCTTTTCTAAAAACTGGGTGTGTGTTATGGTCAGGTAGGTCTTATAGTTTGAAAAATTCGGTACATAATAAAGAGTGAAATAATCATTAAATTGTCTGTAAATATTGTTGGAAAATATTACTTTTGTCCTGCACAAAGCAGATGCTTGATTGCATAAAATCTGTGGAGGTAGATAAAATTGAAGTTTGTAAAGGGAGCTTAAAGTACGTTTTTAAGTCACCTCTCACTATTGCCAGCACCTGGACATGAAACATGGTGCACATAGGAAGTTACAAAGGAAGATGTAAAAGGAGCATAGTGAACATAGGAAGGTTTAAAAGGGGCATGTATAGGAGTAGAGTCAAGTAAAAAAAATATTTTGAGCCCCAGCTTTAGGCCAACGTCCCACTGTGTCTTTTTGTCATTGCTCAGTGCATGTCTTTTACGTGTATGACACACTGACTATTACATTCAATGGCCCAGTACAGACATGCATGATGTGCTTGTGACACGCACTGTTTTTTAAAAACATTTTTAACATAACATAAACATAAAACAACATTTTTACCCCCCATGACCCAACAGGGTACATTAAAAGGTTCACTTTATTACAAACACTTAAAATGATTTTACATCCATAAAAATGTCAGAGCAAACACCCTGTGCAGAATTTGCCACATCAACACATCAATCAAGTTACAGAGCAGGTTTACAATTTCCAACAGAAGATTAGTACATGTGTCCCAAAACACTGTTTTTCACAGACAGATGGCGGGGAGCAAAGCACAAACTCTCCTCTATGGGGGTGTGTATTGTTCCTCAACGCATTTCGGCCCTCTGCACCGACATCATCAGGAGAAGTTTACACCAAAGTTGATCATGGTCATGTAGACAGGTAATATCTACAACATAAGCAAATACAATAGTAATAAATTATCCACAACATAATCGCCTCCTATCTGCAGCAGACTCCTACCAGAGTGGATTTCCTCCTTCCTCCCAGTCTACAACCATGAGGAATAGGAAGATATGAAAGACACACATTTCTTATATGCCCTTCCCTAGCACAATAACATATACCCCAAAACTGAAAATCAGTGTTTTGCTCAACAAAACCGTCAAGTCTGTTCCTCCAGGGACACCGCTGCTGTTTAATCTACAAACAATTGGCTCCTGGTCCATCGCCATCCCCCAGCACTCCTCAAGGGGTGTCCCCTTATGTCCAGGGCATGCTGCTGTGATCCACAGTAGATATATATATCCTAAATACCTGTACACAGTGGGCATGGAAAGTATTTTCTCACTTTTTGTTATATTGCAGCCATTTGCTAAAATGTTCTTTTTTCCTCATTAATGTACACACATCACATGGTCCTAAGTATTCAGACCCTTTGCTCAGTATTTAGTAGAAGCACCCTTTTTGATCTTTTGATACAGCCATGAGTCTTTATCAGAAAGAAGAAGCACGTTTTTTACACATGGATTTGGGGATCCTCTGCCATTCCTCCTTGCAGATCCTCTCCAGTTCTGTTAGGTTGGATGGTAAACAGTGGTGGACAGACATTTTAGGTCTCTCCAGAGATGCTCAATTGGGTTTAAGTCAGGGCTCTGGCTGCGCCATTCAAGAACAGTCACGAGTTGTTGTGAAGCCACTCCTTTGTTATTTTAGATGTGTGCTTTGTGTGTCATTGTCTTATTAGAAGGTAAACCTTTGTCCCAGTCTGAGGTCCTGAGCACTCTGGAGAAGGTTTTCGTCCAGGATATCCCTGTACTTGACTACATTCATCTTTTCCTCGATTGCAACCATCCGTCGTCCTGTTCCTGCAGCTGAAAAACACCCCCACAGCATGATGCTGCCACCACCATGCTTCACTGTTGGGACTTTGTTGGACAGGTGATGAGCAGTGCCTGGTTTTCACCACACATACCCCTTAGAATTAAGGCCAAAAAGTTCTATCTTGGTCTCATCAGACCAGAGAATCTTATTTCTCACCATCTTGGAGTCCTTCAGGTGTTTGTTAGCAAACTCTATGTGGACTTTCATGTGTCTTGAACTGAGCAGAGGCTTCCTTCTGGCCACTCTGCCATGAAGCCCTGACTGGTGGAGAGCTGCAGTGATAGCTGACTTTCTACATCTTTCTCCCATCTCCTGACTGAATCTCTGGAACTCAGCCACAGTGATCTTTGGGTTCTTCTTTACCTCTCTCACCAAGGCTTCTTCTCCCCTAATAGCTCCATTTGGCCAGATGGCTAGCTCTAGGAAGGGTTCTGGTTCCTCCCAAACGTCTTCCATTTAAGTATTATGGAAATGCCGTTATGATGGGTGTGGTGTTTATTGTTTAAGTATAGTCAGAGATGGTGGTTGGGCATTTTACAGTTGCTACTTCAGTACCCAATTGCTCCATGGCGTCTATGTTTTATTGAGAAATTTTTTTTATTAATTGCACCATAGCAGATGCTTCCCATTCGTTCAAATGAATGAGGCAGATCTAAAAGAGTTTCTGAGCTTTCGTTTTTTCTGTGTGGGTGGGTGGGGAACATACTTTGTGTCCATATCAGTTCTCCCCTCCTAGCACATGGGAAGGATTTTCTCCAGGCCTGGTAAGCATTATTTAGTTAATTAAAACTGCAGTGTAACACCGTAACGAAGCCCGGTAGCTTGCTAACCAAATCCTTTACCAGCAAAAAAGCGTGTATGGTGGACACTTGCACTGCGCCTGCAAAATTTGTGCAGCAGGGTGTTTTCTGGAAATGAAAGCATGTAAGAAATCATTCCCCCTAGCCATGCTGCAGCTGCTATAAGGCACAGTACCACAGCGTGGCTAGCATTAACGCAAGGTACACAGGTTTCCATAGGACAATGAGTGACTCCGTGTGACACAGTTCCTGCTACTTAAAACCCCCCCCCGCTTCCTGTGAAATTTGCATACCCTTTTTGAAGCACCAAAAATACGTTTCACAGTTTGCCTAGTGTAGACTATACTGTACAAAGTCATGTCCAAAGACACATGCAAAACAGGTCCAAACCACACCAAAGCTCCCAAAGACACACCTAGAAATGCATGCCTTTTTATGTGCTTTTTTTTTTTAAACCAAGTGGAGCCTTGGCCTAACTTATGATATATCTCTGCAGACACCTTTAACGTTTGCCTGCAAATATCATAATTATGGTACCATGCTCAAGGACTTTGCACTTAACTGAAAAAGCCAGTAGGTTGCTTTAACAATGGGAACACATAAAATTACAAAAATGTAAAACCTGTAGTTTTCATTATTTTTCACATATAATAGAATGTAATCCCCTTTTTAACCTTAACCTCTAACCTTAAAATGTCGATCACATGATCTTGAACCAATAAGAGTGGTTTTCTACACTAAATGCAAATTTCTAAACTAATTCCAATTTTGTGTTTATTATCTGTCCTTTAATATGAGACATTATGGTGAGAAAACTCTTTTTCAGATATCTAACATTTTTGTTACATTCTCTAAAGGTTATCTATCTACATAGTAATTACTGGCCTATGTTTCAAAGCCTGTATGCCCCAAGTAACTCACAAAGTTCCTGATCTGGAAACACCTGACAGATGCAGGCTACCTACCCTGTCACCTTCATGTTATCCTTCATGTTTTATATGAAAGAAAAGCTACGGTAATAGAAAGAAAAATACCTTAAGGGAATCTGTAACAAATGCAATAATTCATTTCATTTAAAATCTGATTAAACCTTTAGCACATTAACAAGAATGTAATTCAAAAGAAAATGGAAACCTCTGATACATCTCGAATCAAACTATTTACTTGAAAGAATAAAATTAATCCTTTAATTATAACATGAAACTATGATTTCTTTTCTTCTGTATTTAAATAGGAGTGCAAGTGGCTAAAACAGTTAAGATACTAAACTTATTTATTATCCCTAGACTATCTTCATTTTAAACAGATTTGTCTTTGATATGTATAAAGTTGAATGCTTAAATATGGGTTACTAATGTCATTTTTTTAAACATCGTTTGAACATGTTTGAGGGCTACTTTACTATGCATTCAAATACTTAATATCAAATAAAGAAAGTGTCTTCACATATACCGCATTTTTCGCACTATAAGATACCTTGTGCTTCTTATAGTGCAAAGGTACAACCACCTGGGGGGAAAAAAATTGTGTTTTATAATGCAAAGGAGCTTCCCAACCTCCTTTAAATTGACCTGAATTATTTTTTGGGGATCAGACGCTTCATTGTATAGGTTGGGTCCTATACAACAGTACTTCTAATGGTCTGGAAAATATGATAGTTCTTTCAATTGATGATGTAATACAGTAGAGAAACAGGGATATAAATAAATTCCTCCTCATATTGATAAAATATTTGCTCCTCATATTGATAAAGAACTACCTAGTAGTGCCATTAGAAGGGTGTCAGTAGCATCAACAAATACAAGTTTTCAACCGTAGAATTCATAGTTTCTATGTTTTCTGGCAACCCCTTGCCATGACACTTTCAGTTCTTTACCTAAAGTAAACTCTGCAACCTTCATCATTAATATTTTGTATTTAGCAACAAAATTCAATGTCTCTTTATCAAGTTGTTATATTTATTGATATTAATGACTACAAAATCTGATTAAAAGGTTTTCACTCTCTCCAACTCAATTGTGCTAAAAAAAACACACTGTAGAAATTGATTTGGAAAAGGTGTTTTACATGTTAAACCTTGCCTTATTTCTCTGAATGAATAGTTGTTATTTTTAAGACAATTAAAAACAAAAAATCAGAAAACAGACAAGATTTTTCTATTCAGATATTGATAATGTTATATGAAGTGAGTATCACATAGAACACACCTAAAATATACAAAAAAACTAGGGATGCTCCCATGGATTTTTTTTTTGGGGGGGGGGGGGGGGGTGAAAAAAGACTGTCCTAGGTTCTCTCCTAAAGGTTCTCTGTCTAATGTAACCTTAAAAAATCATCCGTTATTGACTTCAATGTAAATGGTGTTAGATTTAAAATACTTATTCTTTTGTTGATATATATATAGATATTAAATATGCTATGCAATACAAAGACACATTAAAGCTTTCATAATCCAAATTAAACACTAACTATCATATCAACTATAACAGCTCAGGTAGACTTTTCTGCAGTCAGCATGCCAATTTGAAAATTCCTCAAATGTTGCGAACGTCTGTGGCATTGTGCTGTGTGATCAAACTGCATATTTCAGAGTGGCCTTTTATTGTGGGCAGTCTAAGACACACCTGTGCAATATTCATGCTGTCTAATCAGCACCTTGATATGCCAAACCTGTGAGGTGGGATGGGGTATCTCGGCAAAGGAGAAGTGCACACTAACATAGATTTAGACAGATTTGTGAACAATATTTGAGATTAATGGGTCTTTTGTGTATGTAGAAAATATTTTAGATCTTTTAGTTCAGCTCATGCAAAATGGGAGCAAAACAAAATACATTTTTGCATTTATATTTTTGTTCAGTGTAATAAAGGCTTGAAATACATGAAATTGTCAACATAGGCCTCATTTAGTTTGAGGAATTCATATGGGTTCCTAGTAATCAAAACTGTTATTCAGTTAGGCAAAAGAAAACATGCAGAGAGAAGGCTTTTTAGGGTAAATGGATGCCTCCTACCACTGATCCAAAAATAAAGAAAACAGATTTAAACCTTGGTATATTTCTACTGACCAGAAAACATGGCACAGGTGTTGGCTCTGGCATGCCTCCTGGCCTTCATCTCAATTGTAAAAGGTTACAGTAAAGATGAAGGGTTTGGTAGATTGAACTGCTGAGAGCACCAGGGGGTCAGGAATCAGGCAATCTTGTTAGTGTTTTGCTTTTTCTAAGGGTTCTTTAGCTGACATTATCTTTTTACTCCAGCAAAGATCAGTAGCCAACAGTTAGATGAAAAATCAAGGTCTTCTTTGCATGCAGGACTGAATTTCACAAATCCTTTTTAGCAATAGGGTGAATTGTCATGACTTGTCAAATATATAACATATACTACAAAAAAAAGTATCCAAAGTAAAAACCTGTCAAATTTGGATAAAACCCCTGAAAAGGAATGAAACTGACTGGAATCAGGCAAACATTTGCCACAAAAGTCAGTTCAATATATAAATATAACTACACATATAGTATAGAAAGTATGCAATCTTTGAAATGGAAAACGTTGCCATCATAACATAATACAGATTTACCCCCATTGAAACTTACGGCCCGGCACACAAAGGGTGCCCACTGATGCTGTCAGCTCTGGAGAGCAGCGTGATGATGTCATCACACTGCACTTCAGAGCTGATCTCAGCCCAGCCACCCGAAAAAGGCTGTCCGTGGGGCACATGCGCAGTAGCGCAATCCCACGGACACAGGGACTGGACGCAGAGACACTTGCATATTATTATATGTGATAATATATTTATCTAAAAAATTATAAGTAGCCCCATTACATTTCCATGATGGAATTATGATAATTTAAATTATACATATCTGCTATTCAAATGTACTTTATAAATTATTCATCAGAAAGTGTGAACCCCTTTATAAAAGCATGTGTTTTTGTGAACAATAAAGGAGGAACGTGTTATGTTTTACCATCTACAATAGTACATTTTAAAATCCTTATCTATGCTTACAATTTACACAAATTATTACATAAATTTCAGAAAAAAAATTATTAGGTTTAGGAGTCTTTTGATGTTATCCCCAACATGTTCCTTCACATAGGGATGTGAATTTCAGACTGTAATTTAGCACATAGATCATTGTCATATGTTTCACATCTAAATTGAATAAAATGATACACTGTTCACCTGAAAGAAGACTTTTTAGGTGGGGACTATTTCTTATTGACATATTGGTGAAGAGTACATAAATAAGAGTGCATGGTCATCTACAAGAGTACCTAATAACAATATATATATAACCTATGGACCACAGAAATAAATGATTAAAAAAACGTTAGTTTACAAAAGTTAGGGGGCAACATTTAGTATGTAAGCAAACAACATTATCAACATCTAAGAATGGTAGTGAGTTTAAAAACCCTTTTTTGGTTTTGCAAAAACAAAGTGTTGTTATATGGAAACATACTCTTACTTTTATAATGATTTCTCATATTATAATGTAGTTAAATTATGTAATATAAATAATGCAGATCAGTTTTCAAATAACAACTAAAATGTGTCTCTTGTGAGATTTCCTGTGGATTCTTGTTATCCTTATTGCACATGCAGAATGATTTAATAAGTCGTTTAAGAACCAGAAGAAAGGGAAACATACTAAAGCTGTTATCACCAATTAAACCACCTTCAGCATTTTGGGCTCTGGCCAGTTCAATTTATTAGGCTCCATAACAACATCTATCTTGTAAATGAGTCTAAAGTAAAATTAACAAGTAAGATCATCATTGTCTGGAGAGTCCCGGGTGGAGGTCCAGATTTTTGATCATCTGTTCTTGGCTTTCTTACAAGTGGACAAGTCATAATACAAAAACAATAAATAATAGCTGTTGAGAGCTGTAATGAATACTAATAAAATATAGAACAAGAGACATTGAGAAATGTATAGCTTCAAACTTTGCTTAATATTTGTGAAAAAAACCTTGCTATCACACTAATGATCTTTTCAAAATTACAAACATGATGATAACAACTGTAAGCATTTGTGGAATTGTTTAAATAACATTTGCTACTATTGATAACTAGAGATGGTCGACTTTTTTGACTTGCTAAATTTGTGAACTGATTGCAAAGCTCCTGAACATGGTATCATTTGTAGCACATGTAGTTTTTGCATAAATTTACTTCAAAAACAAAGTCGAAATTCAGATTTTCGATTTTTTGACTTGACTTTGAACCTAATTTGTGCAAAAACTATTTGTGTTTGAGACACACTTTTTTACATAGTATTCCCCCAACCCTTCTCTACATCTGCAGCAAGTTTGGTGTTGATACCAGGGGCTTTGCAATTAACTCGAAATCGTCGAAAATCTCTATTGATAACCTAAATCACTATTTGTACAAAACCTACCCAATTTTTGGGTGCGCAGTCACCAATTATTAATGAGCAGTGTTTGTTTTTGAGAGAATCAAAAGAAACATAGCCAAAACCTAGATTTAGATATTTCCTTGAATTGTTGAAATTGAGAAGGGAAATTGTTGAATAGGTATTTTTCTTGATAAACTACATCAGTTTGTGATAGAATTTATTTTGAATAGGAATTAGCAATTAGGCATGTCTTTATCCATGCAAACTGATGTGGCACATGCCTACACATGGGTAATATATACTTTAGGTACTTTTTTCATTTGGGTGAGCCGATTCCACTTTGCTGAAATCTGAAAACACCACATTAATTTGCAGTTAACAAGATCAAAGAGGAACAACCATGAAGGTTATGGTAAGGGATTTAAGGAATCAAAAAGCCCTCAACTTGAGTAGTACATAACACAATCAAGCCTTCTTAAAACATAAGGTCCAACATGATCCATTACAAATCCCAAAGGTTTAGGTAGAAAGCTTTGTTTTAGGACAGTGGGCCGAGCCATGTAAACTATTCTTTTACGTCCCATCAGCCAAATGCACATCCAAAACCACTGATGTACATGGCAAATATAGCCCTTTTGTACAGAGCTATCTTTTCCAAACTGCATACAGCTGTTTCAGGCTCATTGGCCATCATCAGTGCAGTGCATGGAAAACATTGCTATTTGGAGTAGGGCTTGGGAGCTAACCTTGAAGGTTATGGTGAGAAGGGGTTAAAGGAATCAAAAAGCCCTTAACTCGAGCAGTGCATAGCATGGCATAGCATTGGCATGGCTCCGCCCACTGTCCTAAAACGAAGGTTTCGACCTAAACTTTGGGGATTTGTGATGGATTGGGCTATGTGAATACTTTCCATTTTAAAAAGGCTCAATTGTGCAGTTAACAAGACAATAGATTTTTGGAAAGGCCCCTAGGTGAACAAAAAATTCAACCAGACCCTTATTATCCCCTGCTATGTCATGACACCACATGAAATTCTTGATGCCATTGACCAAATTAAATTTCTGTCATATTAAGTCAAAGCAACTAGACAATACTGAATTTTTCTAGATGTATTACAAAACATTTGACCAGCTCTCCCTTCTCACCCTGAAATGACAAAACCAGCTGTATGGAAGCTTTACATGACCAATTCTTTGTAAGAGAACAGTCCCTACTACGCCTGCACCGTACCTCCTTTATTTTGAGTATTTTGTCTTTTATTTTATAACAGTACTTTACTTTCTTGCACAAGATTTTGCACCTTGTGTCCTATTATCCATCGGTGTGCCCCAGTGCACAAATCCTTTGTGGAGATTATCATGGCCTGCAACAGAATCCCATGGAATAAGACTGGGATATCATAAAGGTTAATATAGGTGTAATGAAATAAAATTCAGCCTTATATTGTTTGCTAAATGTATAACTAATCTAATACAGTGTGTCTGTTGGATAGCTGCCTCACAGATTTTAGACTTAAATGAAAAAGCATGCAAGATGTTGATCGACAGCTTTTAATGTTTAATCGACATTTAAGGTTTTAGTAGAATTACTTCTATATGTACACTGGTGGCTTCTTACTGTCTATTCCCTGTATCCATAGACATGGGTATTTATCCAGATCTCCAACCTTTACCTCAAGGTTATCCAAAGACATTTTGGAACACCTTGTGATTTTCATGCATGTTTTGCAGATTTTCACACCCTTTATTTTCACAGATGATTAATGGTTCAGAACCTTAAAAAAACATTATCAAGTATAAGTGTTGTGTACTCTTCTCTCAGTTTGCCACATTTGTTTAGAAGCATGAACAAATTTCTTTGGTCAGGTCATTGCCTTTTGGATACACAAAAAGTCAACAAAGAATCAATACCATCACTTGAAAATGTGTAAATTGCACAATGCTTCTTTTTATTAGCTTGCTCAGAGAATGTCATATGCTTTAACTCCATTATCTGTGTTATTCTGTAGTAACTATTTTAAGTGCCTATTGAGTGAGACAACAAATGGGGCACCAAGTTCTAGTAACATTTATGGATAAGATCTCCCATGCAGCAAAGATTATGTAAAACTACAACCGTTGCTTCTTCTTTTTCCAAATCCAGTGGGATCGCAGAGCCACTTATTTGTACACATATGACTTTGCCAAGGGCTATTCATTTTTCGAACTGATCTTGTTAGAAACCTGTAAAACTTTTTTCTTGTGTCCTCTATTACTACTACAAAAACTTGCTTTTTCTTTTGAACTTGAAATTTACACATTTATTTACATTAAATTTTTACCTGTATTATGTACCAATGTGTATTTATGTTTTACATGTTTGTTGTAAACTGTAAATATAGTCCAATGTAACTAAAAGTCTAACTAGGATTGCTATAGAAGTCACATGAAACCTAGGCATTTGTTCAGGTATCTCCTAATAATCAGTAAATAAGTAAGGTCTGCCATTTTAACCCCAGAAATATATAGGTGCATGAGCCTCTGAGTTAGTATTCCACTCCCACATAGCTTTTATGATCTGGCATGTAGCTAAGGGCTGATCTTAACCTATATATGTTTTTGTTTTTTTGTTTTTTAAATAAAGATTAGCCTGCAGTGTACACTTGTTGTGTTGGCATAAGATAAAGTGATAGCATTTAAAATTGTTTTAAACAAGCAACAAAAATTAAGTGTTAGATATTGCCATTTCCCTTAACACTGTGGTTGCTTTTGCTTTCCATACAAGTTTGTTCCATACAAGTTTCCACACAACTCTGTTTTCTAAATAGAATTCTAAATGATCAAAGTCACCCAATCTAAAATTAAATATCAGCACCCTTTGTAGGGTTTAGGCAGACAAAATCTAGATAGCTTTTGCATACATTAGGTAAAGGTCATGTCAAAAATTTCCAAATTTAATTGTTGACTTAATTTATGTAAAACAAATGCTAAAATAACTACAACCCTACCTCTCCAGGTGATGATACCATGTTTAAGAGCTTTGCAATTAAGGCTATGTTTCCACAGTGTCTAGGGCCCCGTCAACCCCCCTGCATTAAGCGTTTTGTCCTCCCTTGGCCCTAAACACTATATTGCTGGCCTAAATAAAATGTAATTCTAAAAGGACAACTTCTCTTTTAATTTGGCCAGAAGACCCTTGTGTTTAAGTGCTTAGCACAATACAAAGATCCTATGTACCCACATTTAGACCCTCTTATAAAGCAAACAGAACGCTTGGACATCAGATCACAGTAGGCTAACAGTCAAATATCAGGTGTTGCCTGACAAATTACATATTATACACTGACAGAACTTACAGGGATTTTTAGGGTTTTGCAAGAGAAAACTAAAAGGTGCAGCATATATTTATTTAAATCACCTAGAGGCCAATCTTTTATTCAAACAGCAAAGTTTTTTTTAACTGTATTTTTATAAAAGAATAAAAACGGAAAAAGTAACAATAACAATAGTAATACATAGGAATCCACCAAATGTCCATACATAACACAACGCAAAGCATGTGGTACAGAAATCATAACTCCTGAAAACATCCAAAATACAAATGAATGGGGTTGACCGAGACATGCATAAAACAAAGAAAGTTCAAGCTAAATTGAGGCTCGACCTAAAGTCTCGCAAGGTGGTAACCCATAATTGAAAAACTTCCAGACAGCCCCCATATAACCACAGCAAAGAAAGGGAAAAGGAGAAAAAGAGAGAGGGAAAGAGAAGCAGAAACAGAGAGGAAGAAACAAGGAATTGGCCCGACCAGACAAGGTTTACACCCACACTAACCAGGTAGTTGGAAATGATCCCACCTCTCCCATGTCTTATAAAACTTTTAACGGGGTCATAAATGGGGACAGACCTTTGCTCCATGAGGCATATAGTATTCTAGCATACAAATCAGCCACCGACGGGGCAAGTGAGACTTCCACCTAAGAGAAATCAGATACCTCGTCAAAATATATGGAAACTCAAAAAAAAACTTTAGTCACCAATCCATGCACCGAAGGGAGTGATCAATGAGTATTGCCAGAAAATGTGGAAAAGGGTGCCCACATCAGCCCCACAGCACCAGCAATGATGTAAGATATGTGTAAAAATGGAATCGAGGACCGCAAACATAGTACTTTATTTGTGACCCTGACACTCCTAGAACCCAGTAAAAGAAGCAAGGATATAAACCTCAGGTGCAAGTATCTAATAAAGCTGTTGTGTACATGTATTCTACCAAGAATGTAAATTAGTAATATAATGATGTAATTTATTATATATTGATATATGTACAGTATATAATCTACAATTGTTTGTGTCAATTTACATTTGTAAAGTTTCATTTCATTACCTGTAGTTCTGAAAATAGTACATTTAGCCATGTTTTGTTAATCATTACTTTTTTTAGATCATTTACAAAAGCATGACCTGGTGGCTGATTTCCTCAGACCTAAGGCTGTAGCTAACTAAAACAAAGGACATTGTTATGCTAGGTTTGGTTTCCCAGCCAGTCATAGGATGTGTATAGCAATGACTGTAACATCCTTGCTCTGCATGAGCCCTCTTCATGCATTAATAAAACAGGTACTTAATAAAAACCTCATCTGCTTTCAACTGACAGTTGTTTAACTTTCCTTTACACTAAGGCTCATGTTCTTTTTGTGGTGTGACAAAGCTTAATGGAGGTTGTTGTAAAATGTTTTAATTGGGGCCTGATTTAAATTATAGATGGCCTTAGTGACATGTACTTCTCTAGCATATGTTTTGACACTCTTAGTACACAGATAAATTAAGATAAACAGAGGTGCAGCAAATTTTCGTCTCTAATCTTTTGTTCAAAAATAATATTATATGCTTAAAGTTTAAATTTATAAAGTTTAAATATTTTTACATACCATTTAAAAAAACATGTTGTACAGTAAAATAATGCAATTGTGTAAATGTAACCACTTAACTAAAATTGTATCCTTTGAAAGCATACTTTGTGGTTTTTTTGTTATTGTAGCTTTAAATATGCGCTGAAACCTTGAAAAAAAACACATTTATTTAGTTAAACATAAGACACAAAACCAAAGACTTTTAAATTGATCTGCTATGTCCCATCGTCATAACAATTGAGGATAGATAAAGGAACAGTCTTCATACTACATTTTAGGTTTGTGTGCTTATATGAGAATCACTTTACTATTAATTCCAGTGGTAGAGGAACACATTATTGAAGTGTGCTTTATTTTCTTTGACTGGAGACAGATTTGTACATTCTGCTAGTATAAACTGTCTTGTGTCACCCTCAATCTTACTCTAGTCAAGGGGTATGACACTAACAAGATAAACTGTCATAACCTCATAAGACTTGATGGGAGAAGGGGCCAAAAGGTTCGCCTTTGCCAGTTTTCCAATTCAGTCCCATTGCACCTACAATTGACTTCTAGAATATCATGCCATGGCATCTGCTCTTAGTGCTGGAAGTCTGGTGCTTGTAGATTTTGGTATGGAACTTGAACCTGTACTGAACCTGTACTGACAATGAATTACAAGGGAAAATATGTCCAAAATGCAGTTTAAATCCTAAATCTGTGTCTTAAAAGCTAACCCTTCTAAATCAGAATCCTAATACTTATCATAATCATTCAAAGCCTTCAAACCATCCATCCCATACTATAACTCTACCTTTAAGCAATTTATGTATGAAATGCACGTGTCATGGGATGTATATGAATGCTTTATGTGATGTATAGTAATGAGCGAGTACCAAAGTGTTTGGGTGTTTTGTCATAACCTATTGCGATGTTTGTGTACTGCTGCTCTGAAGAGGGGAGGGTGCCTGGTCAGAAAGTGATAAAAACACCACCCAGATGGACCTGAAAACAGCATGAGGATGATGTCTGAATGCATCTTGGACTCCCAAGTCGCTGCTTTTACAGACAAATAAATGCCCAAACCCCCCCCCCCCCAAAAAGAAATACATTTTACAGGAAAAATGATGCTCTAAAACCCAGGTGCCCAACTAAATTAAACTAAATTAAACTAATTAAAAACATAAATAATGTCTTCTAGCTCTGCCTGCTGTCATTTTTTAATTATAAAACACTTATACAAGTCAGTATAGATTGAAAATGTTATGTGCGGCCTTTTAATGATGCTGAAGACCGCACTTGTTGCCCTCCATATCAACTTAGTTGGGCACCACTGCTCTAAAACATTATATGACAGTGTCTGCAGGTGAGCTTAGTCTCTAAAACATTATATGCCAGTGCCTGCAGGTGAGCTTAGGCTCTAAAACATTAGATGCAAGTGCATGCTGTTCAGCTGCTGCTTTAAACCATTAGATTCAAGTGCCTGCAGTTGAACTGACTCTCTAAAAGATGATATGTGAGTGCCTGCAAGTGAGCAGACAATGTAAAACATGCGCTAAAATATTAGAAGCGAGTGCATGCCGCGGACCCTATAAACAAATTTCAGTTGAGGGCCTGCAGTTGAGTTGACTATCATTTCAGAATGTTTTCTACCTTTAATGGGACCTATAAACTTTATCACTCAAAAGAAAAACAAATTGAATTCTTTTAGGTAGAGGGAAGAAAAAATATAAAACTAAAATAATATGGTTGAATAGGTGTGCACAGCCTTAAACTAACACTTTGTTGAAGCACCTTTTGATTTTATTACAGCACTCAGTCTTTTTGGGTATGAGTCTATCAGCATGGCACAGTTTGACTTTGCAAGATTTGCCCACTCTGTCAAATCTGTCAGATTGCGAGGGCCCTCTTCAGATCACCCCATATATTTTCAATCTTGGTATGATGGACACTATATGTCACAAAAAACACCAGAATATGCACAGTTCATTGTGCCCATATGAATGTAGTCTACAAACAGACTGTCAAACACACACTATAGTCCTTAAAAGGACTTTTTGGTCTTTGATTAATGAGATCTTTGTTACTGTTGCGCACACTAATCTCTCCCTGCCTAACAGCTTCTCTGTCTGAGCTGATCACTGTAATGCCAGCCCCTGACATGGCTACTGGCATTACAGTACTTGCACCTTGATGGGCTGTCTCCAACCCATGAAATGTGCGGTTCGGAGACTCGAGCATGGCGCACAAGCACATGTGGTGCTTGTTTGAGTAGTTGTTCGAGCTGTACACATGTTCGGGTGAGGTGCTCACTCATCACTAGTGTACACTAAATCCACTAAAAAAGTATTCACAACCCCTTATTTTTTTCACATTTTGTTATAAATTATTTTTATACCCCATTATGGCAATGTGAAAAAGGGCCTTAATTAGGTGAACAAGAACCCAATGGTCACTTTGCAGAGCTTCAGAGGTCCTCTGTGGAGAAGGGAGAACCTTCCAGAAGGACAACCTTCTCTGCAGCAATCCACCAATCAGTCCTGTATGGTAGAGGGGCCAGACTGAAACCACTCCTTAGTAAAAGGCATACGGCAGCCCATCTGAAGTTTGCCAAAAGGCACCTGCAGGACTCTCAGACCATAAGAAACTAAATTCTCTGGTCTAATGAGATGAATTGATCGAACTCTTTGGTTTGAATGTGAGCTATCCCATTTAAAGAGAAACCAGGCACCGCTCATCACCAGGCCAATACCATCCCCAAAGTAAAGCATGGTGGTTGTAGCATCATGATATGGGGATATTTTTCAGTTGCAGAAACTGGGGGACTAGTCAGGATAAAGGGAAAGATGTAAGCAGCAATGCACAGAGACATCCTATATGAAAACCTGCTCCAGATTACACCTTAACTCAGACTAGGATGCCAGTTCATCTTTCAGCAGAACAACAACCCTAAGCATGCAGCCATGATATAAATAAGGGGCTTCAGGACAACTCTGCAAATGTCTTTGAGTAGCCAATTGAACATCCGATTAAACATCTCTGGAGAGATCTTAAAATAGCTGTGCACCCACATTTCCCATCCAACCTAATGGAGCTTGAGAGGTGCTGCAAAAAGGAATGGTTAAAACTGGTCAAGGAAAGGTATGCCAAGCTTGTGGCCTAAACCTGGTCCTGATCTTCATTTCAAGAAGTGTCAAACATATTTAGGGTGTCTCCTGGAAAAGCAGTGTTCAGAAAAACAGGTGGTACTTAGCCAAAGAAAACTGTGTATTGCAAATCTTTACTGCTTTCTAAGCGGTGCAAATTTTACAATTATTCATAATTAGTAATAGCAATGATGCTAAATTTAGCATTACCAATATTTAAAATGTAAATATTTTAAATGGAAAGCACTATAACTTCTTTTCTTCAATGCCAGCACTTCCATGTTAAATTGCACTTGGTTTAATCGTCATTATTCAGTAAGACAATTGGAAAAGAATATCTTTCAGATAAAGAAGTTTAAATACATAGACATTCTAGACTAGAGTAGGCTGGAGAATATGGCTTTCTTCATCTCTGATTTCACTTTTCCATTAGTGAATATAAGCTGTGTAATTAATTATTAAGATATCCTTTCTTAATCACTCGCAGTGGAAGAATTTATGTTATAATAGAAGGATGCAACACTGTAGAAATAATACATAACATTATACTTTCAAACAGGGTGCTTATAAAATTCATACCAAATACACAAAAGTATTAGTATGCTATGTTTATAGTAGTAGTATTATAAGAATAATAGTAGCATTATTGATTAGGTAATGTTTTTAAATATTGAATAGTTATACAACTCAAAAGCTTACATTTACAGGAGTAAATGTTTATATATTTTCTTCTAGAATTGTAAATATTTTTTTGAAAGTTGCTAGACCTAATTTCAGCAGCATATTTTCATATAGAACAGATTAAATGTAGATTGAATAAAGATTTTGATAAGAACATTTATGTTTATAAAGGAGTCATGTTTTTATTCATGTATGTATTTCCATTTTCTTATCTACCATAATCTGGAAAATTATTTAGCCTACAAAAAATTTACCAAAGCAATGTTTAGAAATTGTCAACTTGCTAACCACATCTTGTCTTAAGCTAGATTAGATATAAATGTTTTTCCAGATGAGAAAAGCATCCAACAAGCATTTACTGTATTTGACATATAACTTTAATTTACAAAACTGAGCTCTGCATCTACTGTCATTTTCAGCCGCATTAGAGTCCCACAAGTGAAGGACCCCATCATTTTATAGTTCTACAGTTACTCACGCTACTTTCAGCTGCTGATTCTAGTATTGCCAACCACCATCATTTAAACCACCATCATTTAAACCACTTCTATAAGCCTAGATAATCATGGACTTAACTCCTTTACTTTTTTTGCTGTCCAGTTAAGCGCTCACTTATCCTCACAATTAGTAGACCAAAGAGAAGAAAGTATGCACATTAAAAATGATCAGTTTAGACTAAGCTTTATATCCAAATAGCTCACTAACTAAGCAGTTTTTTTGTAAATTCACTGTTAGTTGTGTTGTTCTCTATGCGAAAATGAAATGTTTTTAAAGTAAGTATAAATTATGTTATGTATTCCTTATTCTATTACGTGATATTGTATGTTGTAAACTATTATATAGGAGCAGAAAAGAGTCCCCCATTTTTGCATGCTTTCGTCTCCCATACAAGAGTTTGAGAGATGCTTGAACAGCACCAAAAATGCATGCTGCAGGGCATTTGTGGTAATTTGCTGCATTGCACGTTACCATTAACACAAACACAGGGGTCAGTGGGAATGGTACATTTCAAACCTGTGTACCTCACTATAATGCATTGATAGTTTGAAATTTTTAATAAAGCATATCTGCATTGTAATGATGTCAGTATAAATGTATTTTTTTTATAAAATCTGACAAAACCTATGTTACTATCCAGTTAAACCATTTAATTACAGTTTGTAAATGGGACACAGTTCAGTCTATTTTGTCAGCTTAACCTGTTATTCTGTTAATCTGATGTTCTGCACATATGCTATACATCATATATATCAAATTTGAATTTCTATTTTTTAAGCCTGATATTACTTAAATTAGGCCTTTAGTAAATTTTCAGATCCATGATGTGCATAAAAAATAGCAAACTGGCTTGACAAAATGATTAAAACTTACCATACTACAAGTTGTACATGTTTTCCGCATCATTATATAAATATATGCGGCATGACACGCTATTGTTTTTTTATTGCACTTACTAAACCTTTTTGGTTTTGTGATAAAAGGAAGCAAATGGTGCATTCAAAAGCCTAAAAGCTGGAATAAAGATAAGGTGCAAAGTGTTATTGATTGTTTTACATAAAGAAAATTTTAAAAATGCATTCCCTTGTCAGGTCAGGTATTTATTCATTCACCCATAGACAAGATAAAAAAGTTGAAATGTGAAGAAGCCAGAAACAAACTGTGCTTAGTAAATGTGCTAATATTAGTAGTAAAAAGTCATGGATGGATGGTGAAGATGGAATTGAAAAAAAAATTTCAACAGAAATCTTGTTGATTTGCTACTGTGATTTAGTTTTTTGTTCTTGTGTAATAAAAATATGACTCTTGTCTTACTAGGGCATATTCTACTAATATATTATGTTTGCAATGCTTATAACTAAATGTTAATGTATAATTTCCACCCTTAAATGTAGCTTAGAATGAAAGTTATATACTCCCATTGTTGCACTGAAATGTCCAACTGTGTTCACTGTGATGACACGCATTCATGATAAATAACATGACCTGGGGTAGGGCTGACCTTAGAAAGATGTAAGAAAAAATACAAATTAAAACAACCATAATTCTACCTTATAATAGGTGTTTTGTCACACGCTGTGACAAAGACAATATAAAAATGAAAATAACATGTAACAGTGTGAAAATAAAACTTACACCAATACAATGCAAGAATAATAAAAATAATTGGAGAAGATTTAGAATATATATAGGATATAGAAGATATAGAATATAGAATAAGATGGAGAAAGGGAGGGTGGGACAAAATCAACTGTACCACTTCCACCTTGTACTTTTATCCGTAGCTGTAGTGATGGCCGAACTGTTCGCAGGGCACATGGATGTTTGCACTCCTTCTTTACACTAAAGACCGGGAACAATTCCGTCAGTGACGTCACATCCGGCAATCGGAACCAGGAACTATGTGTTCCAAGTTCCGGATTTCACGTCAACTATGTCACTTCCGGATTTCCCAATTCAAATTCCCGCCAATTTGAATCTCCCCGCGTACAGACGGATGTTGTATTTTTTAAAAGTCCGATCCGCCTGTTTGCTAACGGACCTGGACGAAGTTCGGCCATCACTACGCAGCTGACTTTCTGTCCAGCACTTTCTGTCCAGTGTGGCCTTGGGCTGTTCATGGCCACAACATATGTGGAAGGTGCCATCTCTGTGTGATTGTGGATCTAGCTATCAGCTATTTACTTTTTTCTGCAACCCAAATCCCGTCTCTGTTAGATGCTGATGTCCGAGATGTAAACTAAGTCTTGGTTGATTAGCAAATGTAGTTGTCATGCACAAAAACCTTATTCAATGCGTACAATGCATATTAACATACATCTAAATGTTTTACCACTGAAATTTTAGCAGATATATGTGTAAGCAGACAAAAAAAGAAAAAAATGCAAATGTACCTTTTGCCCGCCATGTGAACTGACCAGTTGAGTAGATATAATGTATGATTGATAATTAAAATGTGTTAATGTTCTCTGACATGAACAGGGCCTAAAACAAATTGGACACACATTTTTAATATGTTACCATAACATGACAGATATTGGGTTTAAATAATAAACCCTAGTAACACTTATAGAACTCTTCTTATTTCTTACTTTTTTTTCTGTGAACCTAGGCACAGTCTGGTATACTTTGCTTAATTCATTTTTAAATGACATACCTTACATATTTTCATTAGATAAAGACCCTTTAATCTGCACAATAACCTTTTTGGCCAGAAATTAGGAGACTTGATGACTTTGAAAGTAGCTCAGTTTTGTTTTCCTAATAGTTTTTGATGGTTCAAAAAGTTTAACGAAAGGTTTATGATAAAAATTATTAACTCAGAGACCAATTGAAAGCATTGGTATTTAGTTAGTGAAGCAGCTATATTAAACAAAACATTCTCAAGTGTTTTCTGTCTAGCCTGTTCTTAGCCAACTGTTAGATTAAATTTTTGCATTTACTAAATGTATTGTTAGCTATACTATTATATGCCTCTAAACACTCTAAATCATATTGTCTCACTTCTTTTACAGAAAGTATCACATGTGCCTTTTGTTTTACAGGAGATCAAGTGTGTTTTAAACTGGTTTGGAGAAGTCAAGGCTAGCTCTCCTCCATAGAAGCCATGTTTTCTATGCATTGCACTTATGTACTTATATTAAGTTGGTGGCAAATAACAAAAAACGTTGTGCAGCAGCGCATTATTCGATGATGTGTAGATCATTTTTGTTTTCATTTCTACTAGGAAATTAGAGAGTACCCTCGATGGGGACTTTGAGTTGGTAGCCCGCCTTATTGGTATTAATGTATAACAATGATAGGACCCATTGACAGTTTTTTATCTAACATATGACATATATGAAGATATAAGAATATACATCAATATAATCAGACAACAAAATAAATAATAATGAGAAATTCCCATATGGGCACCGACTTTCTGTTTTATTGGCTGCATTTAGGATTGCAGTCCATGGTTAATTTTGTCTACATGTTTTGCCCATAATTTCGGGCTTCCTCAGGACCATAACCATCTATTTAAAAAAATCCAAATAAATTGAATAAACATAACAAGATACTAACCATATGAAATCATTCATGATAGTAGGTTTAAGTATAATATAATCATAACTATATAGATCAGTCATTGCAATAAATACAAGCAAGTCTAAGCATAACATAATTATAACCATATAGATCAGTCATATCAATAAGTACAAGCATGACATAGCCATATGAATCAGACATAATGGTCAGAATTATCGTATCATAGCTGTGGTCAATCATGACTAAGATTTAACAGGGAGGTAACAATCGTAATAGTTTACACGATTTAACAAAAATACACCAATAAGCTCCGTCAAATAAACATTTAACAAGTTTACAGGAAGGTTGTGGGAAAATTCCAAAATAAGAAAGTATTGCTCTAGCACACGTAGTATTAGCATAAATTAAGCTAAAAGTGAAGTAAAGTATTATGAGAACAATGCTTTTTTCCCCACACCTTGCTCTACACCTTCAGCAATTTTGGCGATGTTACCTTGTTTTACCATCTGTACGCTTGTTTGCAGAGCACAAGTATAAATAGTAGAATAGGTTTCTTATGGAAACCTGTCTACCATAAGCAAACACATAGTGTATAGTGTGAAAAAGCCATGAAATGCTATATAAAATAAATGGCTTATATTAGGCTGTATCGTTGATGTAAAATAGCAATTGTGGAGTGTTTTGGTACTTGAAGCTTTTGTTATATGTATCTTGTCTGGTATACTTTTGTGAACCTACCTTACCTACCTTTGCAATGTAAACCGGAACTCAAAAATATTTTTTGGGAAACCTTTAGCAATAGTAGAGTGTTTTATAGTGTTACAATCGATAATTATAGAGTTTGGAGTGAAACCCTTTATTGGCTAACTAAAAAAAGCAAGCTTTCGGAATTTGTTCAGATCCCTTCTTCAGGCTTAATACAATTCTGTTTTTTAAGACTCGCATTTATACACAAAATATATATTTATGACATTGTTTTTTTGTGTATAAATGTGAGTATCAAAAACCAGATTGTATTAGGGAGCGATCTGCAACATCCTGAAAGCTTGATTTTTCAATGACTTCAGTTAGCCAATAAAGGATATCACTTGAACTCCAAACTCTCTATAATTGGCAACCTTTAAAATGTTAACTCTCCCTGCTTTTACATACCACTAGCAAAATTTTGGGAAGTACTGAAGTAGTACACTTGTATATAGTGGAGTGCACTATATTTTACCCATTTTACCAGATTAAATTTTATCATTTACAGCATGTGAAAGTGTCTCGTTGCTCATGTGCCTACAACATCACAGCTTTTTTTGAACCCCTAATTGTCTCACAAGATCTAGAGCGAGATCCGAATGATGTTGACAGAGTAATCCTTGCTGGAGGACCTAGCTGTCCAAACATCTTAAGTTTGTTAGTCATATATTTTGTGCATTTACTGCCTGTAATCACTATAATTTGTTATTTTGAGTTATTAAGCAGGTAAAGTTAACTTGCAGGTGACCTTATTATTACCTATTTAACATCCATCTTTGCTACATCAATGTTAAGATGTTTTATGTGTTCCTATTGATCTTTATGGGTACAGAAGCTGTAACAGTAGAAAATAAAACCATTTTACCCTATAAAGATAAGATCACTTTTTACTAAACACATCAATTGCTTTGTACCATGCAATATTGTTAAAGAGCCTCTGAAAGTGGATCTATGATGAACATAGCATAAACATTTTAAATACCTGTCAGTAGTAATGGCTGAACATCAGCCTTATCGCAAACAGGCGGATCAAAGTTCGACGTCTGCCTGTTGTGGGGGTTTAGCTGCAAATGGGGTTCCCAATGAGGCGACTCCACACAGGCAGTCCTTTCTTTAGGGCTCCTGCCCGTGTTTATTGGAGCAACAAATGCTCAAACAAAAGAAGATACCCTCGCAGGGGTCATCAGTGGCAACATAAAATGTTCATAATAACAGCCTGCTGGCTAAACAAACAAAGCAAAGCTGATCCAAGAGACTGTCTCACACATACCAGCCCCTGACACTATGCATCAGGTGCTCTAATGGGATCCTGAGCTTCAGGAAACACCCGGACCAGGAACTGGGAATTTGCCCCATCCTGCTCTTGCAGATTCCCAGTAAAACCAGCCCCAGAACAGAATCAAGAAAACAGCAAAGGAACATAGGAGTTCCTCGCAAACATAAACAGTGCTGGTTCTACCTCAGAATGGGAATCTGAGATATCGTGGTCCAACATATCTCCCATCCAGCACTCTACCCAGTGACACAGGTGATCTTGGGGTCACTGTCTCACACTATTCACAGGGAATTTAAATCAGGTTTCAACGGAAATAATGCCAGTGATGTCACTTCCGGTACATGGAACGCACAGTGCCTAGATCCATATACTGAAGTTATGTCACTTCCGGTAAATGGAATGCACAGTTCAGTGTTCAATATGCTGGAAATTACACCACAGACTTCACTTCAATTTTTTTGGCTGATTTTTCACTGGATACCTAGTCTCTAGTGAAAAAAATTTTCCTCCTGCTGGACCTTTCCGCGTCTCATCCGGCCAGCGGAAGGGCAATTATCTTGTTCTCGCCAGCAAAACGAACATGGACAGTTCCTCCATCTCTACCTGTCAGCTGTTTTGAACTGGGAAAATCCACAAATCTAAAAAACACATAGTTACCTTCCTCTCTTCCTGGTTCTCTATGTCGCCATGTTCACTTCTGTCATACTCTTTATACACTAAGATGGCCATCAAACGGTTATCATGAATTTATCTCGAAGTCCCGTGACTCTCTGTCCCTCCAGTGACACTGGCAGGCTACCTGGCACAAGGGAACTTGGGAAGATTTCCTTCCACAGTCTCCATGTGCCTGGGAGTCCAGGTGAATACAAATATCACTGTACAGGAATGTTTTGTCTATGTTTACTTAATTCCTAGTGGGAGAAGCCGCAACAAGTGCCATCCTGTCATGTTTTTATGTTTTTTATGAGGTTCACTCAAGGTTTATAGGTTCACTTTAATGTTTGAAACAAGGTTCCCGCAATAGGTTTTACTTGTGACCTGCCAAAATCATGGGCAGATCCAGAGATATTGGCTAATGAGGCTACATAAAAATCTAGTCAGGAATAGCTCTTTCTTTTAATATAATGGGTAGCATCACTAACAAATTTGTCTTGTAAAATATTCCTCCTAGTGAGTAGTAGTTTTTCTAAAGTTCAGTATCAGTGAGCGTCTTTATTTAAAAGCTGGCTATTGGGTTTTAGTGATGGACCGAACTGTTCGCCGGCGAACTGTTCGCGGCGAACATCGGGTGTTCG
>CM070036.1:83836650-83852373 GCA_036250615.1 Ptychadena robeensis | reverse complement strand
ACATGCGATGTTCGCCGCGAATAGTTCTCCGGCGAACAGTTCGGGCCATCACTACTTGTTTACATCTTAAATTAACAGAGCTTGTATTTTTACTTAGAGCTGCTATAAACAGTGCCTACAGCCTTCCCCATAACCAGCTTATGCATTTCGGCCCTTTTTACTAGTTATGAGCATCATAGGCAATACTTGTATTTGTAAAATTTTCATCTAACATTCATAATAAATTAGAAAATTTAAGAATTCATAATATTCAATCATTATTACCTTCATTGCATAAATCGCCACTTGTACGTGCGCATATTTTGTAAATGCAATGCATGGCACTTTCCAAAGATTACCTTCATTGCCCAAATCATCACTTGTACATGCGCATATTGCAAGCGCAATGCACAGTAGTTCCGGGTACTGATGTAAAAAATCTTGACTATTCGGGATTACAAAGATTTAGCACTATATTCAACATCTTCACAAATTCTCGAAGTGCCGATATTTGCAATAAAAAGTTCAAAGATCAAAATTTTTTTTTTTTCAAATCAAAATATATCATGGGTTTTTTAACTCAACTTTTTTTCTTACTCAACTTCCCCATTTGTTGTGTTATTTCCTTTTGCTTTTTGTTTGCACAATACAGAGGATCCTTGATTCTACTGTAAAGACTTACCAATGTTGTTATCATAAGCATGTGCTTCTTTAATCATTTTTTTTCAAGAAAGGAACAATTGTAGCTATTGTGCTAACTTGTTTAAGTCCTACTATTTGTATTAACCACATCATTAATATCAAGGGGCTTGTAACATACAACAATTAATCTACAAACCAAAAATCTGCAGTGCATCACAATCAGTATTAACAATTTAATCTTTTATAATCAAGTTCAAATAATTTTAGACAGAGCTATACTGCAACACATATTCTATTTATCCACTCTTTAAAAAGATATTATAGTTATGAATATTACCAGTTTCATGTACAGAATAAAGCCATGTTTCTGTAATGTCATTGAAATCAGACTGTTTCTCAAACATTTATCAAATATCTAATTATTTAGTTGTCGACTAGAACTCTACATAACATAGCATCTTTATGCCTACAAACACACATACAATAATGTCCAACTTTCATTCTGGTTCTTTAAACAGTTTTCATGGCTCTTACACCTTTTAGCAACCAAAGAAAAAACCCATTCAGCTGCAACTACAGTTGGCTTGGTAAATATATATTGGGTATCTTAATTAGAGATGGTTGAATATTTTTTTAAAAATGTGGCCATTTCGAGGATTTCAAGTTAATTGCAAAGCTCCTGAACATGGTATCATCGCCAAATGTGCTGGAGATGTAGAGAAGAGTTAGGGGTATACTACAAAAAAAGTATTGCTCTAACACAATTTTTTTAAGTTCAAATTAAGTTCAAAGCCAAGTTTCAACTTAGATTTTAAACTTTTTTTATCCAATCCAAATCAAAACAAAACAAAACAAATGTAAACAAATAAAAAAATAATTTTCATGTACCTCTAAAGCCAGCCATAGATGCTTCCATTTTGCGAATGATCAATCACCATGTGCATTCGGGGTGATCGCTTGGTGATCAATCACAAAACGAACACGCCCACCTGGAGCGACCGCTCGTGGTCTCACAAAACTTTGATCAGCCAGAGGATGAAAGTTTTTCTCTGGTCAATCATCAGTACTTTGAATGGGGACCAGGGTCCCCATCCAAAGTATCGGTTGTCGAATCGCAAATGGTGTATTTCGATTCGCGGAACGATTTACCATGGCATCATGATGTCATCATGCTGCGTTCGAATGTTCGATAAACACGCACAGAGCATAGAGTCTATGGCCTGTTTAACCTCCCTAGCGTTATGCCCGAAGCAAGTACGGGCGCAGTTTGATCGTGAATTCAACTGCGCTCTTGCCGGGCGCAACCACCAGCTCTCCGTGTGCCTGCAGCATTTCTACAGAGCTGCAGGCACACAGAGCTTTTCCGGCCCGTGTCTTCGGTGTCATTGGTGACGCCATTGGGGGCAGAAAGGCAAAACACTGTATCATTTTGGTACAGAAATCTGCACCTCAGTGAACCACCAGGGAGGTTAAAAAAAGTTTCTTCCTCACTAGCAAGATCAATGTTATAATTATATATCATTTCTTTATATATTTATTTAGACAGTACAACATCATTAGAGATAGTAATGTTCCAATTAGGGTATTGCTTTCTGTCAATCTATATAAAACATTTACTGTTAGTTTCTCAAAGAAAATCTAGGATTAATATTATACCTATAATTTAAAAATTCCATGTGAATCTGACTTGCATACCCTATTGTTTTGTGACCACATATTTCAAATACTGAATAAACTTTACTTCCCTTAAAAACTGCTTTAAAACATTTGCATAGTAGGGGTTTATTGTGAATTTTTTAAGGAAATCCCTCTGTTACGCTTCTGTTTTGGACAATTATTAGCTGTCAAAGCCAAAAATAAGTGTGGGAATACAACATTTATCTATTTATGGCATTGTGGGAGCAGAAATTGTACTGATTCTTGAATATCTTATTCAATCTTTTTCCTAAATGCTTAAATGCTGGAGTAACAAAAGCATAATCTGTCCATGTAACTGTACTAATGACCACACACCATGCATGCAAACTCAATGTATTGTGATAATACTTGTTTGTAGTAACAATTAATCATTCATATTCAATATATGCATAAGCATTGTGAACATAGATTCAAATTTAATTGAGTATGCAAAAGGTTGCAATTGATCATTTGTAAACAGACTGTGTCTTGAACTTTAGAGTTTAGGAAATTATGATTAAAAAAACAGTTTTATATATTCAGCATTTAAATCCAAATAAACTGGATGGAAGAGAAAACAAACTTTAAATGGGAGACTACAGAATGAAAACTAAGTGGCAGCCTTGGTGGTCTGAGAAACTCTTCAGTTTAAAACTAAACAAAATACTTGATCAACTGAGAAGCTTATTTCTTCATACAATTTAGGGAGAACAATAGTTGGCACATGAAATGACTATAAACAAATTATGGCTAGTTTTTTTCATTTTTTTATGAGCTATATTCAAAGATACTTTATGCCCAAATTATCTAGAATTAAAAACAAATCAAAATTCACAGTGTAAAACGTTTCAAACGTTTTACCACCTTACAATACTATAAAATGGGTACATCTAAACCCTCAAACCTACATCCCTAAAAACAATCTATACACCATTATGTTCATAAACATGATTATCATAAAGACTAATCGTAATCCTGTGTCTATGTTTCTGGGTGAGTGACTTTACATATAAGCATGAACAAAATTATGGCATCTCCTTTTATTTGCTAGAAATGTGCAAGTTTTGTAAATAGGACAATTTGCTGAAGTTTTGTTGCGCTCATCTCCAGCCAACATATATGGACATATTTTGTTGACTTCCCTCCTCAAAACTACTTCTGGATTCTAAACGTACCCTGCTATAAGATAGACAATAGGAGGCGTTAAGAATATTCACAATGCAGTTTATATTCGAAAATGTCAGAGGATAATACTAAATCAAATTTAGTTACCTATTCTGGCTGCAGTTACAATACATCAGTAAGAAAATGTACCCAGTCATGGTCAGCATAACGAGGGACCTGGCAGGTCTGTGTCTTTGTCCTTTGTCAATAACTTTGTCTAAGAGAACTAATAGCAGTAGGTGCTGCAGTGCTAAACTTAACTAAAAGAAAGAAAATATCTACCCGAAAATAACATTTTAAACTTCCATTTCAGTCAAGCTGCTCTCTCACTTTCCTTCTCTCTGTCACAGAGGGACTAATTGTCCTGTTGACCAAAGAAGAAAATACCAGATAATATTTAATAAAAGAGCTCACTGAGCCAATCAAGTGTAAGGAAACATATTAAAAAATACTATTTAGTGAAATATACAGTTTATTACCGATGCTCCTACACATTTGAAAAAAAAAAACCTTTTTGTATAAACATACCCAACAGGGGATGTTATGTGGCAGGTGGTAAGCCTCCAGGCACTATAACGCTTCTACAAAAAAAAATTTTTTTGTACAAAATGATTAAAATAACATCCAAGTTCATACACATGAATACATATAGGGTAAAATATATGGCCTCTTTGCAACAACACAATACACTTCAGATGATTGGCAGGGAATTTAAATCTGCCCGCGAACAGGCGGACGGTGGACTTCTTTAAAGATCCGATCCGCCCGTTTGCGGGGCACACTAATGGTGTGTGACATCTGCCATTTTAATATAATTTTACTGTAAATAAGTAACCTTTTGCTAGTATATCCTGACCCAATCATTCAGATGTAAGCAATAGATATCTACATGTGCAGAAAAACAGATGAATGGTAAATTAAAGGTTAAAAAAGGCCAGTCTTGAACCCAACTATAATTGTGACTAGAAAGCCATAGATGGGTAAAAAAATATCTGTGAATTAGTGGACAGGTACTTGGTGAATAGATACTAGATTATTGAAAGAAAAGAAAGCAAATAGCTGAAACCAAACCCCTCTGGGTGCAGCGTTCATATGTAGGGTTTTGGGGTTCACCCCCAGGAAACAACGCAGCAGATCTCTCCCCATCTTAGCGGATCTCAGTGTGAAATTTTCTAGTCTGAGATCGGACTCGTACAGCCTATGGGGAACCAGTGGTATAGGTTGCTAAATCCTTCCCGTCCGGTTATGGAGAATAAATAGGATTTATTGTGGTCCCACTTAAAAAAAGGCTCCCTCCTCTGCTTACAACAATCAAAACAGACCTGAAACACTAGAGCAAACCAATTTTTTAATGGCTTGGCTATAAAAATGTACATTACTCCATGTTTTTTATATCTGTTTCAGACTTACTGTTACTGTTACTCTTCGTACTTTTTTGAGACACTTTCTGTGGGAAAACAAAAAACCAAGGCAATGCAAGCCCTACAGGCCCTTTAGCAGCAAGGCATTATGGGTTTTCCTGATCCTATTACGTACTACAGAGCATGTCACATAACATAGAGTGCTTGATTGGAAGCTTAATGCAGATACAAAAGCATGGGTTATTTTGATGATGCTGACTTGATATGGAGGGCCACAAGTGCGGCCCTTGACATCACTAAAGGGCTGCACATAACAATGATCCAGACCCACCCCCCATCCACATATCTCAGCAGGAGTCAAAAGCTGACAGCACCCACCCCCCCCCCCCTCCTCTGGGTGCAGCGTTCATATGTAGACCTGGTTTCCCCGATCAACATTGACAATTTTACTTAGGAGCCCCAAAGTTGATAAGGAAAGCTGGGTCATCATGTGACCACTACACAGATGAACTCCTATGCATTAATAGTTAGGGTTTGGGGGCCGCATGTTTTCTGTGGGGAAACAAAAAACCAAGGCAATGCAAGCCCTACAGGCACTTTAGCCGCAAGGTGTTATGGGTTTTCCTGATCCTATTACGTACTACAGAGCATGTCACATAACATAGAGTGCTTGATTGGAAGCTTAATGCAGATACAAAAGCATGGGTTATTTTGGAACAACAATTATCATCAACGTTCTGTCATGTTTAACATGGATTCTGTTCTGCAAAAAACACCCATTCAATGCACTCCCTCCATCAGTGCTATCCTCTATCCTCTAAAAGCGCTTCACAATTAAACAAAATCCTGCACCCTAACCACTTTCTCGAACCCCTTCTTTCACACAACAAAGATTATCCACTGTAAGTTTTTTACTTCTCCTGATGGGAATCTTCACTTCTCCCTTTGTGCCTCAGATTTGTTTACTGACAACATTTTTAAAGATAAAGCTACACTCGACTCAGAAGGTATACATTTACAACACTGAAAATACTTTCAGATTCAATTAAAACAATTTACGAATAGGACCCTTATTTGTAGAGAACATATTTTTCTAAAAAAGATATGGAATTCAGTAAGTCTGCTCAGACACTTAATATTGGGGATTTATAATCACATGATTGAAAACACAAAGATCTCCCACTGCCCATACCGCAAGTCCTGGGAATCTGATTTACATATATCCCTCATGGATGTGAGTTGAATTTTTATGGTAACTTTACACCAGTTATGATAACTATCTGACTATCTGACTATCTATTTGTTCTCTGTTTGTTTACTGCTACTCTGCATACTGTAATACTCACCTTGATTTCTCCTGATTGTATTCGCAAATGTATACTTTATCTTTTTTCAATAGACATTTAAAAAAAAAAAGTTTGGAATGAGGCACCCGTAAAGATCTAGTTATTCCTCTATTGATACATTTTTTTTTACATCAACGCTTGAATGCTTATATATAAGTGTTTTGTGGCTCTTTGTTCACTTCATCAGGATGATACAAAAATGTTTTTAAATGAAAGAGAGTATCTGTAAAATATAAAAGAATACAAACATATATATAGAGATTTTTTTTTCTAATCTCATTCAATTGAACTGATAAACATACAATAAAATATATTTTGATTTAATGGGGAATATATAAAAATTCCCATTATCGAGCAGATGAAGGTTTGGGATATAGGATATACATCAAATGATTGAAACGATCAAAACATATATTTAACTTGGACATCATATACTGAAATATTAGAGCAATCATGTGAGTGAGCTTTTTTCTGGTCCATGAGGATGGTGACATTTGTACGGTGCTCTAAAGAGAAAAGGGGGAGGCTGTGAAAATGACCATGGAAAGGAATAGGTTAAATTTGAAAAAAAAAGGCCGTGAGCCATGGAAGGGTACAGGTTAAGCTGACTTTAAGGTTAAAAGAAAGAACAACTTCAAATGCATTTGCAGAGATAAATGTTTGAGAAGTCTGGATAAGTTAAGCCAGACTATATGTGTACGTGAGGTCATAATAGCAAAAGGCCCCCATACACGTGTAGGATTCCATGGCCAATTGATCACTCATCCAATTGATTTTGGCGATCTCAGCGGGAATGGGAGCTGCGATCAATCTGCCAATTAAGAGTATCCGATCGCTGCACACCACCTTGTCCAATTGATCACGTCCAATTGATCGGGGGCTCAGAATTGGATCCGACAGAGAACCAACATGTTGGTTCCATCAGATTGATTCAGGGCCGATCGGGCAGTTCTCTGTCGGATCCAATTCTGAGCCCCCGATCAATTGGACGTGATCAATTGGACAAGGTGGTGTGCAGTGATCGGATACTCTTAATTGGCAGATTGATCGAAGCTCCCATTCCCGCTGAGATCGCTGGAATCAATTGGATGAGTGATCAATTGGCCATGGAATCCTACACGTGTATGGCTAGCTAAAGAGTCGTCATTACCTTGATATGGGCAGTAGCGTCTCTGGAAGGACCAAAAAAAGTGCGCCCTCAGATGATGTGTGGTCCTTTAATTAAGCCGGCATATGTGTCCGGCTGTGCTGCTGTGGTGGACAGGTATATGTGGGCTTGTTATAAGTGTGGCATCCAGGCTCATGCATGGATGCTGGTGATGGCGTAGCTTAGAAACTCAGTGCATGTGCATGTCCGCATGCACTAAGCTTGTAGCTTATATTAGGGACAGTGTATGTAATATAACTCTAAACCAATTGGGTGCATAAATATTGGTATTCTATACAGATAAAAAAGATAAGAAATTAATTAAGGTAATAGTATAGATAAGGGTGATTGTTGAAATGTATAATTTTGCACTGAACCAATGAACAAAGCTATAAAGCTATAAGAGATATCTGATCCAGATTAAGCATGGTATACCAAATACAAATTTAAAATTAAATTAAGTTTAAAATTTGAATATGTGCTTCATTTAAATATATTAATTCACATATTCATATATGTGTATGTACATAACTGCCTATTTGCCTATATAGACGCTCACTTACATACTTACCTTTGTAGTGGGTTGCTTTAATCTTTCAGTATATGATGTCCAAGTTAAATATATGTTTTGATTTTTTTAATTATTTGATGTATATCCTGTATCCCAAACCTTCATCTCCTCAATAATGGGATTTTTTATATATTACCCATCAAATCCAAAGATATGTTTATTTTTATGTCATTTTACTCTGGAATATATATACTATGTATGTTTATCGGTTTGATTGAATGAGATAAGAAAATATATATATATATATATGTTTGTATTATATTATATTTTACAGATACTCTCTTCCATTTAAATGTTTTTTGATGAAGTGACCAAAAAGTCACGAAACGCTTATATATAAACAATCAAGCGTTAATGTTAGCCTTTTTTTTTAAGTAGGACCAAAATAAACCCTATAAACTACTTTGCATGCTCCTGTAACACAAAAATCTCTTTGTTAAAATGTTAATTTAGTTCATAGTACAATTGCAGTGCCATTCATGACATGGATATTTCACTTTTCTCATGGAAACATGGAGTTCTTCTCAGTAACATGTCTATCATCCATAAGTAGTGCCACAACATTAGCACATTAATAAGTATTAGGCCAAGTCTTCATTTGGTGTTAGGTATGTATGTTTTTAGGTTAGGTATGTATGTTTTAAAAGGCTCAGATATGAATTCATAAAGGTCAAAGGAGCTTTAAAATTTTTGGTCTTTTTCATTGCATGTCTGAAATATTTTTTGTATTTTTTTTTTACCTACCAGCACACATACATATAATATTAAAATGCTTGTAACATTTTCTTTGTTTTGGTACTTCAGGTATTGTAGATAGTCGGAACAAAACACATAACTAAAGATTTTTTACATCACTGGAAATGTTTTAAAATGAATGTTAAAATACAATACCCTTTTGTATATTAAATTTCTTTTGTAATTAAAAACTCTATACATTTTACCAAACAAAGATTGAAGCATGGACTGAGCTCATGTCCAGAAAAAAAAAACTTGACTGTAGGTAGATTCTTGCAAGGCAAAATTTTCTTTAAACAGTTGGTCTGCAGCTGCTAGGAACACATTATATTAAGGGATTTAAGTGCATTATGTTATGTTTGTCTCTCCTTTTATACTATGTGTGGCAAAACAAGGTGGACCCTAGGGCTTTATTTTATCTCACTGACCCTAACTATTGAAACCTTCTGACCTGTGACTCTTCTCAGTTTTGGTTTAATGAATCTAGTTTAAAAAAAAAGAGATGTATTTTATTTACCTTAACACCTTCTCTTTCATCGTTTTTCATGGTGACCTTTCAGTATTGGATTTCAGCTGCTAATAGTTTATAGCAACGCAGATTGCTTTTTCTAATAAATAATTAAGGAACTTCTGGGGGGTATGAGTTTGCAGGAAGCTGGTGTGAACTGTAATGTGAAATGTGAAAACTGGGAAGGCTGGAAGAATCAGGTTCTTTGATTTTTTTTTAACCATTTTAAATGTAATGAATTCAATATATTAGCATCTAGAAAAGGGATTACAAAATGATTAAAACTAGGATAGATACTATGGAAATTTTAAATACTAAAAATATTTATTAAAGAAAAATAAACATACATTGTTGGCCACCATTGTGTAAACTGTGTGCTAATTTTATATTTTATCATCTGAAAATTGAGCCTTTATTTTGCAGGATATTATTGAACAATTGCCATTAAAACTCTAAAACACTTAATAAAGTTCTTTAATGTATTTAGCAATAGTGCTATTTACTAAATAGGTGCCCAGGTTATTGTGTTTTACACAATCCGTACATCATTCACATAATGTTTATTTAACAGAAAGCTACATCTCTTGATGTCTGTTAATATAATCACCAATAACAGTAATAATAAGTAATAACAGTAAGTAATAATGTGCACTGTACATCTGACATGCCCAGTTTGTGAATGAGACATGTTATAGGCTTCCATGATGCAAGAGTTAAGGTTATATATTATTTAATATTATTTTTCCCAAGTAATATGCAATTAATATTCAGTAGTTCTTTCACAGAAGTGGCATATAAATCCAGCATACTAATGTTTTCAGGAGGAAGGTGTAGTATCTATAAAATAACTTTTTAAGGTATGGATTACTAAACAAAAAGGTATTTTGGATACCGGTCCGATTGTTAAAGAGACTTTAATATGGTCAATGATGTAATCTTGAAGAGACATGGACACTCCCCCCAATAAACCATCTATGCTCAGATCTTGGTTGAACAAATATTTTTTATACAGTTGACAGTTCATGTCAGAGCACAAATCAAGCATGAATTCAAAGGAATTGCCTGCAGACCTCCGAGACAGGATTGTATTGGGGAATAAATCTGGCAAAGGTTACAGAAATACACAAGAACCCAGTGGTCATTAGCTCCAACGGTACTCTGTGGTGAGAGGAGAACCTTCCAGAAGGACAGTCATCTGTGCAGCAATCCACCAATCAGTCTGTATGGTAGAGTGGCCAAACAGAATCTACGCCTGGAGTTTGCTAAAAAGCACCACCCATCACCAGGCCAGACCATCCCTACAGTGAAGCATGGTGGTGGCAGGGTCATGCTGTGGGGATTTTTTTCAGTGGTAGGAACTAGGAGACTAGTCAGGATAAATGGAAAGATGACTGCAGCAATGTACATGCTGGAGGAAAACCTGCTTCAGAGCACTCTTGAACTGGGACAACAGCAGATCAATTACCCTAAGCACACAGCCAAGATATCAAAGCAGTGGCTTCAGGGCAACTCTGTGAATGTCTTTGAGTGACCCAGCTAAAGCCCAGATTTTAATCCGATTGAACATCTCTGGCCAGATTTTAAAATGGCTGTACACCAATATTAACCATCCAACCTAATGGAGCTTAAGAGTTGCTGCAAGAGGAATGGGTCGAAACTGGCCAAGGATAGGTGTGCCAAGCTTGTGGCATCATAGTCATGTCTGTGAATACTTGTGTACATGTGATATCTCGTTTTTATATAACATGTTATCACCCCTTTTTTATATTATAATAAATGTGCCAAAATCTCAAGTAAACTTTTCCACACTGTCATTTTGGGGCGTTGTATGGTGTGTGTATAATTCTGAGGGAAAAACATGTATTGAATACATTTTCGAACAATGCTGTAACATAACAAAATGTAGAAATCATGATGCACTTTGAATACTTTTCGGATGCATTGTATATATGTTAATTTCCATTTTCAGTTTGGGCACTCAGTTTCCAAAGATTTACCATCACTGTCTTATTGGCTTATATATGCAATAAAGCTTTTCTAGTGCCTATGTTTTTTTTCTTTCATGAAGTATGCAATGTTATTGTTTGGTGAACTCGAAAAATGATCATTACTCCTTTAACCTCCCTAGTGCACTGCTGAGGTCCAAATTTCTGTACCAAAAGTGCACCATAGACTTCAATGGTAAATTTTTCTTCTATGTTGTAGGCCTGTAACTTCCCAAAATATGTCCGTACAAGGGTCTAATAGACATCCTGAATATAATAATGTTTGAAACAAACAATTATGTAAAATAAAATTAAAAATGTTTTAATAAAATTTATGAGAAAACACAAAAATCATGTACTAAATCTTGCCCAAATAAAGTCTCTGGTGCCCCAGATGTGCCCATTTGCAGTTAACCCTCTCTAACCTGGTGTGATGGATGTGGTACAATCACACCAGGGAAGAGAGGGTTACTGCAAATGGGCATATCTGGGGCACCAGAGACTTTTTATTCTGGTGATATTTTGTACATAGAAGCACATTGGAATCAGTTTTCTATTTCATGCAATGTACTTTCAAATTTCCCGTCATCACGTCACTTGGAGGGGGGGGGGGGTGAGCCGGAGGATCCAGCCAGCATGTCACATTGGGGACACCGGGACAGCGCAAAATTGTAAGTATGCGCTGCCGGTGCCCCGATGTTCACTGGACGGCACCATCTCGTCCAGTGCTATAGTAGGAGTAGCAGTGCTGGACTAGATGGTGCCGTCCCAACCGCTAGGGCGGTTAAAGAAAAAAAAAACATTTCTATATTCAACATGTAACACTTAATGCAACTCTGTGGTGGTGGTTGGCACTACTTCTACTTTGTGTGTTTGTGTGGTATTCCTAGTATTACACAAATACTGCTTATCGTTAGGTTGTCAGGGAAATGCAGGAGTTGAAGCTTCACCTTGAAATGAAATTGCTGGTTGTTTGGATGCTATGTTGACCCATTTGCTTAAGCTAGGTAACCAGCAATTGTTTAGTCTAGACTTTTCATGATACCAAAATACAGAGAACAGTGGTTAAGAGCATTGACTGTTGCATAGTATTGTGGTGCATGGGGCAGATGTTAGCAAAAACCAAGAGTTTACCTAGGTAATTTTTGAGCTAGAGAAAGGTGCATTGGTATTAATATCTTTCTATTAATTGGGGCACTAATAGTGGCATGCTCAGCAACCATTACCTTAAGAAGGCAATGATTCCCAAACTTTCCCTGCAGGGCCCAACTTTTGGAAATAGAAACATTATCAAGTACCCCCCCCCCTGTCCAAACGACATAAGCTCAGCTAAGGCCTGTTTCACACTAGCTGCAATTAGTATTTTCAATCTTAAACACATAGAGACACAGAGAGCCAAACATTATTTAACTCTACTTACTGTCCTTCAATCTAGTTTGCCCGCCATTGTTTGTCCTCCTGCTTCTCCCTCTCTCTCAGAGCTTCTTTTGATATGCTGGAAGTGGTATGGGATGGTGGGTGCACTCACGAGGGAGAAAAAACTTGACAGGAGTGAGAGCCCATAGGCAGAGTTCCTGTAGATTTCCTCCTCCCGCTCACTGGCTGACAGCACAACTCTCACACAGAGGTAAGCGTGCCCATACCCCCCCCCCTGGAATACCTCTGTGCCCCCCCCCCCCAGTTTGGGAAACACTGCCTTAAGGTTTTAAAGACCTGCATAGTATGTAATTACAGAAATGTGATCTTCTCAATAAAGAGCTGGCAAAAATGAAAATCGAAATACTCTTAACACATGGATTACAAACCAATGAAAACGCATAAGGAGTAATTCATGGGCTACAGACAAGTGGTTTTGTTCTACAAATGTTTAATTACTGAACGGCAATGAACAATATATAAACAACAAACAGGCAAACATTGCAATACACTGTAAACAATGTAGAATCGTTATAATAAAGGACCTACCTGATAAGTTCAGATTACTGTCTGGTTTACATGTTATATAAAAGCTATTGATTTCTCGTTTAATGGCTATGGTTTGTGAAAGAATGTCTTCACAATTTTTAGAATTGTAATATAAAATATTATCAGAATACTAATATCATATCATAATGAAGCACATGTTCTAGTGTACATACAATGAATTTCCTAATAGTTGTGATTGTAATAATTGTGATAGATTGAATTTTTAATGTTAGAATGAATGCCAGCATGGGTTTAAGATTGGTACCACACGTCGTGAACATTGTTCCCCAAAGATTGGTGGGGGCACTATTTTTTCTGTTTCTATTTAGTAAGCCAAATAATGTCTAAGAATGTTATTGTAATTTGTGTGAACCTCTTTAGTACCAAATGTTTAAACAAAATTACACTGTTAGGGATTTCATGCATCTTAAATCTAAGAGCAAAGCCAAATAATTGTATTACATTTTTTAATTGTAGAAAAAAATCAGTATGTAAAAAAACATACAATATTATATATAGTGCATAGGGTATAACAGTGTAAATTATGGTCATGGAGAGTCCTGCAATTGGAAATGGGGGTGCTGGTAATAAATATGCCAACATTTTGACTTACTGCTTTATTTGGCATGTGGACATGTTATCATAAGTTTGCATGCTATGGGCAACAGTGTGTAATTTTCTTAAATAAGTTCATGTCTGGTAAATCTATTTCCTTTTACAATGCATGTTAAGTATGTCCAAAAAGTTCACAATTATGTCCACATTATATTCTCACTATATGTATTCATGTGTTAATCAGATAAGTGTGTATTAAGCCTCATGGACTGCATTTGCTGTGCATGTGTACATCTGCACGTTCATGTGAGGCCATAATACAAGAGTAATAATTTATACATGTTTCTTTTCAATGTCTTCTCCATTATCTAAAATAATGATAAAATATCCAAAAGAAATTTATTTTACAATTTCTGGTGATTGCATTTAAACTGGAAAAAAACTCTAAAAAGTTCTGACATCATCAGCATGATATAATTACTGGGTTTCCCTATAGAACCTTTTCACTTTCTTAAATTTTTATATTTCCAGATGTTCAACAAACTGTTACCACACAGAGAAATAAATGTCTTACTGCCATGACTACATTAACCATGGTAATTGCCACTTTTTTAAAACATATTGTGCAGTGCTCTCAGGCAGCAGCAATAAATAATGTGAGTTTAGCTGCACCATTGGTCATTCACCACCCTATCACAGCAACCTCCCCCCAATCCAGGAAGATAAATGTGATTTAAATTAATAGCTAGCCCTAAATAACTCCTCAGCTTGTAAACGATGCATTTATCAGGCAGAGACAGGCAGTGTCCTTTGATTCATAGTCCCCATTTTACATTGTGAAGGGTGCATACAAAAATTGTTATTTCTTTTTAATAAAGTGTAGCAGACAGTCTTCAGTCATTTATCAAGGATGGTGGCATTCTGACAAACAGAAATATTGTAGCTGCAGATGAATGAGTTGGATAAAGCACACATTTCTCAACAAAAATAATCACTGCCCAAATAATCTCATAAAAGTCAGTGCAGCTTTTAAGAGCCATGAAACAAAATACGTCTAAGTGAAAGATACAGCCATGATTTTGTGTTAAACTAAAGACAAAACTGAGGAAACTATTAAGGACTACAATATATCTGTGTGCAGTAGGACAGTATACATTTTTACCTACACTACTACATGTGGGTAGTAGGATCTTTTGGTTGTAGCTTTTTTTAGAAAAAAAACTTAGAAAATAATTGACTTATTGTGATTGTAGACTATCTGAATTTTTAAAAAACATCAGACTTTCAAACTCTATACTGAGCATGGATATGAAATGTATTTGTTATGCACTCGGTTTATAAACTAGATTGACACAAACAACAAATATGACATTATATGACTATTATTATATTCATATAGCAGCAAAATAGTACAGGCACTTTGTAGAGCATGGTACATAGTCATATCACTGTCTCTTAGATGAGCACATAACCTAATGTCTCATACAGTGGCTTGAACTTTTCCGCATTTTGTCACTAGTGATGACCCGAACTGTGGTTGTTGTCGCCAGGAGCGGACATCCGCATGTTCCGCGTTCGCCACGGTGTTTCGCGAACATATGGCGAGTTTCGAACCCTCCCCATATTGTATTTATTTATTTCTAAACCAAACTTTGTTTGACCCTGGAGTGCCGGTTCAGCAGGCACAATTACGCCCCAATCAGCAACCCAACACACACCTCAGTACCACCACCCCCTCACGCACACACAGAGAGATGCCGCAATTTTCACATCTTCCTGCTGAGGAGAGCGTTACCTGACGAGCTTGCTGGCTTTCTGTCATGGACCCAAATATTATTTAGCTAGTTCACAGGTGTTCATCCTCTCATCTACGTCCCCCTCGAACAGTTAGTTTTCCCTGCAACTGCTTGTCAGGACAGAGTGCCGTGAAAAGACCCCCACAACCCCTTACTAGGGCGATGTTTTCGCGATCCTCAAAGGAAATCCTAGTCATCCTTTTTTTGAAAGCTGTGTGGGGCGGCTTGCCAAAGTTGATTTTTTTTTGTCAAGCCTCATATCACCATTGCCTACTTACTGCCCAGTGCCTCT
>CM070036.1:83814623-83834029 GCA_036250615.1 Ptychadena robeensis | reverse complement strand
AATAAAATTATTCCTCAAAAATACCACTTGCCTAATAATTCTGCACTCCCTGTAGAGCCAAACATTTTAGAATCATATTTATGTTAATGTTACACAGTTATCCCCAAGAATCCTAAGAAATTTAAATTTTTTTAACTGAAAGGACCTTGGCATGAAGTAGATTTTTGTACTGTTTTTATTTGGAATAATTTCTAGTTAGCTTTGTCTGATCATTAACCTCCCTAGTGGTTTGCCTAAACCCAGCATGGGGTAAGTTTATTTACAAAACAAACTCACCCTAAGCTACAGTCAGGCAGAATTACCTATCCTTGGTGAGCCTGCAGCCATTCAGAATCTCGGCGGATTTGCGATTGCATGATGCAGAAGAGATAGGGAGTGGTGCCATTGACCTCCATGTTAAGGAGATGGTGTTGGTCTCCTGCCCTACATCGGTGGCATCATCAATGATGCTGGCAATGTGAAGATGGGGGGGGGGGGACACGGCACTTGGTACTGGCATACTGCCAGGAAGGTATAAAATAATAAGCTATTCTATCAGTAATCAGCTATTCTGTAGCTGATTTAAACAAAGGATAGACTAAGTAGCAATAATCCAATAACATGGTTTACATACATTAACATCTTGCTGTAACTGATAAGAACTAATATTTAATAATAGTGGCATGTCAAATAGGACAATGGGTATTGATGATGTGATCACTGTTATGTGCTGCTTATGTGCTACATCATATTCTGATGTATCATAAAGGTTGTGTAAAATATTGGTTTGAACGTGAATGAGCTGATTCCTTACAACAAAAACATGGGATGTATATGTTAAAGTACCACATTATTATGCTCATAAATTGCTCTCAGTGGGCTCAGTTCATTATTTCTTTAACATGGCAAACTAAAATCCTTAAATGCACTTCAAATAAAATACAAGCAGACTTAAACAAAAGGTTTGAATTGTCACATGTAATCTTTTTAAATTTCTAAATTAGCATTTGTCCTTGGCTATCAAAAAAAAAACATCATGCCCAGTTCTGCAAATGTATTAGGCTTTTAATTCAGTTTGCTTTAGAAAAAAAATGCAGACTCAATCCCCTTGTGTGTAGGGCAACACTTAAGCCTCATACACAGGTAACAGTCAATCCATTAACCTTTGCTTTTTTCTTAACCTGTGTGCCTTACGCATCACAATTGTCCTTCTTTTTAATACCTTTTCCGTAATAGTAGCTCACCCAGAACTGAAAAGGGCAGAGCATCTCCTCATGACATTGACTGTGCAGCTACAATAATAAGCTTTCCTTTTTTTTCTTCCCCTCGCCACCCCCCACCTCCTCCTCTACTCTCTGAATCACTACACTGTCAGCAACCATTTTTTGGAAGGTAATCTAAAAAGAGCTGTAGAGGCAGGGGTCATGTTAAACTGTAACACAAATGTTATTCCTCGATTATCTAGCTGGGGTAAATGTCAACTGCTTCAGGCTAAAGCAATTGGAAAAGTAGAGTGTGTGAATCTAACAAAGAAAAAAAAAAAGACACAGAAAGAGGTTGTGACTGGGCTTGGCTGAAAGGCTGCGAATATGAAAGCAGGAACTCTCTCTATTGAGTTTTTATTTTTCTTCCCTGTGGTCATGCCACATCAGCTTGATCATTGAGCGATACCTCTTACTCCAGACTTTTTTATTATGCCTGCTTGTATTAACAACTGTTACTAAGTCACTACCTGACCCTATGCAATGCCATATGCTGATTAATGCTTTTGGAAAGCTTGAATAAACATTATTACATAGCCCTGTGAAAAAAAATGTATTGATTACATTGAAACAATGCTCAGTATTATTAATAATACTCTTAGTATTTTTTTATTTGACATACTTTGCCATGAAATAATTCTTTGCAATTCTCTAGGTGATTGATTTGATAGACAAAGAACAGAAACATGTGAAAGCAAACATTGCACTACTAGTGCTAACAAGTAAACATGACAGCGTGCTAAAATTAAAACCTATATACAATTTACCATGCAAGATAATCAAGGATTGAGCAATGTCAGGGAGTCTATACAACTAGAGAGAAAGAAGAAACTGTTTGAAGCAACATCCCCCCACCTCACCCAATTGGTAAGGATTAGTGACATTCACGAAAACATTAAATCACATATCAAAAGATATATGAATTGGGGGTTTAGGATGTGCCTCCTTATCCAGTCATCAACCAATCAACTTTGTATAAAACAAATTCACATTTATTTTAAATAGCTTAATCTCCTTTGCATTATGCCCGAAGCCAGTATGGGCGCAGTTTGATCATAAATCAAACTGTGCCCGTGCCGGGATTGGGCACAACCGGCAGCTCTCTGTGTGCCTGCAGCATTTTTTGAGAGCTGCAGGCACACGGAGCCTTTCCGGCCCCGTGTCTTCGGCATCATCGGTGGCGCCGTAGGGGGCGGCGCCATAGACCCCCATGTTAATGGTGGGGCGTCGCTTTTCTCTCCACACACCACCAGTGTCTAATTGACACCGGCGGTGTGTAGAGGGCTGGGGGGAGACTAATCGATGAAAAATGTTGCAAAAAGCCCGTAATGTCAAGGGGGTTAAAAAACATAAATTCATATACAACAACATATACTAGGTCATACAATGATTAAAAACACTTCCACTAGGAGAAAAAGAGGGTTAACCACAACTCAGTGAACTCCATTTCCACTTTGCCTTCTATTTATGCATATTGTCCATAGGTGGCAGTAGTTCTTGACTTTAGGTTGGGATAACCTTCAACGTGTTTCGTCTCTCAAAGGAGACTTTTTCAAGAAGACCCACAATCTACATTTAGTAAAGACAACATAAATACACACCATGAATAATGTATCATTTTTTTTACCTGGTCTTGTGTTGCTTATTGATTGAATGAGGACTCTTTTAACCTGCTTGGCACTTGTGGACCAGTATAGGCCTGTTCTTTACACACATTTTTATCTGTATTATCATACTTGGGTTCCTTTAACATTAAGAAAATTATAAATTATAAGTCACTACAACTTCAACAATCCAATGCCTTATCTGCCATTCTCAATTGTGTTTTAAAAAACAAATTCACAATTTATTCTCAAAAAATGTATTCTCAAAAAATGTATTCTCAAGGAGGCACATCATAAACTACCAATTTATATATCTTTTGATATATGATTGAATGTTTTCTTGCAGTTTACCATGTGAGGGCCATCAGTAGTCCTCAACAGCCAACTTTCAAAAAATTCCTAACAAGCTATTATTATTTTGGTCTTCTGAATATTTGCTATGTATATAACTATGCTTCCTGTACCATTTCTGAATCTGAGCAGTGACTGGTATAAATTGTTTGGTAATTTTCTTGACAGAGATCATACAATGCACCTGGGAAGTATTCACAGCGCCATCATGTTCTCCACATTTTGTTATGTTACAGTGTAATTCCAAAATAGATTAAATTCCTTTTCCCCAGAATTCTACACACAACACCCCATAATCACAATGTGAAAAACCTTTACTTGAGGTTTGGGCAAAAAAAATAAAAAATAAATCACATGTGCATAAGTATTCACAGCCGTTGCTCAATACTTTGTTAAAGCACCTTTGGCAGAAATTACAGCCTCAAATATTTTTGAATATTATGCCACAAGCTTGGTACCTATTGCTGGCCAGTTTCTCCCATTTTTTTTGCAGCACCTCTCAAGCTCCATCAGGTTGGATGGTAAGTGTCGGTGCACAGGCATTTTAGTATCTCTCCAAAGATGTTCAAATGGATTACAGCAGCTAATTTGTCTGAAGTCCCCCCAAACACCACCAAATGGAACGATGGGCACCAATGACCCTATTGCTGGTTTAATTTTTATCATTCCTTAGAAGCAGTGAAGACTATTTCTTGATCTAGCTTAGTATACAATAGGAATAATGGTTTAGAAAAAGGACAGAAAATACAGTATCTAATCCAATTTTCTATCCAATCCTTCTCTATTATTTCTTGTCTTTCTTTTGCAGTGTTTATTTACATGTGTTCAACTGTTTAATAGTAGGGATGGACCGAACTGTTCGCCGGAGAACAGTTCGGCCGCGAACTCGGCATGTTCGCCGATCCTCTCGCCGGCGGACAGTACGGGTGTTCGACCCGTACTGTTCGCCGGCCAGAAGAAGATCTAAATTCTTCCTCCGGCAGGATCAGAACCTGCGAGATCGTGCCGGAGGAAGAAACTTTTCACTACAAGACCGGGCATGCAGCCGGTCTTGTAGTGAAAAATCCGGCTTGGAGCAGGAAGTGACGTCAGTGACGTCACATCCTGCGCCCGTAACCAGGAACTATGCGTTCCAGGTTGCGGTCCAAGGACCGGATGTGACGTCACTGACGTCACATCCGGTTTTTCCGATTCAAATTCCCCGCCTACAGGCGGGGAATTTTAATGTGTCCGCGAACAGGGCGGACGGCGGACTTCTTTAGAAGTTCGACCCGCCCTGTTCGCGGACACTCCGGGCCGATGTTCGCCCATCTCTATTTAATAGCAGAGAAGATTTGATTGTCTTTCATTGTGCGTTTCTGTAGTACACATTTATCTTTATTGTGATTGTGTGTTTTGTTTGAAAACAATAATTACAATAGGACGTCTTCTCCTAAAACACCTCAATATCTGTTTAAAGTAACACAGTTTACACTTGTGGCAATTTCAATGCTGAAGACCCTTATAGAAGATTTTAAAATATATATAGAAAATTTTAGTTGCACCTTTTTAGTATAATGGCTACTGAGTGCAATTCCAGCTGTCCTTACTGTATAGCAATAATCTAAAAGGTAAAACACACTGGGAAAGGGGATGATGCACAGCTTAGTAGAAATAACTGTCTTCAAGGCACCATGAGGTCGCCTCTAGGCCTGCAGGTGGATTTGTCCATATATATGCTTATTATGGAATTGATCTAAGGTTTTGAAAAAGAGATATAAAGGTTTTAGATTTCTTGAACAAGATTTATAAATCCATCTTAAAACCCTTTTCATTTGACCCTTCAGAGGAACTGTGACTGCTGCCAGGCATCACCATCCATTGAGCATGGCTGTAGATTCCAGTCACCACTCTCAGGTAGGACATTTGGGGGCAACGGAAGTGATTTAGACTGGAGATTGGGGTATTCTACCTGAGACTGGTGATCCCCCTGAGACCTGTGATAGTGAGAACTTATAGTTAGTCTATCTGAATGTTCTTACATACTAAAATTGGAGCAATACTTTTATATTTGAACAATTTTGAGGAGGTAAGTATGAATTGATGGTGTGTATGGGTTGCACTCCTATTTTCTGTAGGGTCAAAGGAGTCCACTCTAACTGCATATAGAAGCAGGATAAGGCGGATGAATGGACAACAACAATGCTTAGATATAACTAAATCAATTTAAAATCAATAAAACATTGGAAAGCTTCAGCCAAAATGACGTTTTCTCATTAAGAATACAGATAGGTCAGATATGAAAATAATCTTTGCCTACAGGTATCCAATGAAATTAATAATAAACTGTTGGAGCGGAGGATTACTCAGATATTCAGAACTAAGTTCATTACACTTCCATTCTTACGGCTTATGTATCAGTTCAGTAACACCTTTGGCAAATGTATTCATTATACTCAGTTATTCCCCAAGTCTTGTAAAAAGTACACGAATTGCAGTGAATTTAAATAGGCTTAGCTTCTGGATTTATTTTTTGTTTCAAGTTTTTGTGCTGAATTGTTAACATGTTTTAATTAAAAGGTTTTCAGTGCTAGGAAAACAATAGATATATTGAAAATATTTCTCATGGGGTTCTATTCTTTTAGAAATATGATACAAGCTTTTCCCCTTTGCGAATACACTATTTGTGTGCCTGGGTTATATATCAGGGAGGTAATGAGATTAAAATGAACATGTGTAAAGTATAAAGAAAAGAAAGTCTAATTGTGTTATATCCCCAAACCTTTCATGGCATGAACTTTTTAACCAAGGAAGCATTAACAAGATGTAAAATATAAAAACAAAATCTTTTGTTTGTTTGCTGTACATTTTGAAAGATGTTTTTAACATAAAAACATGTGCAAATTACTGTATTTTTCGGACCATAAGTAGGGGGACAATGAGGTGTGTCTTATGGTCCGAATATGAGACCCCCAGGGGTCTCATGTGTCCACATCGGTTCGTCTGCCTCTTACAGCTGGAACTATGTGATGCCTCTCAGTGCCCTGAAAGGCAGGCAAGGAGCTCATCAGTACAGGAGTGACTCACATAGTTAAGTCATTACATAGTTACATTTTCCCCTGCTCGTGCAGTCTTGCTTGCAGCCTTGGGTTGAGACAAATGCAGCATCCCCACGTCCACCCCCCTTACCGATCTGTGTGTGAGAAGGAAGCTGATGACATCTCTCTACACTGACAGCAGGTGTTGCTAGTGACATTTAGTGACTGTAATGTATATGGCATGAGACTGTTTTCCCCAATTGAGATTAATGCTTGAACACTTCAAATATTTTTCTGTCCTAAAAACTGTCCTTAAAACTGTGTGTGTCTTATGGTCAGGTGCTTTTTACGGTCTGCAAAATACAGTAATACTTTTCTTTTCAGTGCTATAAAACATTAGATTATCTATCAAAATTTGTTGTAAAATGTATGCAAGGTATATACCTGTTTTTTCTTAACTTTTCCATAAGACACCTTCTCAATGTGTCACAGGCCGCAGTGTCACACAGCGATCTGAGACTGCAGCAGCGCCCTCTACCAGTTCTGCTGTGTCACCTCCAAAACCTCAGAGGACCAGGACCATTGTAGATCAGCTCCCTCTGCTGGTGGGAGAAATCGCGGCACATGATGTGGCTCCTGCAGCCTCTGCTGGAGGATACCGGCTGCCACTTATTATCACACACCTGGAGCCATGTCCAACCAGATCACCTCCCTGTCTGAGGCAACCAGAAGTTGCCTGAACAAAGAGTTCTTTATGACTACACCTTCCCTGACTACAGCCTGTCTGACTATATCTCTGCCTACCGTCTTGATACCTCGCTTTGGATGTTCTGCTGTCAGCCGCTGCCCAGTAAGTGTAGCTAGGGACCGCAACCTGGGGGCTCCCTGCAGGAAAGTTCCATCACTCCTTTCAGGTGAATACCGGCGGGCTCCTTAAACTGTTAACCTGTGAGACAATGGTTGAAAATGTTGCATTATATATGATATTGAGTACTGTGTACTGTGACAATGGCCATTAGTAGGTACAGTATGTTTAGCTGAATTGTGGATCTCAGCATGTTCACTGCTGACATATCATGCCTTTTTACAAGTTTTTATAATACGAGTATTATGATAATTGTCTGTTCTATGCCCATTTATTAACATGACTCATCAGTTTCTTCCAATTTTCTTCCAAAAATTGCCCTGTTACTTATATGTTTTATCATCATTTTCCAGTTGTTGTATTATGATGGATTCGGCTGATGATATACCCATGATTTTCAATTATAATAAATAATCAATATTCCTATTTTTGTCAAATGTGTTGTCAAATAAGCCCTATGAGATTTTCTACTTTTACTAATCTTTTAAATCAAATTGTGACTGAAAGCCACATGAATAAATATAATAATTAATATTGTTAAAATTTCTCAGTGTGAAATTGCATATACCACAATCACACGCTTGTCTATACAGTATCTCACAAAAGTAAGTAAACCCCTCACATTGTGGTGAAACGTTTATAATATCTTTTCATGAAGATATGACACTTTTACAATGTATATCATTGTATATATATATATATATATCATGTCAATGTCAGTGTTTAACAGTGTTCACTTGCTGTCCCCTCAAAATAGCTCAACACACAGCCATTAATGTTTAAACCTCTGGCAACAAAAGTGTGTACACCTCTATGTAATTAGGGCCAAAGTGTCAATATTTTGTGTGGCCAACATTTTCTCAGCACTGCCTTAACACTTTTGGGCATGGACATGGTTTTGCAGGTTCCAAGTGCAATTCTCTTTCATTCCTCTATGCTTCATTTACAAGAGCGAGCTTATTTTCTAAAAAATCATATCTTTTTTTACACTTTTTGTAGGGGATTCAGGATAACGCTTTTGATATAATTGTAACAGAAGCTATTTCAAATACTTTGAAATCATTACCCTAAACCTGCCTTAATAAAATTTCTTTGATGAGTTTTTGTTCCTTAAATAGGCAAATTGACATTGATAAAATAAGAATGCTGCAACCAAGAAGATGACGGAAGCAATGTTTTTTTAACTATTCTGTTTTCAACAGTGGTCTGTATATAATGCAGAAACCTAGTGAAAGGCCTCTCAGTATAAAAATGTAATTAAAAAGTGAAAAGCTATAAAAGACAGAAATACATAGGTTAATAGTATATGTAATATAATAATAAACACTTGTTGTGATAAAAGATAAATTACCAAACAAAATAACCAGAAAATGCATACAAAAACAATACAGTGACATAGATTACCCATGAAGTTCCAATATCATATGCTGACATGACAAGATTGTTTTTTTATTTTTTACTCTGGACTGTGGAAGTGAATTTTCATATCAAAGCCACTAACTCAGCTAGCAAAAGCAATATGCTTATATGTTAGAAATCATAATCATGTATTTAAATATCGGAAGGGTTTGCCCTCTTAGCATAGTTTCTATGGTGTTGAACATGTGATCAATTATGACACTTACTATTTTAATAAGTGAAAGATTGGTTCAGTTTTGACATTCGCAGATCAGAGGTATAATAACATGCAGTATGTAGTGATGACATGTTCGTTTTTCCTCTAGCCGGCAAACAGTACAGGTCAGGTTTTGTTCCATACAGACGTACAGAATAAGCAAAAAAAGGAGGCCGCATTCTTAGGTATCATGAACTTGATTCATCTTATTCTTGATTCACACCTATCCGCTTTTACACATGTTGAGTAATGCATGTTGATCAAGCCATGTATGTGCACATTACATGCAATGCATCTAAAAAAGGTAATGGTCAAATGAAAATGCATGCAAATGCATGTCCACAAAAAAAGCAAATAGTATTGAACCAACAGCTCTAACCAACAGCTTATACGTTTGAGCAGCTACCATCCAGGAGAATACATTGCTTCTTGTTTGCCTTTGGATATATATATTCACTTTACAGTCAGAGTGCTCATCAGAAGGGCTCCGTGGTTGGGACATTATCCTGTTTACTTCTGCAAATTGTATTGCATTTTCCCCTTCTGCTTAAAAAAAAAAGCTAGTACATATTGTTGTTGTTACTGTTTGGTACTTGTTTAATAGTTGTTTCTTACTTGGGCAATAGAATGTAAGTTGGGTCTAGCACAGGGGTGGTGAAGGAAATGTTAAAAGATAACAGCGTCACTGCCATCATTGGTCATGTTGGTAAAACATGAACTTGGCTCACCTATGGCGGGTGGGCCATTACTAGCTCTTTATCAAATTTATTAAGTCAATGTAGCCCATGAATGAAAAAGTTTGCCAAGTCCTGGTCTAGCATCTGAAGTATGTCACTGTCACCGGTACAGATCTAGTAATATATGGAAACTCTTTGGCCTTGCAACCACCCATGCTTTTACTCCTGCACAACCACTTTTGTTACGTGTCAGTTACCTCTTCACCCTACAAAACTAACAGGACTCTGTCTATTCCAATTATGGGTAAAAACTGGCCAGTGATGTTAATATGCAATTCCAAAATATCTTTAAAAAGTCATTTGACTTTAATGATTAAAAAAAAAAGTCATTTGAATTTAAATTTTTTATACCTAAAGATGTTTCAACCCAAAAAATTGGGTTGCTGCTTAGAGCGGACTTACAACATAGTAACTTTGCACTATTGTCAGCCTCTGCTGCCGATAATTAGGACAATCATTGCCCCAAAATAAAAATCTGACAGCACAAGGGGCGATTTTTCCGAGATCGCCCCTCCCACTGTGTGACGTAGCACGAGGCACTACATCATACAGCCACAAGGGCACATGGGACATCTATCCCAAGTTCACCTTGGGCTGTATAAGGTCGTGCCCACCCAGTCCCGAGGGATTGTGAAGTCAGTGTCACAGCCACGGGACTTTATGGCAGGGACCTGTTGGCAGCTTCTCTCACTGCAACAACAACAAATCTCCAAATGAGTTGGGCGGGGGGGTTGTTGTGTAGGAGAAACTGTAGGAAACAGGGAGAGCATAAAGAGGAGGACACATGGAGCTGTTAGGGGAAGAGGAGGAGAATATCAGAAATTACAAAGGGGAGGATGGAGCATAAAGCAGAGAATGATGAAGGGGCTCAGTCAGTGTGGAGGTGATATGGGGGTGACATGGATTCGGGGGCACACAGGTAGGCTGAGGATAAAGTAGCTAGGAGGTGATGGCGCTGACAGAACACCTCCCAGGTGCCTCATTTCTGACATTCTCCTCCTCTGGCCCTCACAGCTCCCTATGTCCTCCACCCCCTCCTCCTCTTTGTGCTCTCCCTGTCTCCTACAGTGCCATCCCCATCTTTCTCTTTCACTCCTGTTTCCATACCTCCCTGTCTCCTGCAGTGTCATCTTCATCCTTCACTTTCACTCCAGTCTCTATCCCTTCCTGTCTCCTGCTCCCCGGGGGGGGGGGGGGTTTGGCGGATGTGATCACTTAGGTTTACCAGTACTAAAGATGTAACATGTTTGTCATGTATTGCCTTCAAAATCAAAATTAGCTGCAAGTCACAAAAACAGATTAGAAAAATGCACATGATCCTTTTCACAAAAATACACTACAACCCAACGCACCGGTATGAACTGGCCCATTGGATATAACGTGTCTTTGATTTCCATGCATTTATCTGTACTGGACAACATGCTTAAAAATGTCATCTATATCTGCAAGCATTACTGATAGGAACAGCTACTGCATAATACAGGAACAGCTACTGCATAATACCATATGTATTTCTTCATAAACAAGGCAATAGGCATGCATGATAATGGGTATAATGTATATATTAGAGAGACGTCAGGTCCTTTCAGAGTCTAATCGTTTACATTGAGTTTATTTACTGTATTTTTTGCTTTCAGTGCATGTAGCAATGTGTACCTACTTTTATTTAATTAAAACCACAGAAACAAATTCAAATGGTATGTATATCTTCTTCCATATATCCTCTTACAAGTACTTTTATTTATATAGTACTCACATTGCAGCTCTTTAGTGTATCGTGAACCAAACAGGAATGGATTTCTCTGCGTTTGAGATCTGGCCATAGAATGCTTATTGTCATTTTGTTTTACCCTCAGCTTAAAGTGCTTGTGAATCATCATCAATCAGCAAACTCATATGTCCCTGAGACTGTGTGGTAAATCTGAGACTAAACAATAAAAAACATTTAAGTGGAATAAAAAGGAAGGGAACTGGGGAAAGAAAAAAGATTAAAAAAAGAAAATAAACTGAGTCTGACTCACTAATGGAGTTACATTTGGGTTTAAACTGACAGCCAGATATTATAAAAGACAGAACTGATTATGGATTTGTGAGGTCAAGCAATGAAAGACTAAAGTTTATTACTGCCATTGCTTGATAAAAGCAGATAGAAAGAACAGGCGTTTATAAGTATAATTTTGTAATATACATCTACGAATACTATTGTATTCTCAAGATGTTCTCTTCTTGTACACAACTGCAGATTGCGTTTATAGACCTAAAGATTTCTTTTTTTTTTTTGTTTGACTGTGACAGCAGTTTATCTTGAAATCTTGCAGTCCTTGTATAGCAACATTGTCATCTCATGTTTTTTCTGCTGTAATAACACCAATAAGGTAACCCCTGGCTAGGCACTGAGGAGTTGCAACACTGCTGTGTTGTGTAAAAATAGATGTGAAGAGAAGTCACAAACAAACATATATCCTATAGTTCTGTTCTCTCTAAAATGTCTCATAGCAGTCTTGTCTGTTCTGTAAAGAACAGTGACATAGTGTGTTGGCACTTATTTTTCTACAAATTGACACAGTCATGTCATGCTGTTGCTGCCATGCTTTTCTGGTGCTTGTTTCTGGGATATTAATGTGTACTAAACAAATCAACCAAAATTCTCAAGTAAATAATGAGTATGAGGGCATAAAGTTGTCATAAAGGAATATTGTGATAAAAATATACTTTTATATATATATATATATATATACATATATATATATATGTATATATATATATATATATATATAATATGCAATGTATATATATCATATTTTTCGCCATATAAGATGCACCGGCATATAAGACGCCACCAGTTTTTAGAGCAGGAAAACCAGAAAAAAAAGATTTAATACGTTTTCACATCAATTGGGATAATGCAATATTTTCAGTGAATGCAATATCCAATTCAGCCAGCAGGTGTCACTAGCAGCAATAAACTCTCAGCTACACGATGTCATCTCTACACTGTACACAGGAGGAGGAGAGGGGGTGCCGGGCTGTCACATCTCTTCTCACTTTGCTGTGTGTCCGTGGGGAGTGAATGCTGTTCCCACGGACAGAAGAGAAAAGGTAGATGCAAGTTTATCTATCTTTTCTCTTAATTTCCTAAAAGTATAGATGAACTTGCATCTACCTTTTAGGAAATTAGACAGTTCAGATGTAAGAGTCGGCAGAAGCCGGCATTTCACATCTGACAGCTTCTCCAGCTCCCCCAGCTGATTTCCGTGCCGGGGGAGCTGGCGGGCAGCCAAGGTGCGACCACCGAGTGGCTGCAGGAGTCACGCATTCGGCATATAGGACGCAGGCACTTTTTGCACCCAATTTTGGGGGTGAAAATGTGTGTCTCATATGCCGAAAAATACGGTATATATATATATAGAGAGAGAGATTGTGTTCAACCCTCCCCCTTCACCTGTGAGAAGAAGTTTAGTGTTCTTCCGCCAGCCGCATCAGGGTTAGAAAGATCCAACCGGAGGAAGAATTCGGGTTAAAATAGGGTAAAAAAAACAGATTGACATCAGTGACGTCACTTCCGGTATATGGAATAAGGAACTATGCATGCCATATACTGGAAGTGATGTCACTGACGTCACTTCCTGCTTTAACTGATTCAAATTCCCCGTGAACAGGGGTGGGATCTCCTCCACTGACAACTGATATATAAGAAATCAGCCACCAGCCTAGGTTTTCTCAGCTCAGTGGGTACATAATCAAAACTACTCACTCCAAGAATAATTATATCACTGATTTATATTTATATAAATAAAAATGATATTATAAAAAGTCACCATTTTAACCAAAGACAACCATTTTAAATCATGGAGATACTAAATCAGGCAAATTATCTAAGATTTCCAGTAAAGGGCACCATCATGGTGTTGCAACCAAAAGCACAACAGAAAAAAATCAAATAAATGTTATTACATAATATATGTGCATTAAAAACCCTAGGGCAGTGCTTCTCAACCAGTGGGTCGCGACCCCCTCGAGGGTTGAACAACCATTTCACAGGGGTCAACGTGTTCACTGAAAGCATCAGATCTGCTGCTAACTAACTCATTTGCACAAATCGGGTGGGATAAAAAGAGGGAGATAACACTTCTCCATACAGGCACTTCCGCGTTGAGAACCACTGCTGTAGGGGCTGAAAAAGTTGTGGTTTGACCATCCCCTTTGTCTCCATAGCAGATCCAGTCAAACCCCCTTTCAATTCTGCACTAGTGTTGAGCTCAAATATTCAAATTGCTTATATATTTGACAAATATCACCTATTCGAGATTTCGCAAATTTTGCATATATGGAAGCGGATATTCACAATTTAGAATATTTGCGATATTCTGCATTAGGCTGCTTATGGTCATGGATTGTGAATATATATTCGCAATGTGAAAATAAATAGCACATGTGACAATTCATTGTATAATTGCAAATATTTGCGAATATAGAATCGAATATTAGTAAAATTATTTGTGAAATATCGCAAATTCGATCATTGCCTATGCTCATCCCTATTCTGCACTTTCATCACTATTCTGCACTTTCATATTTTCTCCCCTCTTACTATCCCACAGTTTCTAAGTCTCGTCTTTCTCTTTCTTTCGTTTAATAAGATACAGAAGGATATTATTTTGCACAAACAAGGGTCTCCTTCATGTACTAGAGTGTGAGATCATAATTGGAAATAATTTTAGTCAAATTATATATTGAATCAGTATTATGATTGATTGCAGCTCCTTTTAATCAGGTAAGCTTGTCTCCATTTTGCCCTAGCATGCACAGTCTTTAAACCTTTCTTCACTTAGGGCTTGTCCCCACTGGCGAAGCTGGGCCCTGCCGTGGCTAACTACATGTCAATGCAGCCCCTAGCGGCTGGCCACGACTCGCGGCCAAAACACGGGTGCCAGCATTTCAAATTGCGACCGCGGCCCCGGAAAGCCATAACTGCGGCTGCAAGCAGCTGTGCAAGTCGGGAAACCCCCATTGAAATTAATCTAATTGGCTGTCTGCGGCTCAGAACCACGCCAGCGCGCAGCCAACTTCGCCTGGGGAACAAGCCCTTAAGGATAACTCCTCCAACCATGTAGACATTGTGTCAATACTGTCCTACAGGTCTGTCTTTGCCTCTGCTAAGTCACAAACCCACTGTCATGTCATTGCAATGATTGGGCACAGGGTACACAACTGAAAACAATTATTTTATTCAAAAAAACAGTTTCTTTGCATGCTTTATTAGCCTTTCCATTACATAGCAGTTAGATGGTACTTAATAAGGCATACATTATCCGTTAAATAAACTACTGCACACAATATATTGGTGTTAGGCACCTATATAACCAAAGTAATAGCTGCTTTATAAATCATACTATGCTACTTCAAAAAGATGCAATATCTTAGGATTGTCTCATCAGGAACTGATAAAATGGTGAACAGGAAATTGAAACTGTTACTATACAGGAAATAATCATGCTCTGTCAAATTCTGCAGAAGAAAACATATGTTCCAACTTACTGTCACCATCTTACCTATCTGATCTAATATATAAAGAGAGCAAAATTACAAGAGCCATTTTTATAATATCAGCTGAGGGCTTAGGATGCTCTACCACAGTAAGGAGAAAAAACCTTTCAACCTCATAAAAGAGTTTAACACAGACTATCAGATGGAACAGATGTCCAATAATAATTTCAAAGAAAAGAACAGTCACAATTGAAAAAGTAAAAAAAAATGCTTAGAAACAATCCCTTAAAAGAATCTATCTGAGTCATGTTTGTAATAAAGCTTAGCATTTAGAAAATATAAGATTTTAATCCCCCAAATGCTCTGCACACTTCAATGTTAACATTAATAAACATTTGACATACAGTATATGACTTTAAGTACAATTAAATGATTGAATAGGAAATTTAGCTTTTAGAAATTAATTATTTTATCATTTATAGTGCATCCTGTTTTATTTATTATAGTAGCTATATGAATGTATTTATTATACCAGTATTGTTTATAGTGTTGTTGTAGTGTATAATGTAAAGTACATTTTGTGACTGATTGAAATAATGTAATATGTGTCTTTTTTTATAGTGAAGTTACATGATACATCTTTACCAACTGTTTATTTGTGTTAAGATTGACACTGTCTGTCTGTCACCTTCATTTAAAAGTCCATTTATTTAAATTCTAAACAAACTACCCTTATGTGATAGTTACAGCTGTGTATCATAGCAAACACTGCTTTACACAGAGAAATAACTTGAAAGACTCGAAGGGACAAAGTAATTAAAACTATTAAAAAGATGTTATCAAGTGGTGCTCCAGCCAAAACATTTTGAAAATGAAAAATAGTTTATCTTATTACCATTTATACTTGTGTGTACGCCGAGTTTTGCAGCCCCATACAAATGGGCTGAAAAAGCCCCCCCCCCCCCCTGCTTATATTCAAATCAGTGTTCGCCTCCTCTCTGGATCGAAGAGCTGGCAGTGTCTGAATTCTTCCGACGTTGGCTTGTGAAATTTAAACAGACAACACCACACTGCCATCTGGTGGCCTGTTTGTTATTTGTTACTGGAGAATGTGGATTTATTAATTAGAAAACACCATGATATGTTTCCATTTTCATTTCATGTGTTGGTCCTAATAATAAAAATAAAGACTTTTTAAATGGAATTTGTTTTCATGTTTGAATGATAACAAGTGCCTTTTAAATCCATCCTGTAATAACAATAAACCTGTTTTCTCTTAACTTTGTTGAGGGTGTGGCACTAAGATTCACCTGCTTGAATAATTCCTAAGGCAATTGTGCTTTCTCTATATTTTCTCATTTAGAATACTTCACTACTTAACTTTGCATTTACCACCCTCAGCTTTTACTTAAGTCAATACATGTTCTCAGTTTTTGTAGACAAAATTAGGTACCTAGGCTTATATTCAGGTCAGCTTATACTCGGTTAGTATCAAGGCTTTTTAAATTTATAGAAGTTGGTTGCAGGAAATCTCTTGAATGAGATATAAAAAAAATTTTTTAACCCAACTTTATGTTCCATCACAGTCATTGGATAGGTGCTTCCTGACAATTCTCTGTTGATGTCACTCTATACTACACTTTTATGTTCAATGTACAAGTATGAACCACTTTTGCCACTATCAAAAACATGCCCTCAGAAATGTCTGGAGTGGATGCATGTAGAGAGGAAGTGGCTTCAAAGAAAGGATAAAAATATTAAATAATATTTTATTTGTGCATTGAACCAGGTTAATTTTATTTTTTAAACATAGATAAATCCTCTAGACCTTTAGCTAAACTTACAATGAATGCAGGGCATGGTAAGCCCTTTATAAAGCATTTAGATGAAGATAACAAAAACTTTCAAGAACATCTAAGCTATTACTTTCCATATTGTAAGAATAAATATAGTTCCATCTACAGACCTGTTTATGTAGATAAAATATGATTGTAATTTTCATTTAAGTTTGCAAGTAGACTTCTAATATCAGTTATGCACTTCTTGTGTATTTATGAGCAAATCCTATTGCAGTAAGTGAAATGTATTGATTATGCAATATTACTCACATAATATAAAAGGAACCCTGCAGAATTAAATTACCTTAATTCCACAACTGTACTTTATTCAGACATGTAATATGCTGGAATAAAATGTTCTGTTTTTAAATGGATTGTTTTTGCATGAGGAAATTCCATATTTTATTTGCCCCGACTTTAAATGATTTATGCTAATACTCAATTAATGCATTAAATGATAAATCTCTATATGGTTAATAGTGGAAAAGAGGCTTTATTTGCTAATGAATTATGTCATAGTTCTTTTAGAGCTGTATTTAAACATTACATAGAAATAGATTATGTTTTTAGAAGTCATGAGTAGCCCCAGGCATATTATAATTTTAATTGATGTAAATGAAGAAAATAATGAAAGCTTGTGTGAGCTGACCCTGTTATGCAGGATGGATCACCCCAATTAATCAGAGAACCTCTAGAGAAGATACATTCATCTGGCCCTCAGTCAGAGGTTTTAAGCAAATGTCCATAAGTTGTACACAGTAGCTATTATATGGGAAACAAATACATTAAGATCTGAAACCTCTCATTTCTCTGCAGAAATAAACAAAAAATAAAATAAAAGCATACAGAAATGCCAAAATAGATTTCTGGTAATCAGTTTTTATATAGATAAATGATATTTAGATTTTATAGAATTTCAGTTTTTTATCACCTAAGTTTAGTTCCATGGAACACATAACTTGCTTCATCCATTATTAATATAATTTTGAAGATTTGAACATCAGTTTAGTTCTCCCCAATGGGCATGGGCAAAAGGGTGGTTAACCAGGGTGACCTGGGATTAAAAAAAATTAAAGTGAGGTTCATATCATTAAGGGCCACTTTGTACCACATGAAGGTCCCACCCTGCTTAGAATGTTCAATGCGTTTGTTACATATCTCTTAATCTTGTGTATTTTAGGTTCATTGTTTTTTGTCATTGCTGTTAGTGGGTCCTTGACAGTGATAAGAGTGTGAACTATACTTTGTTATGTTAGTGACTCATTGTTTTAGTGTGACAGTTACTGCATATTTATTCTATGGTAAAAGGGTTCAAATCCATGCTTTATGAAAAAAAAAAAAAAAAATCCTAGTTGGTTTACAGCTGGTGCCTGTTATGACTGGTATGGTTGGTTATATAACATGGTGACTAACAGGTGGCACTGTCAGGAGCCTAATTTTTATGGTAATTATTAGTATAAGGTCTCACTATGTTATGTGAGGTGAACACTAATATATTACATTTACATTGCTCATAAAACATTGGCATGTGTCCTGTATTATTTACAAATTATTGTTAATATTGTTGGCTACCCTTCAAGCCGGCTCAGTTTTGCTCAGGTTAAAAGTATTTTGAACTGAAGGTTATTACATTCAAATTAGTGACACATCACACACTTACTGTAAAGCTTTTCTGAGAATCTATGTTATTCTGAATTTACCAGCTGCCTGTTTATTATGATCCTTATGCTTCAATACTTCTGAATCTTAAGCCTTTAACTGCATGTCTCTGGGTAAGACCTGGGTCCACCACTGTAAACAGTTAATGTTCTACCACCTATGAAGGTGGATTAGGGTATTTCAGTGTGATCATTTGGGTGGCAGTAGTTTGTGGTGCAAAATATTTAAGAATATGATGTTGATCTATTAGACCTTCACCTAGTGATTTTTTCCTTAAGAAAATATGTTGCCTTAGCTTACTGAATGGTGTGCAAGCAAAATTTTTTTTCGTTCATACAACTAAGCAGTTGCAAAGTGAATTTTCACCATATTCATAAAAGAGAAATATGTTTTCCTTGTAGCTCCTTAAATTTAAGGTACATTTTAGGGAGGTTGTGATTGTTTCCCTATGTTTTACTGTGATTATTCTATTAAAGTAAGGTTTATGTCTTAAATGAAAGGATTAAGCTTTTAAGTTAAAGCTCAATTCCTGCTTTGCCATGTAACTATTAATCCTTGTTTTACATATTTACTATTTACAACTTTCAGATTGGATGCATCATCTAACTTTTGCTCTGCTCTGTTAGTGTGATATTTGTAAAAACATAAATTGAACATACATACTGAATTCCACTATATATACCTGCCTCTTTTTGAGGGCTCGTTAACTTGAGCCTTGCTGTGGTACGATACAGTATCGCAAATTAGTGTGGCTAGCCTTCTGCAGGGTACACATGTTTCCTATGGTTTCCTTTTACACTAGCCCAGCACTTGCATTTCCAGTAACGCACAATGCCAGTCCCTGCAAAACAAGTGTCTCCCATACACTGGCAAAGTTAGTGGATGCAATAGCTTTACGGCTACCATGTCCGTTACCAGCAAAAAACACAACTGCAAGCATTCTGGGTCAGTCTATCAGTAGTGATGGCCCGAACTGTTCGCTGGAGAACTAT
>CM070036.1:83782562-83813361 GCA_036250615.1 Ptychadena robeensis | reverse complement strand
GAAAAGTTTGGGGTCGTCTTATACACCCAGTCGTCTTATACGCCGGAAAATACGGTAATTTGAATAGTAATTTCTGTTTAACAAACAATGGGAAATTATAATGTCATTACATTTAGAACAACTGTTTTCACTGACAAGTTACTCTTTACTATCCCTCATACTCATTCTATTCCTGAGATCTGGGTACCTGCATTTCTTTTCTTTTTTTAATTTGTATGTTTATCCACCAGTAATTCTTCCTGCCATACACTGCTCTAGGGTAGCTACAATTACTCCACTGTGTTTAAAGAAGAGAAATGTACTTACCCTTGGACATCAGCATGTTATTCTTGTGGAGAGAGTAGTTTTACATCAACTAATAGAGCCTAAAATTCAAATTATAGAGCCTCCAGACGTAGTTTTCTGACATGTTATCATTCTTATTTTATTCTGATATTAGTAAGCAACTGTGCTAGTATTAAATTGTTTGCCTCAACCCACACAGAAAAAAAAGAATGCTGCTTGGATCAAAAGGTGTTATCACTACTTGGGAAAGTAAGTGGAAAAACTAATGTTAATGTAAGTTTGTTAATGTTGTTAATGTTGTAGTCCTCATTCATTCATTCATTGCTGCCTCAGTACAGATATATGCAACTGATAATCACAGACCCCAAAGACACATTGCATTATTACTTTTCTTCAAGTAATAATGTTCCTTCCATCCCTTTTGGACAGCTGCCATTATTAGCACCTTAGTTAGACCTTTGACTAGAACAAAGAAATCACACATAATGAAAATGACTTCTAACAGCAACTAAACAGGTTTCTTTTTCCCAGTGAAAATCAATGTGGTTGGCTACTCTAATAGCTGTATAGCTGTACATTCGTTCTATTTTATAGGTCAACAGATGTTTGATCAGTTATTGAAAGCCAGTTATTGTAAAACAGAAATATATCAGTGACCAATTTAGTAGAATTTGTCTATAATCTAATTTTCCTCAAACTTTTATCCATAACAATAAACCAGGATGTTCAACAAACACAAACAAACACATGGTATTAAATGCAGTTGATGAAATTGCTTTATTAATGATACAAAAAAAGCAAACAGGATTAGAAAAGTCCACTGGTAACATTTAAAAAGTAATAGAACAACTGCAACGAAGGGACTGCTTTTTCAATCAGCATCATACATGTTATTAGACTCTACATCTCATATCCTGTAAGCCATTTCCATGGTGTTCCCTCCTACTGCTTCAGGACCTGTTTAAAACACATGGCACTGCAAACAACTGATGAGAGGATATGTGCAATTATACAGAAACTAATCTAAAAATAGAAACAGGTGAATGTTCTTTGGGCCACATCAATTCAGACAAAACACACACATTTTCTGAATTGACTATGGGACAGATACACCAGATTTAATGCAATGCATATAACAAGAACTATGATTAAAAAGATGTCTCAGCAACATTTACTACATTGTTTCCCATTACATTTTCTATTATATCCTCTGTAAGAAATAGAGTGCATTGGGAAAGTTTCAGATGAATCAACTTTTTTTCAGCTGAATGAAAATTTTCCCATTTTGATTGTCTTCTCTCAGAAAAATGCATAAGAAAGACTTAATGCCACAAGGAAAAAGAGAAAGGAAACGCATCAATAGACACAAACCACCAGCCATGTATTTGAATATGCACAAGCAACAAAAAAAAGATGATGTCTGCTGTGACAGAAGACCGATGAATATCTAGAATGATAAATATCTGTGATAAATATCAAAAAAGTTAAATATTTTCAACTACTTTTGAAAGAAAATTTTACTCTTTAATAATATATTTTCTTTCAATTAAAATGTAAATGGATATTTTTCTGCTCACAAAACAAAAAGTATAACTGAAAGATTCTTTGTCCCACTGACAACCAGTACTGGGGCATTCTTCTATTGACCTATTGAAAACTTTTTCTCCCCCTGACCATTAATACTTAAAATGTGTTCCCCTATAGAACATCCCTCTGCCCTCAGACCTTACACCTACAGTGATCTAATATTGCTGAGACCACTAAAACCTGTTTACCAGGGAGCTGGAGACACCTACTTGCTTTAAAAGAATGGTTAAGTAGGTAGAACAAAACCTACTTTTGTACCAGAGTCCTGTCCATATTTTTTGATGAGGGAATCCTCTTTAAAGTAACTTCTTACTTTTGAATTGGATTCCTTTTTATTTAGCATCAAAGCATATCAGAAAACCTCAGCTTTCTACAGAAGAAAGCAAAAGATGCAACCTTAAGTATCACAACTAGCTAAACTGTTATTTATGATCTGCATTGATATTTATGATATTATGATAAATTCATGAGGAAGTGGAACTGAGCCCTCAAAATGCATTGACTATTGCTAAATTTGTTATTATATTTTTCATGAACCTTAAACTGGATTAAATAGGTACGGGAGGCTATTGCACAACAAAGCTCTTGGTAGCTCAAAAATAAACTGTATAGTCACATGGTAGGCAGCAGGAAGTCCAGTAGATAAGATAAAATGTCATGGCCTGGTACAGTGTATTTACAGTGTACAATACAGTGTATTTATATGTTTTTTTTATTTTTAATAACATTGGACAATGTGTTTTGTTTTACTTGGAATTGTATTGGATACTGTATTCAGTAAAATTCCCTTTAAATTTGGCGCTCCCACCCCCAGTGTGATGGATGTGATGACAGCAGGGGTGGGAGTGTCATTATGTACATGACACCAGGGGGAGGAGCGATCCACAACGGTGAAGCGATTACACCAGTGGTATGTTTTCAGCATGCAATCTGAACACAGTTTTCTAAACAGAAAACAGTATTCAGTGCGGTTTGCATTTGCAAATTCCGCCGTCTCCCGGTGTGATGTCATTGCGTATGTGACACCGGGAAGGGGGGGAAGGGATCCGCTTCCAAGAAGCATTTTTTGAGCACCCCTCTCAGCCAGAAATGGTTTCTCTTCACCTTTTTACTTTTTTTCTACCTGGTAAACAAAGATTAAAACAAAAAGACACTGACTGGCCAATCAAGACATAATATAATTTTAATCTTAGGCTATGCTTCCACTGCCTTGCAATACTTTTAAATGAGGGCCTTGGGTTGTTGTTTTTGCATTGGAGTGTGATGCGCTTTTTTAAATGTGGACCCCTGTGTTTGAAAAAACACATCACAACACAACACGAGTACAACAAACTGACGCGCCCATTAAAAATAATTTTGGGCCACCACTAATGCAACCCTCACATTTATCCCGCATTAGTGGACAGAGGCAATAAAGCCTTGCATTAGACACTCCTACTTCAGTACATCTTCTTTTCAAAAATATCTACATCTTCAGATAAACTACAGCAAATATTTTAAATAAAGCACATTGGTGTCATTAATCACATACTCCTTACTGTCTCTTTAATGCAATTAAATAAATGTTTATTATATTTACTTTGTGTAATTCAATCACTTTTACTTTCATGATAATCAATAGCTTCTATTTGAGTTAGGCTTTCTGCCACTCTTCCAACTTTTGAATAAGACAATTTTATTCATTATCATTAGGCTTTTGTTTTTTGATATCTGCTCAGGGAAGGTATAAGTGATTCAAAACCTTTTTTTTGCCATAACACCTGGACACAAGAAATGCTCTAGAGGCAGAAGCAATTATAGACAGTAATAAACCAGGATGACATTTATGTAGTTATTGTCTTTTAGTCTATAGTGAAAGCAAATGATTTGAAGACTCATTTTCTGTACAATGCAATGCTAACATTAGGTTTCACCAGAAACAAAACAGGTAAAAAACAAACAAGGTAACTTGTAAGGATTCATTTATATCTAGACATGTTATAATGTGTTGCTGTTTTGTCATGTGTTTTACTTCTATTATAAGTTATATGAAACTTTAAACATTTTCTAAAAGAAGCACTTTAACAAAGAATGATTTTTGAAACTGGTGAAGTTTATTTTTTAAAGTGGACAATAGTGAGAAATAATGAAAAACAATAATGTAAAGTCATGGTAGAAAATTTATATCAGGTATAAACTATAAGCATCAGAGTAATGCGGCTTAATATCATACTTCACAGTACCTAATCTGTCACTGCTGGTTAGTTCTGTAATATGCAGGTGCTGGTCACTTAGTAGTTCAAAATAGCAAACCAGATGAATGCCAGCATTCCTCACTCCAAGCCCTTCTTAGTTAAAAACATTTTTATATTTGATATAGGCTGAAAACATAGGCAATACATAAATGCCTAGAGTACAGATGCATTTCAACTGATAAGGCTTAATTAAAGAGAATGTAATGTAATATTATTAGAGATAAACAAAGAGTAGGGAGGGAAATGAGTGGGGAAGAATGGAAGATTTAATAATATTGACCTATTCACCTATGTTCTCTGTGTATCTATGTTCCTGAAGGAGGATTCACAATGGCAAAATAATACTAAGACTGAATACATCTAACCAATACACCCATGTTTTGTTGAATTTGTCTACTGTGCTGCTGTCAACCGTCTACTGTAATCTCACTTAAACATTTATTGAATATACTACTTAGGAGGCTTTTAGAAGCAAATTTTTATAGCAAATATTCTAATTTCTATTTGGTAAAGTGCTAAATGAATGAAACCCATTTCTTCCACTAATAGCGAATATTTCCAAAGGTCTCTGGGAAAAGTCAACGAGTACAGTTGTGCAAGTATAATGAATGTGATTTTGAGGATGAACTATTATGTTCTAATAATTTGTTTAGTCTTATGGTATTCTTATAAAGAATTATTTATTTTTCAAAACTGTTTCTACCCAAATATAGTAAGCTGTCAAGGTAGCACATTACAGCAATAATTATCTCATGATTTCTATTGTCCCATTTATTTGTAGTTGTTCCCAATAAGATATTATAGCCAAAGCGTATCGTTATTTTGTCGGAAAGGGCAGAAAAAAATAATGTAGAAGGAAATTAAAACCATATTTTCAGAGACTCTTTAAAAGGAGACAGTACCCTTCCTTTTTATTGATCTATAGGTTGTTAACCTCCAAAATCAGTAGTATTCTAAAACAGTGTGCATTCCATATGTATTCCATTGGCTCTTTGGATCTCCTCACTGTATGGGAAAATACTGATGTGGCCCCATAGGCGAGCCTATGCACACCATCTCTGGAAGCATGTCAATGGGACTCTCTTGTTACACACTGTTCACTACCTAGCCTCGGTCGATATTACCATTTCAACATCTTTTATGACTCCAGGACTCCACCCATCTCTACCCTCATTATACACAACGACTTGCATGAACAGTGGTAGACTGTGCGTATAGGGTGTCCTCATCACTCTCCGGAGGCACTCTCTAGGGGGGGAAATCATATGGCTTTGCTTTCCTTTATTGGCGATTGTGGTCTTTCTGTGTACTAAGTGTGTGCCGCCTGATGAAGCCGTAGTTACAGCGAAGCATGTTGCAATTGTAAGCACACCACTTCCAAAGACGTCTAAAACACATACACAGGACAATCAAGATCAGATTTTAATTGCACAAACATAGAACTCTTATATATTTTTTCTTATTTTCTTGTTTTGTTTTGCTCTATAACTGTATTGTATATCATTTTGTATGTATCACCATTGTGGATAAATATCCTAAATAAATAGTAATCACTAAACATACCCTTTAACACCTCTTGGTTAAAATGATAACCCCCAGCACTCCAACGCAAAGTCCCAAAAAAAGGGGAACCTGATCGCTTTGTATTTATGTAACTTCATGGGATGGGCGTGCTGGAGTTACTTCTTATCTTTTATCCAGATATTTTCTTTAATCTCTCATCAAATTAAATCAATGACTTCCACCCTTGGATGCCAGCAACAGGAAAGGACTGTGACATGAAAAACATGTGGATAGTAGCAATTTGCAGTTGTGTTATTAAGAGCTGTAGATTGAGAGGTAGGGAAAAAGAGTACTATACATTGCCATATGTCTTACAATCTACTTATTCTTGGACACCCCCTATAATCACGATATGCAGCAATTTATATGATTTTTCTCTGTGTTAGCAACAGCAGTGGCTGTTAACATCTGCTGTGCCCCCTACTTTGAAAAATTCCTTTATTTTAAAATAAATTTCAAATGTATTACATGTTTAGCGCATACAGTAGTGATGATGATGAGTAGGGACCAAGCTGGGTATCTGGTCCCTCCTGAGGAGGCCTATCCATTGAAGGCCGAAACGCGTCAAGGGAATCCACTGTTCCCAACTTCAGTTTATTATTTATGTACAATGTAATTTGAGCATCCTACCTATGGCTGTCTCTCCTCTTGTGTGTATTAACAAGCCAAATGTGGACCAATATGACCTGCCCAATACAGGTATAGTCTCTTTAAACATGTGCAACAAAGTTGTAGTTTTACTTTTGTAATACTTTGTGGCTTGAGGTTGCTTTTCAACCTTTTTGTTTTCTTTTTTCACATACAGTGGTATGGTTCCTTTTCTTCCACCCTTCAGATTTCAGAATAGTGTAGGTTTTAAATTCACTTCAGAAGGACCTGTCACTGAAGAATAATTATTGAGCAAAATTTTGATTTAAGGTACCTTTACGTCCAATCAGGTATGCGTCCCACTGTGGTTGAGCACAGTATTTGTAAAACGCCACCATTAGATTAGGGAATAAAAATTAGGTCTTATGTTGACTCTAATTGTGATTTTAAATATCAGGTGAAGACCTTATTTGGAGTCCCTAAGCATAAAAGACAAGAAAATTATGCTCTCCAGAAGAGATGAGTAAAGAGGTATATATTATTTTGAAACAGATAGACCCCAGTCTTTCTTATAGGGTTTACAAAAAGCTTACCAGTCCATAGGTCTCCAGTATGTACCATGCCCCCTTCTTATTTTTGAGTTAGGGTTAAATATTTTTTACTTCAAATGAATATATAGCACTACAGTGATATGTGTGGAAACCTCCTTTTGCACTTGATATGAAAAAGGTTAATCAAGTTTAGAAAGACACATGTTTAGAATTTACATTTAAATGTGAAGATCAAAACAATTCAATGGAGTTTCAAGTTATTTTAAGCATGTACTTAACAAAGAGGCTTCCCTAATCGAAAATTGACATTTGAAAAAAAATTATGCTAATCACTGACTCTGGACATTTTTATTTTTATGTTTTATAAGAGCATGGGTCACAAGAATCAATAAATTAATCAATTTCAACCTAGCACTATAATCCACTCTGCCATTCTGCCAGCTGCACAATTCATTTAAACCTTAAATAACCTCATAAATGATTATCATAAAATAGATTGATTCATTATATATTAATAGCTAAAGAATGCTAAAGCACAACATCACATGAGTGATGTTTAAATACTAAAGATAAATGCAGCATGTATTGTTTTAGATAAAATAATTGTTTAGAGCTCTGCTGGGATATTAATTGTATTAGTCCCTAAAAAGTTTTCATGTTTTTTTGTAGTAGATCACTTAATCACTATATTGTATCACAAGACATAGACTTTGTCAGAGCAAAAATGGATGTATGTACAATTTAACAAAACAAAATAGCTGAAATAAAAAGAATACATTCCCTATTTTTAACATTAGTACATTGGACAGTAAGGTCTGGAATTACCACATGTTGGGTTTACATTAAATCTGAGAGTTGTAAGGTTCACAGTACAGGCTAGTTCATAATGACATTCACTAAGCCAAAAGGTAAAGAACCCTGTGTGACCTTTCAAACTCCCACTTCCACTTCTATTAGCAAGGTTAGAGTGGTCAATGATGGAGGCTTTCATATGTGACATGTTCTCCAGCTATAAAATTGGGTCACTCTTACTATTGTTTAGTGGAACAGCAATAAATAAAGCTGGCAATAAATATAATTTTTTGCTCAAAGGATCTTACAATTTAGCCATACTATTACATAGTGTGCATGTTGCAAAAATGGTTGATCGCTCACTATTAGTTAATCAATTTAGTTGAAAATTAATTGATTTAATGATCTTAAATGTTCAATCAATCACATTTTTAGGATTTTTGCAGTTGCTATTTGACTTTCTTTGTCCCGGTATACTGCTATTAATAAAAATAAATGGTTTGGAGCATCAGTATTTAAAGGTTGAGGTACATTCTCTTTTTTATCCCTTTTCTGGTAGATATGGGAATTGTATTTGTTTATTTGTTTGCTTCTACTCAATTTGCAAAGTTTAAATTATTCCAGATGTTAATTGAGTTCATTGGAATGTCCAAAGTAATATGTGATATATAGGGTATACATAACCATTTATTGTATGTAACAGCATTGTAATCCCCATCCCTCTTGCCTCCAAGGTGATTCCCATAGGAAAGAAATAGGGAATTTCCTATTTGGTGATTAATTCATTTGATCATTTTTTCTTTCTACATTCTTCCCAACCTAACATGGTAGAATTCTTTATTTGGAAAGCCACTGAAAAGTATTGTAAGTAAAATGGCTGTGGAAATTGGGAGTCAGGGGCACCTGTAGCAATGACATTTTAAACGAGGAATTGTTCTTCTGCATTTGGCTCACGTTTCCATGCACTGCACTGATGATGGCCAACAAGCTTGAAACAGCTGTATGCAGAATGGCTTTGTATCATAAGGCTATATTTCCTCTAAACCAGCGGTTCTGGACGTGCATTTAGCTGATGGGATGTAAATAAATGATTGAAATGATTTGAAAACCTTTTAAGTTGTACTTGCTTTATTATTAAACATTTGGTATGGGGTCCCCCCCCCTCTTTAAACATTTCTGCTTTTTTGCAGATGTTTATTTTTTTATTTTAATTTGATCATTTTTTTCCATGGCCATGCCCAGCTTTGCATTTTTTCCTTCTCTTTGAGATCTCTAAAATATAAACATTATCAATCCACTGAAACATATATCTAAGTTTGTGAAACAAATGTCCATATCTCAACAAAACTAACCCCTGATCTCTTTTTGATCTTCCATTATGTAGTACTGGGTAACACCAAAAATTCTCCTGAGGAAGCCTAACGGCGAAACGCGTCGAGAAGATGTTATCCCAATTTTTTGTACCCATCTGGTGTTTACATACAGTGGAGGAAATAATTATTTGACCCCTCACTGATTTTGTAATTCCCAATGACCAAAGAAAGGACAAAGTCTCAAGAAACAGTATCATTGTCGAATGGTATGTTTTATTAGGTACATTGGGTGTCAGATACACATCAAAAGGAAATCGAAAAATAACTTTAAATAAAAATAGCACCTTGATTGGTGCAGGTTCAGGTTTGGGATTGAACTAAGTTTTTCACCCTCTAAGAAAAAAGACTTAATAACTTGGTGGAAAACCCTTGTTTGAAGCACAGAGGTCAAAGTTTCGTGTAATTGAGTGACCAAGTTTGCGCCATTTTAGAGGGAAAAAAAAATGTTTGGTCCACGGTACCTCTTGTGCAGGCAGGGGGTCAGTGGGCTCTAAAGTCCCTAAGGTTTCGCGGCTGTCTCGGTGTGCAACTCTGATCTTAGGAAAAGCTCCCTCCATAGTTTTCTATTGATTAAGTCCGGAGACTGACTAGGCATCATTACCTGAAGTGCTTGTGCTTCTTGGGCCCACTCTTTGTTGCGATTTGCTGTATGGGTTCTTTGGGTCATTGGCCGTTCTGGAACAGCGCCAGGTCCCGACCAGGTTTTCAGGTGTTACGCTGGCTGAGAAGGAGGTGTGTCGCTCAGGATTTCAAAATTGTTTTTTTTTTCCCGTTAATATGGTGCGATTAGTTGGGTCGCCGTGCCGTTAGCAGAAAAACACCGCCCAAGCAAATGTTTTTCCCCACCCCCCTGGCTTGACGGTGGAGACGGTGTTTTGGGGTCATAGGCAGCATTTTTCTTCCTCTCGCAACACAGTCGAGTTGATTTAAATGCCAAAGAGCTCTATTTTGGTCTCATCAGACCACAGCACGTCTCCCATCGACTCTCTGCATCATTCAGGTGTTCATTGCATACGTTCAGGCGGTCCTTCACTGGGCCTGTTCCGGAGCATGGGGACCTTGCGAGCCCTGCGGATTTTATCCATTGGCGGTGTAATTTGTTTTCCAATGGTTTTCTGTTGACTGTGTCCCTGCCTTAATTTTGAGGCATTGACTAACTCTTTCCCGTCGTGTAGTTCTAGAATGCTTTTCTACACCTTCTCAGAACCAGTGACACCCCACGAGGTGAGATCATCTGGGCGTGGAAGCCCCAGAGCGAGGTCGATTGATGGTCATTTTGTACTCCTTGCGCATTTTGGAACAATGCGCAACAACAGTTTTGTCCCGGGTTCTCTCCCAGGCTTCTTGCTCATGTGGTTTGGTTATCCCATTCCACCTTGTGTCAGGTCTACAATTTTTTGGTCCTCTACCATCCTTGGACGACCTCTTTTGTCTGGTTCCCATGTTGGGAGTTTGGATCTGCTTGAATTGGGATTGATTCTGTTACAGGTGTCTTCGTTTTCATAAGCAGGTGACTGAGTTAAGAACAGGTATCCTTATTATGGTGACTAGGGGGGGGGGGGAGGGGGCGGGGGAGGGGGGGGGGTTGATTAGAAGTGGTCCTACACAGAACCCCTCTGGTGGGAGCCAGACTCTTAATGGTTTGTAGGGGGTTCAAAACTTAGTTCACTCAATGAAATGCAAAATCGAGTTGCTATCTTTTCTTTAAAGTTAGTTTGGTTCGATTTCCTATGTGATTTGCATCTGCCACTGTTACAATAAACCTACATTGAAATGATAGCTGGTCTGAGACTTTTCATTTCTTTGTCATTGGACAACTTACAAAATCATTGAGATGGTCAAATAATTTTTTCCTTTCTTTCACTCCACTTGTACATCGTCTATGTGGTTAGAATTTACATTTAATTGAACTGTTACCATTTGCTGATTTTTACGCTCTTTGAATTGTATTCACTGTTATGTCTTGTGTTATGAAATGACTGCTAGAATATACTGTCTGGCTTTTTCACTAATAAAATATCTTAACTTTTTACTTTAGACTATTTATGGTTTACCTCCAGTGCCGCTAAACTTCCCGTCAGAGCCCCTAGTCTCCACATTGGGAAGTGTGGGTCCCCATGTCGTTGACAGGTGGACCTAACTATCCCTAAAACTTTCTCTCTATATATTTATGGGATGAGGCACTAACCTACACATAAGGGAACTTGGAAACTAGATTTTTGCTATAAACAATTAATTTCTAATGACTTCTGACATAGCAGGTTGACAAACTGCCACCACCAAAAATAGATATTTTTGGTATAGTCTTCCAGTGAAAGTAATCAGTACCTAGCTAGGTGGGCCACTGCTGCATTAACCTGCAGAGGATACTCTAGGTGCTCAGAATCTATTCCGTTAAGAGGGTACTGAATTTTTTTTTAAAGGAGACAGCATACATATTAAAGATCCTCTACTTAAAACAGGGAAAGGCTAGAAACTGTTTCTTCAAGAAAGTCTACTCCTTTTGAGGATCCTCCTATGGCAAGGAACACACCTTACTGCCTTCACAAATGCCTCAGCCATAAAGAAGTCAAACATACCATGAAGTTCTTCTGCTGAAATATCACCTAACAGTACAGAAACTAGGGAGGAAGCCACTGTCGAAGAATTTATTAACTTACAAAGCAGAGCTCTGGAGCAGGTTTTTATCCAGGATGTCTATATACATTGCTGCAGTAACAAAAATGAAGAATTGCACTCTGATGACCACAGGAAAGCTCCAGGGTCAACACTTATTGGTGGGACTTTAAAGGCATAAGAGTATATACATAGCAAAATAATATTTATTTATGGACCAAACAGATTGTCTTAGGGTCCATATTTTTGGTCCTCAGGCCAACCGGCATCCACTTTGCAGCAGAATAGCAGAACAGAATCTGGGGAAATACCTGCTGTTCTGCTGCAAAGTGACTACTAACTAGCCTCCCAGCTTCTGTAGCTGAAAAACATGATATTCCCATAGTCTCAGAGTCTTGTATTGTATGACAAGCTGCTGCTTGTATGTGAAGGTGGAAATAAAGCAAAGCTTGCTAGTTTGCCAACACCAATACTTAGCTCTGCTACACCAAATATGTTACCTGCTGGAGGTGGGTTTCTGGCTTGTTGGCTTGCAGAGTAATTGGCACTGGAAGAAGTATTCTAGGGGGAGTAAATATTCAGGGGTGTGTGGTCAAGTGAATAATAGCTGTAGCTTCTGATACATTACTTTTGTTAAATGACAGATGTAGCAGCTTGCTGCCCCAATTGCACCTGCTGCCCATGACATTGGCCCAATCAGTGCCTAATGGAGTTAACAGCTCTGTATACACTCCCATGAGTCTTATGATTCCATTTAGTGAATTCAACACAGATCACAGATCCTTTCACTTTTGTGGATGTTGATATGGGACTTTGCATTATGTGTTATTCTGTACTATATTTAATTGGGGAGAAGGATTAATGCTCATGCTCTATATTTACAGCTTCCTCTTTTAATTTACACTTGAAATAATAAGCATTACAACATTTATTTATGCTGTTACTGGGTTTTCATATTTGTTACCTAAGCAAGTCTCTCCTCTCACTGGGCTTCAAATGTATATCTTGGAATGTCTTGGAGTGCGACCGGAGATGCTTTACCGGGGGTAGGTGCTCACCCAGGGTGTCAATAGACCCTAGGACTGCCCCTGTATCACACTTTGAGCATATTACACTTTCACAATGCACATACCATTACAAACAACTTACACCAATCTCTTCACAGCTGCAAAACCTGCACATCTTGCATTCATCGAGTTGCTTATGAGCTGCTCTGAGGTGACACGAAGATATCTTAAAACATTGATACCAATGTTGAAGGCATGAAATCTACACAGAAAAGATACTGTTTATTGTCAGGTGTTATGTTTCCTTAGCCTTCCTCTGTCACGTACAAAGCAGTAAGGTTACATTTACACTGACGTTTCTGAATGCTCCTGTCTGTGAGCATCAGCAAAGTTGTGCAGGCTCTCGTGGGTGTTTAGACAACAAACCTGTAACAGGTATATTGGGCAAAAAGCAACTGGCATGCGGCTCATGTTGCATTCGCCAGTCAGTTGCACTTATTGGTTGTTTACCCTTAACTCTACTAGAAAGATTGGTGTTAAGGCCCCCATACACTGGTCCGTTTCCCATCGGATTCCGGGGCGATCGATTCCGGGCGCGTGCACGCGAAACGATTGTCCCGGAATCGCGTGAAGCCCACCTTGTCCGTCCGATCACGTCCGATCATTCGTGGGCCTAGAATCGGATCGGACAGAGAACCAACATGTTGGTCTTTCTGATCCGATTCAGCACACATCAGGGGGAGTTACCATTTGGGAAGTAAGCGATCGGACACGGAATCGTCCAGGAATCCGTGGGACAAGGTGGTATGTAGCGATCGGACACACTTAATTGGCCGATCGTTCTGACCTCTGATTCTCGCTGACATCGCCGGAATCGATCGGATAGGTGATCGATCGGCCATGGAATCCGACAATGTATGGCTAGCTTTAATCTGTTTCAAACCAAAACAAGCTAAGGACTGAGCTATGAGATTGTATTGTGTGTAGGAGCTTTTACAGAAGTCTGGATAAGATGTCTCACACAGAAACAATTTTTTGTGGCATAAATTCAGCTATTCCCCAAATACAAGAAAGTTATTTCAATAAAAGGAATTTAAGTTTCCAAACAAGACTATTTTTGTGCCTTTCAAGAAGAGCAATACAGTCAGGTCCATAAATATTGGGACAACACAATTCCAAAATGTTTGGCTCTATAAACCACAACAATGTATTTGGAATGAAACAAACACAATGTGCCTTAACTGCAGACTTTAATTCGGTGTAGGAATTACAACAGTTTGCATATGTGCCTCCTACTTGTTAAGGGACCAAAAATAATGGGACAGAATAATAATCATAAATCAAACTTTCCCTTTTTAATACTTGCAAATCCTTTGCAGTCAATTACAGCCTGAAGTCTGGAACGCACACATCACCAAACTCTGGGTTTCATCTTTGGTGATGCTCTGCCAGCACTCTACCGCTACTGTGATTGACTTGGCCATTGCATAACATTCCACTTCTTTCCCTTAAAAACTTTTTTGCTGTTTATGCTTTGGTTCATTGCCCATCTGCACTGTGAAGCGCGGTCCAATGACATCTGAAATGTTTGGCTGAATATAAGCAGATAATATTGCCTGAAACACTTCAGAATTCATCCTGCTGCTTTTGTTAGCAGTCACATTATCAATAAATACAATAGAACCAGTTCCATTGGCAGCCATACATGTCTACACCATGACACTACCACGGCCATGCTTCACTGATGAGGTGGTATGCTTAGGATCATGAGCAGTTCCTTTCCTTCTCCATACTCTTCTCTTCCCTTCACTCTGGTACAAGTTGATCTTGGTCTCATCTCTCCATAGGATGTTGTTCCAGAACTGTGAAGGCTTTTTTAGGTGTCGTTTGGCAAACTCGAATCTAGCCTTTCTGTTTTTGAGACTTACCAATGGTTTACTCTTGTGGTGAACCCTCTGTATGCACTCTGTCTTCTCTTTATTGTTGACTTTGACACACATACATCTACCTCCTGGAGAGTGTTCTTGATCTGGCCAACTGTTGTGAAGGGTGTTTTCTTCACCAGGGAAAGAATTCTTTGGTCATCCACCAAAGTTGTCAGTTTTCTGTGGTCTTCTGGGTCTTTAAGTGTTTGCAGTTGTCGTGGCTACACCTAATGTTTTTGCTATCTCTCTGTTGGGTTTGTTTTTTTTCAGCCTAATGATGGCTTGCTTCACTGTTAGTGACAGCTCTTTGGATCTCATCTTGAGAGTTTAAAGCAACAGATTCCAAATGCAAATAGCACACTTGAAATTAACTCTGGACCTTTTATCTACACATTGTAATTGGGGATAATGAGGGAATATCACACACCTGGCCATGAAACAGCTGATAAGTCAAGTGTCCAATAACTTTTGGTCCCCTAACAAGTGGGAGTGGGACAGTCTGCAGTCTGTTAAAGCACATTGTGTTTCTTTCTTTACAAATCCATTGAGGTAGTGTATAGAGCCAAAAATTTGGCAGATCTTCAGAACGCTGTGGGAACATCTGGTGCTGTAGGCAGGTAAGTGGATCTGGTCCGTCAGCATCCCCACCAAGGAATGAGCTTAGTGCAGGGGGTGCTGATGGACTGGATAGCGCAGTGGAAACTGCCTTGCGGTTTGAATTAAAGAATGCCACTGCCCCCAGTGTAACGTCATTAGGTACATTGCACCGAATGTAGAGGGATCCACTTCCTTACCTGGAAGCATCGGTGAAGCTATGCAGATAACTGTATTCATTGTGGATTGAATTTAAAAATCCCTCTGGCTCCCGGTGTGACATCATTATGTACGTGACACCAAGGTTTGATCTGCTTCCGTTAAGCCAATCGGGGCTGCCACAGATGCATGGACAGGTGAGTGAGCGCTGCAGGAGCAATCAGCGCTGGACAAGTCCAGCTCGTCAAATGTACTTTGAGCAAGTCAGCACTTGACAAGCTGGACTCATCACAAACGCTAGGGAGGATAATGACATCAGTCCTCATGAATTGTATCTTTTTAGGGGCTCCTATTTTTATTGGCAAAACTAATTTTCTAAAGCAAACATCCCCATTGCAGAGTAATAGTATTAACAAAAGAATCCAAACAAAAAAATGTAAAACCTCCTGTCTTGCAGACATCAACATGACTTATACTTGGAATCCACTGCTCAGGCACATATATGAAGGCTCAGGTACAGTGTCTCCCACCTGGTCATGAGCCCTGACTGAGTGGTCTCAGCTCCTCGGTGAAGACACTCTGCTGAGGTCTAGATTTTTGTACCAAAACTGCACCATAGACTTAAATTTTATTTTTTTTATATTGTAGGCCTGTAACTTTCCAAAATATGTCCATACAAGGGTCAAATAGACATCATGAATATAATAATGTTTGAACACACACAATTATGTAAAAAAATACATAAAAAAAGAATAAAAGGTATAATTTGAATGATAAAATCTCAAAAATACTTATTATGTATGATGGATTTCAAAACAGTATGTATTTATATTTTCGTCAGGGAGGAAACAAATTATGTTAATTTGCACTGATTAATATTATACTTAAAGCGGACCTACCACCAGAAAATGATTATTTCATGAATAGCACTAGAAGTGCAGATAAAAGGGAGGAAAGCATTAAAAAAAAAAAAAAAAAAACCTGTAATGAGTAATTTAAGAAGATCCCCCACAGCCCTCCTTCACTTGCTTCAGGAAGTAAGTATATTATTTTAGAATCGTGGAGCCCTTAGCCACCATCATATCAGCTCAGAGGTAAGTCCAACTTTAATTTTACATATGTATTTTACAGATTCAGTATACATCATTTTAATAGCACAGCTAATTGAGTCATTAAATTAGACCTGTGAAGTATGCTTTGCCAGTTTGAAATCATTCAGTGCCAAGCTACTTCTAGAATACTACCCTAAATCATGAGGCCACACAATTGTCCAATCCCATGATTCCTATGGCAGTCCCTGTTGTGTTGACAGAACTTTATTGAGCTGTAGTTCACATATTAATAATGGTCTGGTACTTAAAGTAGATGGAAAATGGATCCCCGATCCCATGACTCATCTCAAGCTAAAATAATTAAAAACTAACGAGCAAGTTGATAAATGTTTCTTTAAAAATTATTCCTTTTTTCTCTTAAATGTCAAGAGTGCAAAAAAGTATAATTTTTCAAAGAATCATTAGTAAAGTCTGGATTCCCAGGACTACCAAACTAGATATTTGAATGAATTTCTTATTCAAATGACCCATACTTTATATTTAATGCAATTTAATACCAAGAAAAAGAGCAAATTTATTTCTGTGATTTACATTTACATACTCATGATATTTTAAACCTGGAGAAATTACAATAATAACCCTGTTTCAATAAAACATTTACTTAATAAAGTTAGAATATCCTAATTAAATGTAAACTTTATGAACTTAATAACAGGGAAGCCAAACTGGAACAAGGCACAGGAAACAGGGACATTGGGGAGCACAGATATGTGTCAATATTCCTAGGACAAGATTATAAGTCCAACATAAGAGCCCCAATCGGGCCAGGGGTAACTGGATGGATTTAAACAACTTCTAACAGTTCCACCTCTGGGAAGATGATAGGACTGTCACCTGGATCCATGCAGGTTCCCACATGCAGTATGGCAGGATCCACAATCAGCATAGGGTCAACAACACACAGCCATCGGAAGCTGAGGGCAATTTGGCTGTCTCTATTAAGTTGAGGGCCCAAAGACCAGCTTTGACCAGCTACTTCTTGACCAGGAATTGGCTGAGTTTATATACTGGCAGGCCCCTGAGGGAGTGTGGGGAAAATCCTTGTTGTTATGCACTAAACTACAAAACTACATAAGTTTGTTAATGGTCCCTTTATCAATCTAAAAGTTGGCAGCGTCCCAATTATGAAGACTATCGGTATTAGCACACAGGCTAATAATTTGGGAGTATCTTTGGGAGTATAATATTATTATTATTATCACATATTTATATAGCGCCAACATATTAAGCGTAATATGTTGGCGCTATATAAATAAATTATGATAATATTAATAATAACATGTCCAAATACCACTCGCACAAAAAAATATTTACAACAAAATTCAAATAAAACATATGACCAAGATAGGTCACAGCAGTTTTAATATACCTGACTTCATTGAAATGTTATAAGCTCACTGGTGACCAAGCCTGCCTCTCTTCCTTTTGGTAGGTTTAGGGACCCAGACTTTACAAGTAAGGGAACCCAAGAGGCCCGCAATCAGCATTAGCTTTGGACTCCTCAGGTACTAATTCTTGTTGGGACCACAACACTCATTCTCTGCCATATCCCTCATTTCAGTTTCTTTTCTCTCTAGGCAGGGGTAGGAAATGATACCTTTCCATTCACCCTTGACCGGATTTAGATTCCCAGTTGATGCTGAAACGTTCTAAATCTCTTCTGGGCTGGGGTATCTCTCCTCCTCTGGGAAGCCTATCTGCAATCCCTTAAAACACTTTTTGATGCATGTTTTCCAGTACATTTTGTAGTGCTCCCGCAGCCCTTCCCTTCTCTATATCTCCAGCAATTTTGGTGATGATACAATGCAAATAACTCTAGTCTGCTCAAGTCTACTAATTACACCAAACGAACATATGACAGATGAATTAGTCCTACATAACCAGGATGGGGTGATATGGAATAGAAGTGTGGCAAACTCCAATGCCCAAGGGGTGAAAACAAAAGACTCGGACAACATTGATATTGTTTGAAAACATTTCTACAATTGTGGGAATTTTTCCATCACGTCAGATATAACTACGAACACAGCAACTCTATGGAGGTTACTGAGAAATAGTACTGGTCCGTCAACAGACAATTGCCACTTGTTTAAGCTGATTCTTGTTTTTATTTAATTAGCAACTAATTTTTATATTACAAACCCTTGTTTTGATATATTTAAGTAACTGACAAGATTACAACAGATTTATAAAAATAAAATGTATGCAAAAACCTGAAGCACTGCTTTTGGTACAGAAATCTGGATGTCAGTGGACTGCCAGGGCGGTTATATGTTAATGGTTGGAAGATGGCCACCATGTCCCAATAAGGCTGCATGCAGAGTAATTTTTTGGGCCAAAATCATGGAGAGAGATATCTGTAGTGTTTAATTTAAATCAACTGAAATAAAACACTACAGACTTACAATGACCTGGATGAATCAGAATCATCTTCACAGACACATGGGAAGAGAACTAGTCATTAGTGATGAGCAAGCACCAAAGTGTTCGGGGTTCGGGAATTCGGTCCGAGCGTATCGCGATGCTCGACAGGGGATTGGCCAGCATTGCTTACAATACGGGAGGAGGAGGAGGCAGTGGTATGAAAGGCAGGCTGTGGGCCCAAGCATTCTGCCCACTTATTGGGGTGTTTGGATGCCATGTGGCAGATCATGCTAGTACCATTTTGGTACTGCACAGGTTACAAACTACCACTTTTCTCTTCCGCACATTCCTTAAAAACACCAGAGCTTGCTGTCACGGCTGCAAAACTACTTGGCGTGGCCCGACTTCTCCCTTTTGCCACACCACTGCCTCTTCCTGCCTGATACGGTGCTGCACATCCCTCCTCTTCTGAACTACTATCCTTGTCACCTTTCCAGGTTGGATCACTGACCTCACTGACCACCACCTCCTCTTCCTCAATCTGATCATCCTCCTGACTTGACATCATCGTAACCTGAGTGTTCGGCAACTGTGTCTCATCATCGTTCACTTTGTTAATGGATGATTTTTGATCCCCACCGTCGTCTTCTTTAGACTGTAAAGGCTAAAGATGTTTGCAATCAGGACACAATATCTCAGGGCTCTCGTCCAGTGTGCTGGGTAATAGGGCCAAACATAATTGTGGCGGTGGAAAGAGCTCCTGAGAATATCCGAGTGTGGGATCTCTGGTTTGGCATGCCTCAACATGGCGGGAGGAAGTATGATCAGAGGAAAGATTTGTTTGACCAGGCTGTTGGCTACATACAGTGGACCTGGGGGAAGAGTGGGTGCTGCTCAAACAACCGGAACCATTGTCTTCTGCAATCCAACCGACCAACTCTTCTCACTGCCCAGACTTAGACAGTGTTGTCCTGCGCCGGCCAGCCAGTTTGGACATGAAGCTGGGTACACTTGTTTTTTATGTTTTTTCTTCTGCACTGGCAGCAGACACAGTCCCTTGTGCCCAGGGCCTTGTCCTCTGCGTGTACCATCAGCACCCTGATTGATTCCCTGTCCCTTCCTGCTCATCTTCTTCATTTTGAATGAGTGTTTTTTTTAATGAATGTTCATATACAGCAGAAAGATAAATCTTACAGCCAATTGAAAGAAATGCAATAATTTTTTTGCAGCACTGCTATTTTTCTAGGAAATTACTATGGGTGAACAAGACAAAATAGGCCCCAATGTGACACACTGAAATACAGGTGGAATTAGGAACAGTTCCTTATTTTGGGGGTTAATGTCAGTAAAGGATCAATAGTGTATGTCCCCAAAAAGCACAAGAGTGGATGTATCCAAAAAGTCCAACAGTGGATATGTCCCCAAAGTGCAGTGGCCCTTTTAGTGAGCAAATGGCTGTGGCTGATAGACTGATCCCTGTTAAAGCACAGTGTATGTACCCAAAAAGCACAACAGTGGATGTACCCAAAAAGCACAAAAGTGGATTTGTCCCCAAAGTGCAGTGGCCCTTTTAGTGAGCAAATGGCTGTGGCTGATAGACTGATCCCTGTTAAAGCACAGTGTAGGTCCCCAAAAAGCACAACAATGGATGTACCCAAAAAGCACAACAGTGGATATCCCCAAAAGAGCACAATGGTGTCTTCAGTCCTTAAAATAACTTTTGGGTCTGTAAAAGTATGAGCAGTAAAGAGCAGAACATCTTTTATCTGCCTATCTGGCGCCTCTCCCTAACCGCACTGAGACGAGTGGAAGGGGTCAGGTGCTATATAAAAGGGGCCATGTGTTCCTCCAATCCAATCACTGTAATGCAAGCAGCTAACATGGCTGCTGGTATTACAGTTGATTGGAGGTCTCTTATTCCTGAAAATCGCTGGGCAGAGACCCGAATTTGGTGCTCGAGCACGCGTGGCGAGTGCAGAGCATGGTGATGCTGGAGCCGAACAGTTGTTCAGCCGAGTGTGTTCGCTCATCACTACTAGTCATCCCCTTTAAGGTGTAAAACAGAACTCTAAAAAATATGTGAAGTTTCTGACTGACACCTTTCTGGACAGGCTTTCCATACCTAAATCATCTTCAGCATGACAACGCACCATCTCATGCTGCAAGGAATACCTTCTCCTCCATTGGCAGCTATCAGTATAAAAGCAGAGAAACTCATGGGGTGGTCACCATCTTACCCAGACCTCAATCCTATTGAAAACCTTTGGTGCATCTTCAAGCAAAAGAGTAGAAGGCAGTTTACATCCAAACAGTAGCTTTGGGAGGCTATTCTGACATGCTGCAAAGGAATTCAAGCAGGAACTCTTTAAAAAAAATCACTAGTTCAATAGATGCAAGAATTGTGAAGCTGCTATCACATAAGGGATCCTGTGGTAATCTGTAACTTGACCCGTAAAGATGTTTTTTGTTCAAAACTGATTTTAATTTCACTAAAACAGCCACCTAAATACCTCCAAATGCTGCAAATTTACTAGTAACTATTTTCATTTCTTTACATTGTACAACAAGTTTTGAAACTCGGTTGTGCATAATAATTTGAAGAGTGCATTTAAAAAATTTTTTTTTTAAATACTGAATAGACTATTTAGGAAAATCAGAGAACAATATAATTTGCATAATAATTTGGAACCGGTTATAGATGATTTTGGTTGCAAACATTTGTCAGATAAGGGACAGGAATGGCAGAAAGATTGCAGTTGAAAATCCATCAGGGTTAAGCTGGGCATAGACGTCTCGATTTTCTGTTAAATTTTTGTGCGATCGTTTAACAAAATGGATCATGCGATCGATCGGATACGAATTGATGCATGTCCAAAGTGTCCGATCGAATTTGCCCTAAATCGCATGTAAAATCGATCGTGCACTGATCCGTTCTGTTTGAAAAATGTCATCAAAAGCACATAAATCGAGTGCTGTTAGTTGTCTCATGCAATCGTTTAAAGCGATCAATCTATGATTCTTGTGGAAATTACCTTTGTTTGTATTCTGTTGGTCACTGGCCAGTTCTTCAGCTAACACCACTCCAAACCCATAAATGTGTGCATGCAAGACATATTGCGACTTTCAGGATAGAATCATCCAGGAATTGAGGACATCATATGTTGCAGCCTGCGATCGATTTTGCAAATAAAATCGATTCCGGAATTGGATGGTCGATCGGTTTAAAAATCGAACGCAGGAAAATCGAGACGTCTATGCCCAGCTTTAGAGGTTCTTGTACTTTTGATCTTTATGAAATCAAAAACAAGCCCAAGAACAGATATTATCTTAACTATAAATTGTGTAAGGGAGAGAATAAACATATTGATAAAAACAATGTAATATCAGGTGGGTTGGTAAACTTGATACAACATATAACGTAAATATTGCAAAAATATTGTACAAAAATGCCCATTTTATCTTCATGGCAACATTAGGAACCCAAATATTTTATTTATATTATTTTATTTATATTTTTCATTATTAAGATGATGCCTCTGTCATTTGCCCAAAGACAGTATTTTCTGCTGTCTAAATGTGACTTGATACTATAATCTCCAAAAGAAAATGTAGGCAAAATGACCAGAGCAACATTATTTTCTGTTATAAATAATTATTTGTGCACAATTCTTGCACAAATATATAGATGTATTTAAACTTTGCTTTTACATCCTTACTTAACCCTAGTATTGTCAAATACCATTCTCTGCTTAAGTGAATATATATAACACTCTCTAAACACTGGAACATATCTTTTAACATGTCACTGAAGCTTGTAAGTGCAGTGACAGTCAAAACAGCAAGAGGTACTGTTTATTGTTGACCGACCTTTCTATAATTGTGTCTGCGTTTTAAGCAAACCACAGGGAAAAGGGGTGGAGGAGACACATTCTTGCATCTTTCTCTGAATGAGTTTCTAAAACAGCATTATTGATCAAAGCAAATGGCGAGTTCGTATGTAAAGAAGAAACAGCTGGCAGTCACCTTCCTGTCACTCAAAACAGCACACTTATGTGCAGACCCAACACTTATTAAAATCAAGTCAGATCAAATTCCAAGTTCACCTTGCAAAATTAATGACAACTACGCAATAAGGTAACAGCATGAATTTGAGCCTTGTAGTACATGGTGATTATTAGAGTTTTTTATTAGCTGGTCTAGAGCAGCAGGCAAGGCCGGCTGGTGTTTGATACACAAACAGGGATGTAACCAGGTGTGCCACTCTTATGTGTCACATCAAAGTCACAGCCCTGCTGGCTTGGTTTACACCTGAGCTAATTAGTTTAGAAGATCAGAAGAGTCTTGAAAAGAAATACCAGCCTTCATTATTGTGTTTGAGAAGAGTCACTTGATCCCAGGTAAAATAATACAGTGAGAACAATGGAGGATAAAGCATTGCAAGATGGAGGGCACCTCCATGAACGTGAAAGGAGGGCAAGAGGTTGTGATAACAGAACAGTCAACAAATAAAAAAACAATCTGAAAAACGAAAGTGCTATATTCCTGGCCCTTTCTCAGTGAGTTTGTCAGTCTTTTGTTGGCAACAAAAGGGCTAATTGAAATGAAACAATCTCCAGTCTGTTTGTTGGCACATCAAATATGCTGTAAGATATGCTGATTCTTGCTGCTCCTGAATTATTGATCATTATGCCTACTAGACAGGAAAAGAAGACTCTTAAAGATACAGAACACTAATGCAAGTGGGTTTTATGCCTTGCTTCAGTGTTTTACAAAAAAGCAAATAGCACTTTTGATTATGCTAAATTTAGCTCAGCTGGGAATACCCTTTAAAGTTTCACTTCTCACATTCGGCTAGTGGCGTATCTGACGTATAAAGTAGTCACTTATCTTTTTACATTAAAAAGTAACAAATGGCATATAGCTACCATTACAGATGACCATTCCCTCGTGTGCCAAACTGGCCTCAAAGAGGACGAGCCCAAACAGCGTGGGGTCCCCCCTCCAGAGCATACCAGACCCATTTTGGCAAACCTGGAAGAACAGGAATAGGGGGCACCCGTATCACTGTCCCACCAAGCACTATGCAATACCTCAATGAGGGGAGGGCCCTTCGTTATAATATAGGGGGTTTCTTCCGGCTAAGGTTGTGGGGGCAAGGTTGGAGCTCATGTAGTCTCTGGGTTCCCCTTTTAACAAGAGGCCCCTGGATCCCACTCCCCATCCTATTGAATGAGTAGAGAGGTCTTTAGAAGGGGCAATAAAGATAAGCCCTAGAAATGTAGACACCATGCATAATAGTATGTGACTGCCCACTGCTGATGCTGTGAGTACATATATGCCACTGCTCTGATGCGAATTTGAGGTCAATAGAGAATGCTCACAGTACAAAAATCTATTTCAATAAATCAATATGTTGAATTTTCATCCAGTCGATTGTGTGCAGGTGCTCGGGAGTCATTCAGAAAGTCCCCCATGCTATCCCTTATCGGGTGAGCACCCGAAAAGAGACTATTTGGGCTGCTGTGCTTTTTTGGTGTCCTGGGACTGGAAACACACCTGTTTTTTTTTGTCCTGGGACTGGAAACACACTAGATTTTAAAAAAATGTATTCGCAAATTATGGTGCAAAATAAGGATTTGGTCTCTAGCAAAAGTTCATCTCAATAATTTGTTATATATCCTATGTTAGCAATGACAGAAGTCTTCAAAAGTTTTTCACTCACTGTTGCTTATATTTAGGCCCATTCCTCTATTCAGATCTTAGCAGTAGATCTGAGTAGTGATGTTTTGGGGCTGTCACTGGGAAACACGGACTTTCAACTCCTTTTAAAGGTTTTCTATGGGATTAAAATCTGAAGCCTGGCTAAGTCACTCAAGGACCTTGGAATGCTTTATACCAAGCCACTCCTTCATTGTCCGGGCAGTCTGCTTGGGATCAATGTCATGCTAAAAGACCCAGCCACGTTTCATCTTCAATGCCCTTGCAGATGGAAGGAAGTTTTCCCTCAACATCTCACAATACATGGCCTCATTCATTCTTTCCTCTACAGATCAGTTGTCCTGGTCCCTTTGCAGAAAAACAGCCCCAAAGCATGATGTTTCCACCCGATGCTTCACAGTAGGTATGGTGTTCTTTGGATGCAGCTCAACATTCTTTCTCCTCCAAACACGGCAAGTTGAATTTTTACCAAAAATTTCTACTTTGGTTTCATCTGACCATATGACATTCCCCCAATCCTCTTCTTGATCATCCAAATGCTCTCTATCAAACTTTAGACAGGCCCAGGCATGTACTGGCTAAAGCAGGGGGACATGCCTGGCACTGCAGGATTTGAGTCCCTGGCAGAGTAGTTTGTATTTGATGGTAGCCTTTGTTACTTTGGTTACAACTCTCTGGAGGTCATTCACTAGGTCACTTTGTGTGGTTCTGGGATTTTTGCTCACCGTTCTTGTGATCATTTTGACATTACAGAGTGAGATCCTGTGTGGAGCCCCAGATTGAGGGAGATAATCAGTGGTCTTGTATGTCTTCCATTTTCTAATTATTGCTCCCACAGTTGATTTCTTCACACCAACCTGCTTGCCTATTGCAGATTCTGTCTTCCCAGCCTGGTGCAGGTCTACAATTTTGTTCCTGGTGTCCTTCTTTGGTCTTGACCATAGTGGAGTTTATACTTATTTTACCAAGGAATTTACCAATCAATTCATTAGAAATCCTACAATGTGATTTCCTGGATTCATTTCCCCCATTCTGTCTCTCATAGTTGAAGTGTACCTATGATTAAAATTACAGGCCTCTCTCATCTTATTAAGTGCGAGAACTTTTGGTGGCTGGCTAAAAACATTTTTGCCCCACTGTAGCAACTAATTGTTCAACAAGACAGAACAATGAGAACTAGCATTTAAAATTTTATGTGCATTACAATAACATCGTTTTCAGTAAAAAGTTATAAAATGTTTCAGTACTTACCTACAGGAGCAGCTTGGTCCCCTGGATGAGCACATCCTCTGGCACCCCAACCCCCAGACATTTCCTTACTGCCTGAGCTCTTCCAGGGGAGATGGCTGTGCTCTTGCTAAGCAGGGGAGCTGGGGGGGGAGGCATCTTAAAATTGCCCCTATGTCAAACTGCTACTGCTTACCTAGTTTAATACGAGTATTATGCAACTGAGCATGTGGGCTTAAAGTGTTAATGAAAATATGCATGTATATTCTTAATGGATCTGAGTAGAGAATTTACGCTAAAATGCTTTGATTTTACTAAAGTCATTATTAAATTTTAATTTTGTGAAGCAGTTTTAATTAAAGCAGCAGACCTGAAGGAGGCAAACTAAAATTAATAAATAAAACATAACTGAAATACACACATAAATCCCTCAAAACATGATTGTGTACATAACAATCTAGTACAATCTCAGTAAGACAGAAATCTTGCAGCTATCAAGGATATTGTTTCCACAGTGGTAAATTAAATGAATCTAAATATACATTGTTATATACACTGCATAAAAAAAATTAAGGGAACACAAAAAATTTACATTCTAGATCTGAATGAATGAAATATCCTTATGCTTTGTTCTTTACATAGTTAAATGTGCTGGCAACAAAATCACACAAAATTTATTAACCCATGGAGGTCTGGATTTGGAGTTACACTCAACATTAAAGTGGAAAAAACACTACAGGCTGATCCAACTTTGATGTCATGTCTTTAGTTTTGTAGGAACTGCTGACACACTCCAGCCACATGAGGTTTAGCATTGTCTTAAATAAGGAGGAACCCAGGACCAACCGTGCAAGCATATGGTCTCACAAGGGGTTTGAGGAACTCATCTCGGTACCTAATGGCAGTCAGACTACCTCTCCAGCATTTAAAAATGATCAAAACATCAGCCAGAAACAAAGGAACTAAAAAGTGGTCTGTGGTCATCACCTGCAGAACCACTCCTTTAGTCCCCATACACATTCTGATTTTTCCTGCCAGCCGACCGATCGACCATAACATTTTAAGTGAAAATCGCGTGACCTGATCGGACGAAAAATCGGTCGGGAGAAAAAGCGTAATACTTGAGAAGAGGACAGCATAAAAATAGTGACATTGTAATGCTTTTAAAAAAAAATATTTTAGATAAATATATTGTAAAATGGCTGAAAACAGTATAGGTTGAATAGAAAAGTATTTTCCCAGAGTACACAGATATTACACAGGCCTCCACTGTAGAAAATAGTTTTATTAGTAGCAGATAGTGATGAGCGAGCATGCTCGCCCGAATATGTGTTCCGCTCCAGTATTGCCATGCTCGTGAGATGGCGATGTTCGGCCGCCATGCTCATGTCTCTGCCCCGCAAATTTCGTGGGCCGGAGACATCCAATCGAGTGGCAGCTAACTGCTGCCTTCACTGTCATGCCAGAAGACATCTTAGCTGCTGGCATTGCAGTCGTTGGATTGCCAGAACTCATGGTCAGGTACTATATTGCACCTGACTGACCCTACTCAGCTCACTTGCAGATAGGGGCAGGCATTTGTTAGGCAGGGATAGTGTTGAGTGTGCACAATCTTTTTCTCCACCAAAATTGCAGACCCAAAAGTACTTTTAAGGACTACAGTCTTTATCCCATATCCAGTGCTTTTTTGAGGACATATATAGTCAACTAAAGTTCATAGAGAGGCCAGTATACTAGGTTTTGGGTGGCATCTCTAAACCACTTATATTCGTAGGGCCAGTATACTAGGTTCACTTTGTCTTGGGTGAAATCTCTAAAAGACTTATATTCATAGGGCCAGTATACTATACTTTGCCAAACCAGTGATTGCACATTGAGGAGCTCTTTACACCGCCAGGATTACGTTTGTCTCTTTCCCCCAGAGTAGGGACCTGAGATATTGTGTACTTATTGCCAATGTCTTTAGCCTTCACAGTCGCAAGAAGATGATGGTGGTGATGGGCAATCATTTGTTCACGAAGTGGATGATGATGAGACACAATTGCCAAACACTCCGGTTATGTTTATGTCAAGTCATGAGGATGATCAGATTGAGGAAGCAGAAGAGGAGGTGCTGGATGATGTGGACACTGACCCAACATGGAATGGTGACAAGCCGGACAGCAGTACAGAGGGGGATGGGGCTGGGGTGTAAACACAAGAAACCTCCTTCCTGGCCTCCCCTTTCAATGCACTCATGGCCCTGGAGATGCTCAGGGATGGCATGTGAGTGCACATGTCCGCGCACCTGCTTGGCCCAGTCTTGTAGGTCAGATGTCGGTCCCGTATATTTCTGCAAGAAGTGGGCTAACGTGCCCAGCCGGAACATGGAGGCCGGCGGCAGCGCCACGGCGAGAGGCCCGTCCGGCCCGGGGGCCGCCACAGGAGCGGGCTCGTCTAGGTCTTGTTCCATGTTCACTACCCTGCTTGCAGCGCTACAATGTAAGAGAGCAGACTCGGAGGTAGCGAACAGAGGAAACAGAACAGCGTTACTCTTTAACAAAAACTTTACTTATCTTAAAACGGTGTGTAACAGGTAACAGTAAATAGCCGTAGGCCTCAGGAACAGTCTCTAGCTGGGCGTCTTGCGCTCAGCTCCCAGCTATCCGATCAGCCTCCTCCTCCTTGGGCTGCAGCGTCGGCCTGTCTGGTGTATCGAGGAACCACGGACCAATCCAAATGTTGCCGTGCGGGCCACCAGTACACTTGGGTGGACCCAAATATGGGGATAAGGGCGAGGACACAGGTTGTGCTGAGCCACCTGCACGCTCCAGTCTGACAAATGCTTGGTCACTTCCTGCCTGCTCACCTTTTATCAGTTCAGGCTTGGAGCTCCCTCTAGGGGACTCCTCCAACACTGCAGGCTGTGCATCACAGCAGGGCACCTCCCTACACCCTCACAAAACAAAATTGCTCTAAGAACAAACAATATAGTACATAAAGGAAAAGAAACAACCTCAATAGCAGAGTAAAACTTTTAACCCTTATTGCGAAAAAAATTATCACAGAAATTAAAAGTAAATGATGTAAAAGTGTGTATAAATAATTGGACTCAAACATTGCATTCAAACATGTTTTTGAGTGACTACCTCTCTACTCAAAAACGTCACCCCCTGAAGAAGTCGATGACATTATGACGAAACGTACATCGGGATGACTTAATCTATCCAGTTTTCTGTTCTGTATTCTGGGTCTTATGGAGAGGTGGCACGTACACCTTACGAGTGACTCTGGTGCGCCGCATTTTATTCACCATTGTGTACCTTGAATGGGCACACACATCTATTTTACAATGTTGGACTAATAAATCTATTATTATGCTTTTTAAGAATGAATCGTCTATCGTGATTATTCTTTACCTACCATTATTTACCTATTTCTTAGTGACTATTCCTAGCCGTTAAAGTCCCCTTGCCTCTGTTTTTACAGGGGATACCCAGATTAGGTGGTTTGTTTATCATGCCCCTAGTCTTAATTCTTTTGTGAACACTCAGGAATATCAATGGGGTTATAGCCCTTAAATGTAAGAAATTTAATGGTGCCTGACAATAAACTTGCATCTTCAGCTTTTGCTTTAAAGCAGACCTACCACCTCGGTATCTGCTTCCTATTATCGGCACCTGAGGATTAAAATAGATCAGAGGTTTAAAATAAATAAAAAAATAATAGTTACCTGTGAAATCTGTCAAAATGTGGTGGTGCCCCACTCCTCCTGTGGCAGCTGTGGCCACAGCCAGCTTCGGCTGCAAGTGGATTTTGGGAAAGTAGACTTAACTTTTGATGTCTGCCTCCCATAATCCCCTTGTTAACCGGCAGCCAGCCAGATCTCAATCAAGTGATGCTGGAGGGGTGGAGCAGCATCAGATTCAGATCTTGATTGGTGGAGAGAGTGAGACCTGAAGAGTCTTGCTCCTCCATCTTTCATGCTGGAGAATTGGACACTCAAGGCATGTCGGCGCTGGAGCGATTAAGAGGGGAAGGTAACAATCTGATTTTCTCTACAAGGATCACTTTGGCAGGATCAAGGCTACATGTAGTAAGTAAGTTAATTTGTTGGGGTTTTTTGTTGTTTTTATGTTTTCAGTTGAAATCCGCTTTAAGACTCTTTCACATTAGACATGCTGCAGGCAACACAAATGTTATGCACTGTGCACGGTGCACCGGTTTCCCATACACACTGCCATTGCTGCATTGTACATTTCTGCAAGGAGTTTGTATGCTCTGGGATTTTTAATTCCAATAAATTTGTATTGGAAACACAAACATTAAAAAATGCATACAGTGGGCACTAGCCAATGCACAGCACAATAAGTGTGTGTTGGTGGCAGCAAAAAGCAGCATGCATACGTCTGTGTATGATGAAGCAGCCCTAAAGGTTGTATGGTATTATTTGGGATTAGTGACACTCATTGCACATCTAGGAACCAGATTTTCAAAAAAGCTGTAATTTGTCAAATCAAAACAATTGTTGTGTAACTTTAAATACTACATAGTAAATGTTATCTTTGTTTTGACAACTGTTTTCGGTTTTAGTGATGAAAGTTAATAATGAAATACAGACAAAATTGTTTTAATCCTCCAAGCCGGCCATAGACATCTTGATGCAGATGACGTCATCACACACGGCTGGTCATGCAGAGAATTGTCCATGCACCCTTTGTGTTCCGCCATTTACTTTGGATGGGGATGCTGGTTTAAAATCTAAAAATTACAGCCCAATTAAAATTTATGGCCTGATTTAAGGTGGGCGCGTTTGATTTGTGGTCAGTTTCACAGCAAATCGATTGTCGCATCGGTCGATTTGTGGCAAAATCAGCTGCAAATCAAACTGTCTATGGCCACCTTTAGTAGTAGGAAAGGTTTACAATTGCTACAAAGTATTAATTGCCAGAAAGGCAACATCTTCTATTGCACAATTTAATGGTAGATACCCTCCATAAAGGAGATCGCAAACATGTAATATATTTTAGAAACACATTGGCTTGTATTGCCCATAAGACTGATCATTAGTGATGGCGCAAACCCGGAATTTGATGTTCGCGAACGGCGAACGCGAACTTCCGCA
>CM070036.1:83753845-83782462 GCA_036250615.1 Ptychadena robeensis | reverse complement strand
ATGTCTGCTGACTGTGACTCACAGGGTCAAAGTTTGTGCAATGTAAAAAGACAGGGGGCGGGTCGAACTCGCCATGCACTACGAACCACCACGAACACATGGCGAACGCGAACATGCGAAGTTCGCCGCAAATAGTTCGCCAGCGAACAGTTCGGTCCATCACTACTGATCATTTGTGGTGGGCTAAGGCTTATATTGAAGATAAAGTGTGCTAAATAAAATGTTGGGATACTGCACAAATTCTATTATTTAATATCTATTATTAAATATAGATAGATAAATAATTGTTATAAACTGTAACCCTTAACAGTAAATTTCTGCAAATTAAAGAGTTACATATTTCTAATAAATATATTTTCTCTTACAATACTAAATACTAAAGCATGTGAAGCTCATATTAGAAAAGTATTTTACGAATCAGTTGAAACATTTATACATAAGCAAAACAGTTCACTATAGCTTATAATAAGTAGTTAAATAGGTTTATAATAGATTATGGTTAAATATATATTTTTGTTTAATAATTATCTGTACATATAAGAAAGGTTATAAGAAATGCAGACAGACAGTAACTGAAATACATATCACACATTTGGACTTTGTGTTTACATTACTACACAGCACCATCTCCTGGCTTCCTGAGTGTCAATAGTAACATTACAGGAACAATAAATGCGCTCCGTTATTTTGTGTCTATTAACTTTTTATAAAAGCTTTATATACCACAGCATACTAATATATTTTTATTACTAATTTTGATATTTATCCTGGTGTAATCAATCAATCAATGAGCATCGCTAGTTACTAAAAGCTTTGTAAGGAAACTGCTAAACAGACCACGTATGGATATTCTTCTATATTTGCAAATAATGGAACAGATGATTATAACATTTTAACTTAAAGTGATAAATGCTGTGCAGCACTTGTTAATTGGCAACAACTAGTGAAAAAACTATAGTATAGGAATAGATATTGAACAATGTACATCATGTGTTAGATTTCATCACCTATATCACATAGCTATTGATATTGATAGCTATTGTTTGATTTTTTTTTTCTTGATCTTTTAAGAATATAACTTTAAGTAGTTACATAATAAATCATGTCCCACTTCAGTGACAAACAGTGACATTTTATTGGTGTCTGATATGGTGGCGAAGAGGTAAACCATTTGTCAAGCTTTTTTGCTGTTTTACCCATTTTGGAGATTAACCCTTTATACAATTTGCAATGATGACTGAAAAAAGTTTTTAATTTTAATAACTTTCACAAAATCTTTTTTTCACTTTGTCATTATGGGGTGTTGTATATAGACTTCTGAAGAAAAAAATAATTTCATCCAGTTTAGAATTAGTCTGTAACATAACAAAATGTGGAAAAAAAATATGTGATGAATACATTCTGGACACACTGGAAATAATCTGTGAAGTCCTAGATTTCTCTAAGGTAAAGTTCCATAGTACAGAAAGAAAAACATATGTGGATATGGGTATAGTATAATTGTTACAGGTAAAAATAACAACCACCAGAAAATAGAAATGTGACAATATATTTGTACAAAATCAGTTCTTTGAAGGGCTAATATTTGTTTGTCTGAAATTCGTCACCACCTGGAGAGCGCCACATTCCACGTGTCCTGGTTATTTTTGGGCTGTTGACTATTGCCTCGGTTTTTAACAACCAACATCCAAGCATCTGCACTCTGCATGTAACTGCTTCACACAGCAAGGAGCTGTAGTTTTAGGGAAGCTATTACCTGTCAGCCACCATAAACCATCATCGTTAATTAAGCTTTAATGCTAGGGAAAAGACTCGGTTGAATTTTTCAACTAGCTGACTTTGTGAGCTGATTGCACAGCCCTTGAAAATGGTATCATCACCAAATTGCTGGAGAACTTTTTAATTCAACCATCTCCACTAGGAAGCTATCATTGCATTTGTTTTAAGCAAACCAATAATTATGCTCATATTATTAAAATGAAAATCTTGGTTTACACACATTTGCAATACAAGTTTACCATGGCAAGGTATTTTCCATGAAACAAGTCTATTCTTTAACTTAAATTCTACTGAAAACCTATGCAAGAAAAAAAACTCATGCATTATACTTTGCTGGGAGCATATATAGGGCATAGGGGGCACACTCATTATGCATCAAACAGCAGTCTATAGTTAGAGTCACATCACTTAAGCTGGCCATAGAGGTCTCGATTTCCCCAAGATTGATTTTTTTAAATGATTGTGGCATTCTATTATGTATATCATGATATATTATCATAAGTCAAGATTTTTGGGATCACTGATTTATCGCCCAATCGGTGGCGTAACTAAAGATTGGCTACACAAAAAAATGTGATCAGAAATGATGGAAGTGGGATATGGCCTCCATGGGTCGATCGATAGAAACAATCACAAGACTCCAACAACGTCCAAGTAGTGTAAATATTGGCTGATCCCTGTTAATTGATTATTTTTTATCAGATTACCAAGGTGAAAGTGTGCTGACTTTAACTATCCCATTTTTTAGGATATATTTGAAACACACTTTTCAGTTACCGTAGCTGCATCCCCATCCAAGAATCTGTTGTATATGGATTGTGTGACTTAAGCAAGCGAAACATGGATTTAATGACTTAAGCAATAGTGTTGTTCGAATATTTGAATTTTGAATATATTCGGTGAATATTAGCTATTCAAGAATTCACAAATTTCGCGAATCTGGTGGCGGATATTCGCAATTTTGAATATTCACATTGGGATGCTTATGGGCATGGATTGCAAATATATATTCGCAATGTGAAAATAAATAGCATGTGACCATTCATTTTAAAGGTAATTACAAAGCAATTATAGAATCGCGAATATAGAATAGGATATTAGTAGGATTAATTGCGAAATATCGCATTTGAATATTGCCTCTGCCGCTCATCACTATTGAGCAAGCGAAACATTGATTGCCAATCTAATATCGATCCATCGCATCACACACAGACACATAATTTCCCCAAGTTTCAAATCCTTTCCAAGGTGTATGTGTGTGCATTTTTAAAAATCTGGACCATCAGGTACAAATATATCGAAACATCTCATAAAATCTTTTATGATCAACTGAAATTTTCCAACATAACCAGTCATGGCTCTTTTGACCTTATGCTCAAGTTCCATCAATTTTGGTCAATCGATTTAGTTAAAAAGGAATGATTTGCTTCCGGACGACAGTGTTTACAGTTTTTACCAATTGACAAGCACTGCATGTGCATGTTAATTTCGACCTGAACATGGGTTAGTTGTTGCTATCATATCAGAAATGTCTATATGATATAAGTGCATTCATTATACTCTCTATCCCTTGAGGTTGTCTTAGAAATGACACATTACTAGCCATGGAATGTCCTACAAAAGGTTAATAATGCAACATGCAACAAAAAAAGCCAAGCTATTGCACAGCTGTATAGCTAGCCTCTCAAATGTAGCTCTTCAGGATTTAAATGTATGGAGTAGGGTAGAGAAAAACAAACTCCTCATTCAAGAAAAAAAATTAGAACTGGTTAGTTTGCATGATTTGATTTTGAAATATACTTGACTCTTACCATTAGTATCACAGGTCAGATACTAAGTAAAATAATTACCTGATTATATGATACAGGTACAATCTGTTCCCACAAATGTTTTAAGGAATGGAAAAATTACTGCTCTAATGTTTACACAAGGACACTTGGATGAGAACAGATAAAGACAAGGATTACTTGTGGGTTGACAAAAATGTCTGAATTCTCTCCACCATCCCCACCATTTTATGACAGCACTGTGACAAAGACTGTGTTAATGTCTCATATTGTGGGTAGTGGCAGAAGGACCTCTCATTCAAAGGAAGTGCCTGTCTCTAATCCTCCAAGTACAAGCACCATTTCTGTATGTACCAGTGGCAAAGGAATCACAATAGCAGACATAATGGCCACTATGAGCCACAAAGGGGCCTGCCACCCCTGGCAAAAAAGAAAATACTTCTGTAGCACTCATACTGTTTTCATAAATAAAGTTCAAAGTCAAGTCAAACTGTTTGAGTTAAATTTTCCAGTTAAATTTATCAACAAATCCGGAGGGGGTTTCAGAAAAAATTCTGCTGCATTGAAGGACCCATTGAGCACAGTGGCCTCCATTATCTTTAAGTGAAAGATGTTTTCAAACCTTCAGGATGCTTCCTAGAATTGGCGGGCCATTTAAACTGAGCAATCGGGGGAGAAAAACCTTTGTTAGGGAGGTTACCAAGGACCCGGTCACACTGTCAGAGCTCCTGGGGTCCTCTATGGAGAGAATAGGACCTTCCAGAAGGACAACCATCTCTTCAGCAATCAACCAATCAGGCCTGTAGAGGGGCCAGACAGCAGCCACAAACTCCATGACAGCCTGTCTGAGGTTTGTCAAAAGACACCCAAAGGACTCTCAGACCATCAGAAATACAATTCTGTGGCCTGATACAGTCGCAACAAAAATGATGTGAACCCTCTGGGATTATGTGGAGCTTTGCATAAATTGGTCATAAAATGTGCTCTGATCTTCATCTAAGTCACACCAATAGAAAACACAGTCTGCTTTAAATAATACTACATAAACATTATATGTTTTCAGGTTTTGATTGAACGTAACATGTAAACATTTACAGGGCAGGGTGGAAAAAGTATGTGAACCCCTAGCCTAATGACTTCTCCAAGAGCTATTTGGAGCCAGGAGTGAGCCAACCTTGAGTCCAATCAGTATGATGATATTGGATGTGTTGCTAAAAGCTGTCCTGCCCTTTAAAAAACACACACCAGTTTTGGGTTTACTGGTTTCAAGCACTGTCTGATGTGAACCATGCCTCTTCAAAAGTCTTGATGTTCATGTGTGCACAGTAAGACAGACTGTCTAGAAATGGAGGAAGTTTAGCACTGTTGCTACTCTGTAAAGATGACTTTACTCCTGTAAAGATGACTGCAAGAGTACAGCGCAGAATGCTGAACTATAGTGCTTTAGGTATGCTCCGACATGTTTCGCCACCCAGGCTTTTTCAAGGAAAAACTTGAGCACTAAAAACAAGGACAATATTACAATCAATGTTACATAATTGTATTTCAGTATAAACTAACTTTTGATGCATTATCCAGTAAATACCTCATGTGATTGGTTCTCCCTATCCCAAGTCTGGTCAAATGGAGGTCCAGTCTTTAAAGGAATGAATTGTCTTCTTTAGAGGATTTCACACTGTATTGAATTTATTATTAAATGGGGTGATATTTTTCCCCTGCCTTGGTGGGGAAACCTCCAGATGTAAGGAGGGATGCACCTGTGTGTGGAGCCCCCTTTACACCAGAGGAGGCTCTTATGAAATTAAATGTGGATTTTTGTACATAAAGACATATTTAAAAAAAATCCAATGTGATTATTATATATTTATTTATTTTTTGCAACACTTTCCCTTGCAAACCCCAGTCATCTTGCCTCGGTAAGACAACTTTTTGTTCTTTGAATTTTGTGAGCTAAAGACTTACAGAAATCTCTGGCACATGCTAACATTTTTGTTGACACATCTACAATAAGGAAAACATTAAATAAGAACAGAGTAAATGTAAGGACACCACGGAGGAAACCATTACTGTCCAAAAAAAAACATTACGCAGAGGATGGGTGATGCAACAGGACAATCACTTAAAGCATACAAGTCATTCAACAAAGAATGGCTTCAACAGAACAAAATACACCTTTTGGAGTGGCCTGACCTCAATCCTGATTAAAATACTGTGGCAGTACGATTCACACCAGACATCCCAAAAATATTGCTACACTGAAACTTTTTTTGAACAGGGGTGCAAAATTACTCTAGATCGTTGTGCAGGTCTGATCTGCAATAGTGTTGAGCTCAAATATAAAATTTTCGAATATTTAGCTCGAATACTGCCATTTCGACATTTTGAGAATATTTGCGAATATAGTATCGAATATCCGCTGCGATTTGCAATTCCATTCATATATGCAATTTTTTTTTACAGAAATGAGTATTCTCCCAGTCGAATATCCAACCTCCATTGACTTGCATGCATTGCGCATTTTTGATCGCATTGCGTTTCTAAGATCGCAATCCATGTCCACAAATGTGGATATTTTAGATTATGAATATCAAATCTAATATCATTGCGGGTATTCGTGAAATTACGCAAATTTGAATATTGACTAGTAGCTCATTACTAATCTGCAACTGCAGGAATCATTTGCCTGAGATTATTGCTGCCAAAGCAGGGTCAACCAGGTATTAAGTCCAAAGGTTCACATACTTTTTTCCACCCTGCACTGTGAATATTTACATGTTATGAACATAGAACATATAAACATGAAAACATAAAATGTTGGTGTAGTATTATGTTTTTAAGAATGTTTTTCTATTGGTGTGACTAAGATGAAGATCAGAGCACATGAGCAATTAATGCAAAACTCCACCTAATCCCAAAGGGTTCACATACTTTTTCTTGCAACTGTAAGTGTGAATGCCAGGCTTCTTGCTTGGAGGAAAACAGACACCACTCATAACCAGGCCAATACCATCCCTACAGTGAAGCATGATGGTGGCAGCAGCATGCTGTGGGGATATTTTTCAGCAGCAGGTACTGGGAGACTAGTCAGAATAAAGGAATACATGATTGCAAACCTGCTCCAAAGCACTCTTAAACTCAGACTGGCGCGATGATTTGTCTCTCAGTAGGACATACACCTTAAGCACACAGACAACATAACAATTGAGTGGCTTCAGGAGAACTCTGTGTAGCTCCTTGAGCGGCCCAACCAGAGCCACTGAATGGGCTGGTCCCCATGCAAAGTTAGCAGATGGATCTAAACATTGCGGACATGTTCGTAATCTATTAGACCGACTTGGGGGCCGATTTATGGCGGAATTTATAGTTTGAGAATTTGATTTGCACCCGATTTTGTGGCAGATCGATCACCATGAGCGTGCACTGCAGTTAATCTGTAGCAAAATTGGCCACAAATCAAAGTGTGTATGGGGTGCTTAAGTGACACTCACATCCTAGATTTGTTTTTTTTCCTTTTCGGACAAACTATGGGTGCATAAGATACAGGCCATTTTGTTTATGCCCTTAATCTCTCTTAGATCTCTCGTAAACTCTGTCCTGTCTTTACATTTTTTTTCAGCAATTTTTCAAATATGGGATGCTTTAATACGTGCATACACTTCACTAGCTATATACACTCACTGGCCACTTTATAAGGCACACCTTGCTAGTACCGGGTTGAACCCCCTTTTGCCTTCAGAACTGCCTTCATCCTTTGTGGCATACATTCAACAAGGTACTGGAAACACTCCTCAGAGATATTGGTCCATATTGACATGATAGCATCACGCAGTTGCTGCAGATTTGTCGGCTGCACATCCATGATGCCAATCTCCAGTTCCACCACATCCCAAATGTACTCTATTGGATTGAGGTCTGGTCACTGTGGGGGCCATTTGAGTACAGTGAACTCATTGTCACGTTCAAGAAACCAGTCTGAGATGAATTGAGCTTTATAACATGGTGCATTATCATGCTGGAAGTAGCCATCAGAAGATGGGTACACTGTAATCATAAAAGGATGGACATGGTTAGCAACAATAAGGCTGTGGTGTTGCAACAATGATCAATTACTACTAAGGGGCCCAAAGTGTGCCATGAATATCCCCCACACCATTACACCACCACCAGCCTGAACCATTGATACAAGGCAGGATGGATCCATGCTTTCATGTTGTTGACTCCAAATTGTGGCACTAACATCTGAATGTCGCAGCAGAAATCAAGACTCATCAGTTTCCTGTTCTTAGCTGACAGGAGTGGCACCCGGAGTGGTCTTCTGTTGCTGTAGTGCATCTGGTTCAACGTGTTGTGCGTTCAGAGATGCTCTTCTGCATACCTTGGTTGTAAGGAGTGGTTATTTCAGTTACTGTTGCCTTTCAGCTCGAACCTCTCTGGCCATTCTACTCTGCCCTCTGGCATCAACAAGGCATTTGCACCCACAGAACTGCCGCTCACTGGATGTTATCCCTTTTTCAGATCATTCTCTGTAAACCCTAGAGATGGTTGTGCGTGACAATTCCAGAAGATTAGCAGATTCTGAAATACTCAGACCAGCCCACCTGACACCAACAACCATGCCACATTCAACATCACTTAAATCACCTTTCTTCCCCATTCTGAAGCTCAGTTTGAACTGCAGCAGTTCACCTTGACCATGTCAACATGCCTAAATGAGTTGTTACCATGTAATTGGCTGATCAGTAATTTGCGTCAACGAGCAATTGGACATGTGTGCCTAATAAAGTGGCCTGTGAGTATAGGTCCTATGACACGAATTCTAGGTAATCCTGGTTTCCAAAGAGCTTGATGGTTAAACATTTGTCATTTTAACAAACCACAGACATGCCACATTAGCCAGATAATTGGTAGGTGGCTACATTATTTCCAACTAATATGTTTTCCACACCTTGATAATTATGTAGCCACCTACCATAATTGGTAGGTGGCTACATTATTTCCAACAATATGTTTTCCACACCTTGGGTAGCAAAGTTTCAATTCTGAGATCACTGACACCCTTTGGAAATTTGTGTACCTGTATGGTGAAGCTCCTCTATGGTTTATTTCTACTTAAATTGTTATATATGTATAAGGATTAATAAGGGGTTATGGTTTCCAGAATTTCAGATATTTTTGTTTTTCTTTCTGCGTTTCTTTTATTATTTTTTTTCTTTATTTATCAGGTGCACACTACTCAAAACTTTACCGGATGTGTTTAAAGAACATTCATTCTAATGATGTTATGATAGGTTACAAATATTCTAATTTATTAGTGAGTATAATATTAAATCACTCTGGGTATACTAAATATCATCGGCAATTCTATATTTGGCATTTCAATATAAAAAAATGTTGCCCTTGTATAACATTGTTTGCAGAATTGTTAGCATGTTTCTGAATACAGCTAGCCCACATTCACATGGTTTATTTTCAGGAAGGCTGACAATCAGCAGCCACCCTGAAACTGTGCTACTGTGTACAACGGTTGCACACATTGTCTGGGCATTTGGGAAATGGTTGTCAATCAACTGTCCCCATGTTATTCCCTATGAGCAAGCACCCATCAACATGTAATGTCACATTGGCTGGTTGCCACCATTTTATGGCAATTGAATGCAACTGAATTTTTCATTGTATGACAGTTTGGACACGCTTTGGGCCCTTTTGGCTCACAAAGGGCAGCCACCTAAAACACATCCCATTGATCCTACTGAACACAGAGTGTGACTCTTGCCAAGAAGAGACCTCTCTGTCGATTTCCATACAGTAACCCCCAACACATTTGACAAGGCGCAAGCTCTAAGTACATTTTGTTGTCATTGTGCTTAGATCAAATTTTGTTTAGCCCTTTCAACCCTATCTGTAAATATGTAAATGCTAGACATTTCATATAAAATTTTTCACTTGATGGCATTTATAACTGACATTATCAGCAATGTTTGAATCAATCCTTGAGACTGACTACAAGTATTTGATGTACCATCCACATGTTCAATAATGGATCATTATTATAACTGTTTTACCCATTTTAGCTAATTGAATTATTGATTGTGACACATTGATTGATTGTTTAAGACTTCAAAAGGAAAGAACACTAGACATTAAAACATTGCAATTTTTTATGAGAGGCTAAACATATGCCTGCTAAACAGGAAATAAAAAAACCTTAAACTTGACAAAAGGCAAAAAAAACTTGACTGGATGGATTGTTGTCATTGATGGAAAAATGAATTCCAGAGTTTATCAAGACATTCTGCCAACTGAAGCTCCACAGAGGATCGGTGATGCAACAGGACAATCACCCAAAGCATCCAAGTCATTCAACAAAACAATGGCTTCAACAGAACAAAATATGCCTTCTAGAGTGGCCCAGTCAGAATCCTGACCTCCACCCAATTGAAATGCTGTCGCATGACCTTTAGAGAGGGATTCACACCAGACATCCCAAGAATATTGCTACACTGAAACAGTTTTGTGAAGAGGAGTGGTCCAAAATTACTCCAGATTGTTGTGCAGGTCTGATCTGCAACAACAGGAAACATTTGGTTGAGGTTATTGCTGCCAAAGGAGGGTCAACCAGTTATTAAGTCCAAAGGTTCACATACTTTTTCCACCCACACTGTGAATGTTTATGTTCAATAAAAATTAGTTAGTGCGACTTAGATGAAGATCAGAGCACATTTTATGACCAATTCATGCAAAACTCTGTGTAATCCCAAAAGGTTCACATAGCTTTTCTTGCAACTGTATGCTTGTATAGACAATAAGGTTACAAAACATTGAACTATCCCGACGTGATTTGTGGGTATCCGCTTCTTCGAGGGCTTTCCGAGCATGATAATAATAAGAGTCTCAGCCACGTTAATATTTTCAGATTTTTTTGTGGCAGCAGGTGGATTTAAGACCCCAGGAGAACAGGAGGGGAAATATATATCCCCCACCGGGTGTATTACTTCCATGATCCAATAGTTAGCTTTGAATCAAAATCTCTAGCATCTCACCACAAAAATCCCTGCATCTCCCATTTATAAATTTTTTTTTCATTGTCCACAATGTGAATTGGTTCATATTGTTTAGAGAAATACAAGCAAGGCTGCTGATCTCTTCTATTTAAGAAAGCTTACTGCATTTAAAAAAGAGAATGGTGTTTTGACATACTATTTAAGGCGTGAGTAACTAAGGGGTTCCCTTTAGGCTCTTTGCATCACAAAATGAAGTGTGGTTAATTTAGTCGCTAATGCTTTATTTTCTTATTCCCTTCTGTAGAAAACTTTACTTCAGCAGATGTTGTCAGAATAATTAAATGCTTGTGAGCAATACATTATTGACAAAGGTGGATGCTACACTAATTCACTCCACATTTCTTGAAGTATGCATTTGTCACCAGCTGGCCAAGTTGATCTATAATATTGTGCCTTTTATTTGCAACTATAGAACACTTAATTTAGTGTTCAGGAAGCATTACCTCTAAATTGGAATACATTAAGTTTGCTCAACGTTAATAGGGACAGCAGAACAACTGTGACAATAGCAAATTTTATTGCATTCCTTGTATAAAATATCAACCATGTAAACGCATAAGGAATGTTTGCATTTTAACAAGAGGCCTATTAATTTAGCAACAGTTTTGTTATGCCATTAGTACAAAACAAAAACATACACATCATTTCTGGTGGCCAACAAAGCTTACTTTTATTGATATACTTGGGTTCACTAATAAAGAGGTAGAGCATATTTATTTTGAGTTTTCCCTTTGCAAGAGAAATTTCCTTTAGTTTGATAGATGATGTGAAGAACTGATATTGTCAGAGCTTTTAATATTAGGCTCACCACATCACACCCTGACAGATGCATGGGTTTCCCAAAATGTAACCACCCCTTTCCCGAACTACAGCACCTACTTTGGGACTGCACTGCTATCACTAGTTTTTAGGGCAAGGGTCACCACATAGATCCATCCACTTCTCTGGGCTCACCTGCTGCATGCTTCCTTTCACCCAGATGCTGATGAGGCCCCTGACTAATTGGGAATATGTCTGCTTGTTGGGGGCAACCCAGGCGATAATGCAAAATTGGTTATCACCTGCACCACTCTCGGTTACTTAGCTGAAACAATACCTTAACACATATATGTTTATGATTTATTTCGCGAGAATTAAAATCTACTTTTACACTTTACAGCCAAGGGCAAAGAAAACACCTACTCTAAAATATGGAGAGTATGATTTGGTTTAGCTGATTCAGATGTTTTGTTGATTGTAATCAAGTATCTTTGGTGTGATGTTGCCTTCTGTAGAGCATGGCATTACACATTAACTGTTTCTTGCACAGCGACTGTGATACTTTAGTATGTTGGTAGTAATCTTTTATTGCACAAACCAAGTACTTATTAACCTTCTGCTGCACATCATTATTCTTGTACTAACACTCTTGTCGCATAATGTATTGTTTCTTGTTTTAAAAAATGCATAAATAAAGTTTAAAAAAGGAAAAAAAAATGACATTATTGTTTTTTCTTTTTTCACTTATAATGTTCAGGTGACTTATGCAAATTGAATGTTTGTCCCATTTATAAATAAAAAGATTTTAGCTGTATGAATAATTGTACATTTTTGTAAGCGCCTGTTAGTGTGGTTTGCTCACCCCAGTCATGCTGGGAACTGACTGCATCACATATACTTTAACACATAAACTCTTATCTCCTCATCTACTTTCTTGTTATAAATATTTTAAGCTTTTTTTTATGTATACCATGCCAAGGACCCTTTGAACAAAAACCTTTTTTAGATTTCACAAGACATAGACTTTCAGTTTGTAGCTTCCTCTTTATACAATTTTTTTACACCAGTGTCTTTAAGTATAGGCAATGATGAACACAACCACATTGGTATTTCGAACATGAAAAGAACTTCAGCCAGATGTTAAAGGAACAAATTAAAGCGACTCAGTAATATTGAACACATCATTAAACATATTTTCTTTGCAGTGAAAGCCTTTGACAAATGGAAAAAGTAGGACAAACAGGAATCCAGGTGATTTGGTGACAAGGAATATGATGATAAGAACACAGAGCAAAATTAATACAATTTCATGACTGTATTGCTGGACGGTCTATTAAGTGACTTGATCTATGTTATGTTTACCCCCCTAGCATTTCCGACAGCACCATCTCGTCCAGCGCTGTCCTGTCAGAGCCCGGCAGTGCATAATGACAGTTTTGCACTGTGGCTCCTATCTTCTGGGCTGCCGATGTACCCCTCAAGTGACGTGATGACACAATGGGGGGGGGGTTGGGCGGCGCAACATTCAAATGTAAATTGCACTAAAACAGTTTCTATGAAACGGAGAAAACTGTTACACTGTGATTCCCAGATGTGCCCTTTGAAGTTAAATAAATATAAATACATACTGTTTTGAAATCTATCATACAAAATAAGTATTTTAGAGATTTTATCATGATACCTTTTATTATTATTTTTAAATGTCATTTTTTTACATAATTGAGTGTTTCAAAGATTAGTATATTTAGAATATCTATTAGACCCTTGTAGTGACATATTTTGGGAAGTTACGGGCCTACAACAAAAAATTCCATTCAAGAATATGGTGAACTTTTGGTACAGAAATCTGGACCTGGCAAGAGAGCTAGGAAGGTAAATATATATATATATATATTTAGCTTATTAGAACTTAACAATACTATAACCTGAAAAATAATCTATTGCTTTTAAACCTATAGGTGCTTTTCTCTGCGACTGACAAAAAATTTAAATGTTACTTCATTACAATATGTAAACCAATATTTTTCCATACACTGTTTTCGTAATGAAAGTGCCCTTAACCTCCCTAGCGCACCGCCCATATGGCGCCGTTTACAACGGCACGATATGGGCGATCAAGGCAGTGTACATAGTACACTGCCCGCCGTTTCCGGCATCCCGCCGGAGCTCTACGCGCAGCTGTTGTCATTACTGACAACAGCTGCGCGGGAGAGAAAGCCGGCGCTCCTCCATTAACATGGAGGTCTATGGCGCCGCCCCCCCCCCGCCCCCTTCCGCGTCACCGTGACGCGATCGGGGCAGAGCCGCCGACCCGGAAATGCTACGACGATGTAAACAATCGCCGCAGCTTTCCGGGGAGGCATAAAGTCTCCCCATCGGCGGCTTCCCAGGCGGTTGAGGCGAGCCTAAAGCTCGGACGAGCTAGGCTCGTCTCAACCGCTAGGGAGGTTAAAAATCAAATTACTATTGTCAATAATAAAAAAAAATATCCTGTAAAGGGGATATAGCCAGTTTTGTTCAAGAAGGCAAATCTACCCATTCAGCAGCATCTTTTTCAGTGAAGAGTGGGATATAATTTAACCCTCCTACATTTGAATAACATATTTATATTTCATTTAAAGAATACACAGCCGTTTGCTCAATGTCCTGAAACTGTTTTGTTAATGTCGTCTCAAGAACAAACGTCTGGTTAAACCCAAATCTTAATATTAGTCTTTATAGCTTGTTAGCATTACAAGAATATTGGCCTATTGTTAGCCTGACTTGCATTTGCACCTTTACATTAGTTCTCCATCTGGTTATCCAGTCCATGCCAGGTTTTCATCTCCTTCAGCCATAGGTAGAACCATCGGTAGAGTGCATTCTTAGGTGATCCACTTCACCCTGACAACTCTTTTATAAAAAAAAACAGCAGAGCACAACCTGCTTGACCAAAACCACAAGTGACACAGAAGGGTATAATATACTAAAGATGATCTCTACATCTAAAAGTATAAAGATCATAGTGTTGGTTTACCATCTATATATACCAATTAAATTAGCAATGCTTTTAAGTTAAGTTCATGTTAAACATACGTCAACATAAAATCTGATTATTTTTAATGTTAGGGTTTATTTGAAATTGTCTTACCCGTTTATTTCCCACTAAATAACACTCATTTTATGTCCTGTGAGTTCTGTTTTGTGTTGGTAGCTATAGATCATCTCATTTTCAGCTGGAGCATATGTGCTAATTAACTATTCATAAGACACCCACATTCAGCAAAGCTTTATTCTTCTGATTAATAGCATTTTAATTCAGTTAACCCTCATTTTCTTTATTCTTGCCACTGGAGGACAAACATTTTTCATGATTTTTCTGACTTATACAAAATATGGCAGCAATACTAGGAACATTAATTCAGGCAACACTGGATACTGTAAACTATAGGAGCCAAATGCAGAGTTTAGCTGTCATTGGAGTCATCTTTAATCCAGTATTGAAATTGTTAGTTCTTCTATACTTTCAAAGGAATATAAAGTTTATTCTCAGTTAGCTGCCCAGCTAAATGTAATACATTTTGCTGGACAGCCTGCAAGTGCTCACTTCATTTTATGCTGCTGAGTTTGTCTGGAAAGAAATTGTACACCTAGATATGAATAAGCATAAGACTCACTCGACCATTCTCATATTACACCTGATGCTGTCGCAAGAAGACTAAGATGAATTTCACAACCATGCATTACCTCCAAAACGGGAGTTTGGAGCGAACTCAACAGTAGGTGCACGTTACACTAATAACAAATGACAATATGTAGGGCCTATAACAAACAACCAGAATTTGCTTTAGAGGATTTTGGTTGAAAGCATAGATGCAAATAACAGTTGAAGTAATAAAGAAATAATTGAACTATATTTTAAACTTTTGACTAATCAAAGCAGCTACTGTGGTGTATATAACCGCTGAACATGCGCCTAAAACTGTTTCACTTAGGTTGTTTTGCTTTCTCTATTATTTCCATTTAATACCAAACCAGCTTGATGTTTAGGTCTGGAGGCAGTGCTGGCCATTCCATGTTACCATTTTCCATGTCTAGGTTACTATGTTTTTTTCTAAAGTAGTTCTGGCACCACCCCAATCTCAGTTTGCCACTGTGCTTAAAGGTCACTTGAGGGAATGTACATTCAACCCTGACAATTTATGAATTGTTACATTTCATGCTGACACACAATGCTTTTGCCTTCCGTAATACCCACTACCTTCGGGTGTAGGGGATGATAATGGGGACCTGTTGTACCCCCTTGTACGTGAACCTGTACACTGGTACTGTACTTTTGTAGGAAAGCTAAGCTGTGAAGCTGTACCTTTGTTTGAATTAATTAATAAACTATAGCAGAATTCCTGGAACTTTACATTGGAATTCTCTAAAGAGAAAATGTCATTCCTGGATGTAGAATTGAGTATATTTGTAGGAGGATTAGTGGAGAAACGTTATTTCTTAAGAAAACTGCAGACCGTATATATTCAAATATAAGCCGAATTTCTCAACACCTGAAATGTGCTAAAAAAAATTATTTGGTTTATATTCGGGTCAAGAAATGAAAATCGTGGCATTTTGTAGGTTAATTCATGAGAGAATTACAAAGCTCCCTAACATGCGATCATCACCATCATTGCTGGAGATGTACAGAAGGGTTGTTGAAATATTTGAAAAAATATATATATTGTTCTAGCATATGCAGTTTTTGCATCAATTAGCTTAAAATTTAAGTCAAATTTAACCTTTTTTGTGCAAAAACTTGGCATGCTAGAGTGATACTTTTTTCTTTACAATGTTCCCAAATCCCATTTCTACATCTCCAGTCGATTTGGTGATGATATCATGTTCAGGGGCTTTGTAATTAACTTACAAGTCTACTGAATTAAATAATAACATCTCCAAACAAAACTACATTTGCTGTGTGTTTCTGAGCCTTAGCTACTGCATTCCCCATCTAGGCTTATACCTGAGTCATTCAGTTTTTCCAGATTGTTTTCTAAAATCAGGTACCTCGGCTTATATTTGGGTCGGCTTATACTCAAGTATATACAGAACCTAAGGGAGAAAGCTTTTTTTGAGGCCAATTGTGGAATGGCAGCAGTGGTTTACATTATGGTGGGCCACTGCGGCTCATTTGTTACAATGGCAAAACAAAATGACAATTCCAGTTTAGAATACAAGAACATGTGAGGGCAGTTACTATTGGCAATCTTTTTTATTTGAAGCTTATTTCCTTCTATATACTATATACATAACATTCCTGATTAGCATGTTCGCCCTCCTTCTCGCCAGCGGACAGTACGGGTGTTCGACCCGCCCTGTTCGCCGGCGAGAAGGAGCCCTCTATTCTTCCTGCGGTGGGATCATAAGCAGCGAGATCCCGCCGCAGGAAGAATCTTTTCACTGAAGACCGGGTAGTGAACCCGGTCTTTCAGTGAAAAACCGGCTCGCTGACGTCACATTCGGTTAGCACACCAGGAACTATGCGTTCCAGGGGCCAGATGTGACTAGAGGTGGGGAATTTGAATCTGCCCACGAACGAGCGGATGGCAGACTTTTTTTAAAGTCCACTCCGTCCGTTCGCGGACAGACATGGCTGAAGTTCGGCCATCACTACTCCTGATATATGAAGATGTATTCTTATGTTGACATTATATATATATTATACATTTATATAGCCCTATTCATATATTAGGTTCATCAAATATGGTAGTATGTGTTTCTGTATTTTAGAAATGTGTACAGTTTAGCCCTAATGTACACATGTTAATGCACTTCTAAAACATGAGTATATAATTTCCTCACATCTATTGATCCATGTGTGCCAACATCCCAACAAATACAGGGAGTGCAGCATTATTAGGCAAGTGGTATTTTTGAGGAATAATTTTATTATTGAACAACAACCATGTTCTCATGAACCCAAAAAACTCATTAAATACAAAGCTGAATATTTTTGGAAGTTAGTTTTAGTGTTGTTTTTTAGTTTTAGCTATTTTAGGGGGGATATCTGTGTGTGCAGGTGACTATTACTGTGCATAATTATTAGGCAACTTAACAAAAAACAAATTTATACCCATTTCAATTATTTATTTTGACCAGTGAAACCAATATAACTAACATCAACACACACAATATACATTTCTGACATTCAAAAACAAACAAAAACAAATCAGTGACAAATATAGCCACCTTTCTTTGCAAGGACACTCAAAAGCCTGCATCCTGGATTCTGTGCAGGTTTTGATCTGTCACCATCAAATGGCGTGGCAGCAGCAACCAACAGCCTCCCAACAACCTGTTCAGAGAGTGTACTGTTTTCCCTCCTTGTATCAAACACATTTGATGATGACCACAGGTTCTCAATGGGGTTCAGATCGGTGAACAGGATGCCATGTCATTAGTTTTTCTTCGTTTATACCCTTTTTGCAGCCACGCTGTGGAGTACTTGGACGCGTGTGATGGGAGCATTGTCCTGCATGAAATCATTTTCTTGAAGGATGCAGACTTCTTCTGTTTTTTTTTATACCACTGCTTGAAGAGGTGTCTTCCAGAAACTGGCAGTAGGATGGGAGTTGAGCTTGACTCCATCCTCAACCGAAAAGGCCCACAAGCTAATCTTTGCATGATACCAGCCCAAACCAGTACTCCACCTCCACCTTGCTGGCTCTGAGTACGGACTGGAGCTCTCTGCCCTTTAACCAATCCAGCCACGTGCCCATCCATCTGGCCCTCAGACTCATCTCATTTCATATCAGTCCATAAAACCCTTAGAAAAATCAATACTTGAGATATGTTCTTGGCCCAGTCTTGACGTTTCAGATCTGTGTGTCTTGTTCAGTGGGCGTGTCTTTCAGCCTTTCTGTCTCTGAGATTGCACACCTTGGGCTTTTGGGCACTCCAGTGATGTTGCAGCTCTGAAGATGGCAAAACTGGTGGCAAGTGGTATCTGTGGCAGCTGCACGCTTGACTTTTCTCAGTTAATTGGGCAGTTATTTGCGCCTTTGTGTTCCACCACGCTTCTTGCGACCCTGTTGACTATTTTGAATGAAACGCTTGATTTTCGATGATCCCGCTTCAGAAGCTTTGCATTTTAAGAGTGCTGCATCCTCTGCAAGATATCTCACTATTTTGTACTTTTCTAAGCCTGTCAAAGTCCTTCTTTTGACCCATTTTGCCAAAGGAAAGGAAGTTGCCTAATAATTATGCACACCTTATATAGGGTGTTGATGTATTAGACCACACCCTTCCATTAGAGAGATACACATAAATAATATGCTTAATTGGTAGTAGGCTTTCAAGCAATACACTTGGAGTAAGACAAACATGCATAAAGAGGATGATGGATGTGGTCAAGATACTAATTTGCCTAATAATTCTGCACTTCCTGTATATACATATAAAAACACCCATCGACCCCCCCCCCCCTCGAGACTAGGGGCTCACACGGGACTTTAAAGGCACCAATTTTTCAGGTCAGGTATAAAATAATTGATGACTTATTATTACCATGACATACCAACAATACAAATTGCTAATAAATATTTACAATGAAAAATAATGAACATGATTACATACAATTATCTTACACCCGTTAAAAGTTCTTATTGTACATTGGAAATATATCTGATGCTTGGAAACACCTTCTGTGCATATCAAACGCTTCTGTCAGGAGATACGTGCTCGCCATTTCTAACATAGAAATGGGACATATGTATACATTTTATCTTTAACCATCTCAGCTGGGCCATCCACTATAGGTAGATTTAGAGTGTGATTGCAAACATTTCACTTTTACACTTAGGAATATCATCTACCCTTGTGCCATTCACTTCATGTTTTCTTCAACCCCAGGATATCCAAATTGGGGGGATATATGCCCACACAACCATCTGGGAGGTTTGATCCTCTCCCCCAGTGGGAGACATTCTAGTCTAACTTATGACCTCCTGCTGTCCTTCCATACTTTATGACCAGATTTTGATATATTGTAAAAGACCCAGACACCATGATTATCATCAAGCGGTGGGCAAATGAGTTGATATGGAGGGCCATAAGTGCAGCCCTCAGCATAATAAAGGGCCGACACATATATTTTCATATATACTGACTTGTATAAGCATTTTAAAGGACAATTACAACAGGCATTGCTAGAAGACGGTATGTTTCATTTTTAAATAACAATTTTTTTTTAAATTTCACTTAAGTATTAGGGAACACTTAGTATGGTAATACACATTTTGGTAATATATATCGTCAAAGGTATGTGCTTAAAAGCCATTGATTTATCGATGGGGTACATAACCTTCGATTTGGTGAGTTCCCATGCCCTATGATTAATAATTAGGTTTTGGGGGTCTCAAGTGCAAGAATGAGGGGGGCCGCAAAGAACACCTAAAGGGCGCCAGGTTGGCACCTGGACTGCATCGGCCTGGGACTGTCGCGAACGGCGGGTACAGTGAAGTAACATCCGGTCCTGGAAAACGCATCCGGGAATGCATAGTTCCTGGTTCGAGCCAGAGATGTGACGTCACTGACGTCACTTCCGGAATCCGAGACGGTATTTCAAAGAGAGCCGGGTATATGCCGGCTTCTTCTATGAAAAGATTCTTCCCCGGCACGGTCTCGCAGGTTTGATCCGTGCCGGAGGAAGAATATAGATCTTCTTCTCGTCGGCGAATGGGTCGAACACCCGTACTGTCCGCCGGCGAGAGGGAGGGCGAACATGCTTGTTCGCAGCCGAACTGTCCGCTTGGGGGCAGTTCGGCCATCATACACCGGGATCTAGTGCATTGTCTTGGAATGTAAAATGGTATACAACATTGTATATCTCTAACAGTGTTTTTGATAATATTACTGAGTTCTTGTAAGTGATAATTTTATGATGTATCACTTTAAAAGTGTAATTGGTGACTCTATAATGTATCAGTAGAGTGTATTGTGCTACTTTTAAATAGTTATTTACAGCTATGTTTATAATATTTATTGGTGATTTTGTACAATCATTATAGCTACTAATATTATTATATGTCTAAATCTTGTTAGTACTAATCCCTGAGGAAGCCTGTGTATTGATGGGTCGTTCGCGAACGAGCCGGCTCTAAGAGCCGATGCTTGGCCGCGAACGAAAGGAGCGATGCCTGTCCAGCAGAGACGATGCTTTCAATGGTCCTGCTGGTCAGGCACTTGCTGGGCTCCAGTGGTTGCTGGGGAGGGCTGTCAAGTGCTTAGATGGGCGGGACGGGGTGTGGCTTCCTAGGAGGCGTGGGACTTGGAAAGAACCCATGCTGCATGGACCTGGGGGCGTGTCAGCAGTAGTAAGAGATAATAAAGGTGACAACCAAGTCTTTGTACTGGGAGAGATATGTACATGGTGGACACCCCAGTCACTGTTGGGGGGGGGGGTATGTAGTTTGACATGGGAGGGACACCCCAGACCCCTATACTGGAGAGGGGGCGGTATACACAGTGGACAAACCAGTCACTGCACTGGGGATAGGGGCTATAAAGCAGTCACTGCATGGTGATATGGAAATAAGAGGGGGCGTGTAAATAGAGGGGACACCAATGGGGTAAGGGGGCTGTGCACACAGGTACCACCTGCAGGTGGTGGGATGTACACAGGAGACACCCCAGTGTTTGAAGTGGATGAAGCCATGTTCTGTCACACACTAGGTATGCCATATACGGTGCGAGATAGGTACACGTTGTTCTTCTCGGTGACACTTGTTCCGCTCTGAAACTTGTCTGACTGCACAAATTGGGAACAAAAGCAAAGTCCCCCCCTCCCCCCCAACCCGCATACACAGCCCGGGTTCGCTACGTATCCTTGCACCAGACCGAGTCACACAAAGGGACAGCACGCAGCGGACATGGCTGTGCACGGCGAGGATATGGGGGATACTACTCAGCTCTGTCAAACAACTTTCCCAGGAAGCACCGTGTGGGGTCACACAACACCGGGAGCGGGCATTGTGTCTCACAGTAGCAGGGACCCTCCATGGTAATAGAGTAACCCGCTATGTATGCTCGGGGAGCGGGCATTGTGCCATGAACTAGTAGGGACATAGATGTTGACTCAAGAACATCTTAGCCCCCCCCCCAAAACCCCTAACCTGACACTCGAAATTCAGAAGAGTGACCCTGAAAAAGCCCCAAAACTAGTACTATCTGCAACATTGCGCAGTTGTAAGGGTGCAGAAAAATGTGTAGCAAAATAGGCTAAAATATAAACATTTAAGTGATAAATATTTATTTTAGACAAAGGGCCGTTCGGGAGCCGTTTGGGAGCCAAAAGAGCCGGCTCTTTATAGGGAGCCAATTCAAAAGAGCCGAATCTTTGCAAAGAGCCGGAATTCCCATCACTACTGTGTATGGGTCAAATGCATCAGAGGGCTCATTCAGACATGTTCATTACTAATTTCTTGGAGCTTGCACCCATATGCTGTAAACTATATGGTGATTTTTTCAATCAGATCATTTAATTTGGATTGTGTTTTTAATGATTGCATACATCTTTATAGGTTATTGTATTTATTTATTGATTGTGGTCCTTTTTGGAATAAAAAAGGCATTTTAAATTACTTGACTAAATTGAGTTCTGTTCTGTGGCTAAAAAGCTCTACTTGACAATTGTGTAGACATTTAGCCCCCATACGGTAGTTCTTTTCATATATTGAATTAAAGGTGTGGCACGCTTACAATCATTGAACCATTACCCATTTATATGTTTATTTTCTCACTTAAGGTAAGCCTATAGTTCACTAGAGATGGTCGAAATTAATAAAATTCGATTCTACTTAAATTTCGAGTTTCCCAATCGAATTTCGATTCGACTGCGAAATTTCGACTTTTTTCTAGTCGAAGTCGAAAATTCGCCACAAATTCGCATAAACACTCAAAAATTCGCATAAAGCCTAAAATTCGCATAAGGTAAAAAATTCACATAAGGTGGAAAATTTGGATTTGCTGTATGAGCTTGAGCTATAATAGAAGAATCGGTGTACATAGTAGCAGAGCTTTACAATCAGAGCTGAGATTTAAACCCAATCCCTTATTGTTTTCCAATGTTTCCCCCCAACCCTTCTCTACATCTCCAGCAATGTCCCCCAACCCTTCTCTACAACTCCAGCTATTTTTGTGAGGATACCATTTTCAGGGGCTTTGCAATAAGCTGACAAAGTTAGCTAGCACCATGCGAATTTACGCCAATGCGAATTTACGCCAATGCGAATTTACGCCAATGCGAATTTTCCAATCACTCCCGCATACTCGCACGCGAAATAGTGGCACGGCAAATCAAAAGCAAAGTTATTTTTCAAGTTGAAATTTCGATTTCAGTCGAAATATCAGGCTGATTTTTGACTTTTTCGGCGAAAACTCGAAATGACCCCATCAAAATTCGACTATGCGAATTTTCGGCGAAAAAGTCGAAATTTCTACTTAAAAATTCGCAATGCGAATTTTTCGACCATCTCTATAGTTCACTGAGCTTGTAGTCATCTATTTTAGTACTGAATTGTTTTCATCCTCTCCCAAGCTTTGTGGTCCACAGTGCCTCTTGCTCTTGTACTGCCATCTTTGAAATTGTAAGAACAGAGCAATATTTTACTCACTATGTCCTTGTGCCAGTAAAGCTAAGATGTATTGATAACCTTTATGTTTTAATCACGTGGACATGATCAGTAGTTATTTTTATCTTAATAGTTATCTTTAATGTACATCTGGCTATGTTCTGATATCAAACTAGTTACATTGCAAGAAGAGAGAGCCGATTATAGCTGTTTTTTTCTTTTCCTCTTTAGATTGATTTGATTGATGGGATAAGCTAATCAATAACTCATAAAGTAAAATGAGCTGTGCTTGTGCACGGATTTTACAGAGGCTGGCATGAAATGGCTGTCCTACTCCTAAAGATGATGAATGGAAATACTGTAAAAATATACTGTATATATTTTTTTCATATATATTTATAGACCAAAAGTCTTTACTATAGAATTCATCTGAAAAATGGAATGATCATAACACCTATACACCCCTTTCATCATAGGTCTAAAGTAATCTGTCTTAAGAGAAATAAGGGTGCTGTTATTGTTGCATTTGTTCCAAGTCACAGACTTGGATAATCTTAATGCAAGATACAGTGTGACTGCCAGACAGCTATTTTTACCGCTAGAGGTCAACTATGACTCTGTTGAACTACGGTAGTATGAGCACAAGATTAGTTCCTGCTAATAATGATCACACATTAATAATTTGCTAGCAAAAAGCTGTATGAATGAATGTTTAGAATTATTAACAATTTCAACTTTAAACTTACTGATATTTATACGGTCCATAGTTTTTTTTTTCTGCATGCACATTTGTGGGTTTACTATTCACTTATCATATATTGTTACTGATAATATTATAAATAGTAAACATCTGTGCTACAGATATGTTAAAAAAATTTGCACAAAACATGAATAGCTATTTAGGACTATACAACTTTTCACGCACTTGTTATTCTGCCGAACAACTGACAAGTGTCATATTCAAAGATCATTGTCTCCTGATGCAGCAGATAATGACTGATTTGGGAAGCAAATCCATGTCTATGGATACACTGCGACCTCTGCTGAGAACCCCTGCTGACCATTCTTACAGGAAAACTCAATCATCTGTTATGGATTTTCACAGATTATCACTACTGTTTCCTCGAGATAAGGAGGGTGCCAAAGGTTTTTGTTCAGTGACTCAGATGCACATTAAATAATGATACAGTTATGCATGTTTACAGAAAGATGTTCTGGGAGAAACAAGCTGGTCAGCATGTCTATGGATAACCTAACGGTACATAATCACAAGTGACTTAATTGGTGTGTTTCTTTTAGTTATTAATAAATTTGTGCTGCTCTTAGGAAGCATGAATGGTGTGCGCAGTTATACCACTTTTATATTTTTATATCTAAATGCTCAGGGTCTCCTGATGTTTAGATTTGCATTACTGCATGCATAAAAAATCCTCTCCACTGTAAATGTGGTCATTACTAATGACCTGTAACTACTTTTTTATATTTTCTTTTTGTACTAAGTATGCTATTTCACAGTAAATCTCTTCACTACAGAATTATTTCCAGCACAGTACAAATAGAAATGTATTGGTCACGACAAACAGAAGTGTTTGACAAAACGTTGGTTAGTACAAGATTTTTTGTTATTTTGACAATTTTATGCTGCTCAATATTCCAGCTTAAAAGAAAACCCTTCAATAATCAATGATTTCACTTTGTGCAAGCGCAATATCAGTAAGAAGTCAATTACAGAGCATGCCTTTAGTTAAAGCAGCTGCTATTTTAGGCTGGCAGAAACAATGTTTAATAAACATTTATGAGATTCGTCAGATGGAGTACTCCCTTTTCTCCAAACAATATGGCTGCCAGGGATAGCTCCCCAAGAGGCGTTCTACCTGAGTGCACTTTGCCAGATTGATGTGTTGCATTCCGACAGTTGGTTTTTTATGTACAAAATTTGTTTGGCATGACCAAGCTGCTCACATCAATATATTATTGAAAGGAGAAAAACAAACAAGCCAGACGAAAGGTGAACTAAATATTTACAGTTATTGCAATTTTCTTTGTAAATGTTTCACGTTTCACATCCAGTCTTCGACCGCTAGCATGACAAAGCTGTATACCCCACTTTTCTTTTTATCCTAGTTAAATGCATCACTCTCATCCTTTATGAGAAAACAAAAGTGGAGGAAAAGATTACTCAGTGGATCTGAATAGTAAACACGAATGGATATTGCTCTTGACATCTTGTGAAGTTGTCTCTCTCCCTTGTATCTTGAGAGAACAACGGGACCTTCTGGGCCTGTACGAGAAGTCTTGAATTTTTAATGAAGGTCCCTGAAATACAGGGCAGCAAGATGTTGTCACCTCGGCATATTTTATCCCTGATCAAACATTAGTTGGCAGATGTTATAAACTTGTAACAGTGTCTTATCTACATTGGCTGCTGGTCTGGTTACAAAAGAACAAGTTCTCACCCAATTGCTCTTCTAGCATATAATATCTTGATTGTCCTTTTCTTTTTATTTATGTATTATACAGTTTATATTCCGAATGCACATTAATTCATGTTTTTTAAATATTAAACCAATGCAAACTCAAGTCCTTACTGTAACATATGTTAAAACAATAAACAGCAACATATTATTAAGATCATTTTTGTAAATATTGTGTAACAATATTTAAAAAATTGAGCTAATCAGTGTTATGGCATTGAAATATAACAATAAAACTGCCATGTATGCTAAGCTACATATAGAGCTACAACTCTTTCAAAGTAGATAGGGTGCCAGAAAATGTACAGATTTTAGATGAAGCTAATGTATTTTTATATATATATATATATATATATATTGTAGTGAAGCAGTTTTAATAATTAATGCATACATGTGTCAACTAAAATTGAAGACTAAACATGTGTTTTTCTTTTGTGAAAACATTTCCTTGTAAAAAAAAAAAACTTTACTCCAATTATGCAATGAAATTAAAATGTCAGTCCGCTGTGGCCCAGTAGAAAGCATTCCAGATGTGAATGATTATACTATATGCCATGTAAGAAACATCTCTATACCTTCATCTAATGCCACCATAAGCTCATTTCACATTATTTCCCCTGTACATGATGAGATGTGCTTTTTTCCACCTTTTCCTGCAGCAAGATCCCACACTGGCCTGCCTTGTTGGCAATGATTGATTACCCAATATCTAATTAAACCTGATCTAGTCACTTATTATGCAGAGTGGAACAAACAAACTGAAGTTGACTGTCAGGCTGGTGATTGATGATACTGCCAATCCAGCTTTTGTTGCGTCTAATGTCCTGACGCTTGTAACAACCAGCCAAAGCTGTGCTGGACAAAGTGTTCTGTCATTCTCCACATGAATTCTGCCTTGCACCTTTTATTTTTCAAATTAACCCTTCTTACATTGATGGGACAGAAATGGTGAAAAGCATATATTTATGTTTGCTTATATAACTATATAAAGACTCCCTGAGGATTCATGCTGAATTCTAATTATATGAGACATGAGTATGCCCTAGTTGGAGGAAGCAGAAATTAGAAACTAGCTGCGGGGGACCTTCCAATATGTAATGAACCTACCTGGTTGTTTCATGTTGCCTACAAAATAGGTCAAATTTAATAGGTGTAAAATCATCTACGATCCATGTTTTGCCAAGCCTTTTTTGTTTCCTTTACCAGAGCACTAACTTTGTCAATTTAATTTGTGTTAACTAAGCTATTTCTAATTTTTATTTGTATACCATTATATTTAATAACACATATTCAATTCAAATATAAATCATTGTCATTGATTTTGTAGTAAAACAAAAAGTATTGTTGCAAATTTCAAACAAAATTCAATGAACAATTACTGTGGTTTCGAAAGGAAAGCTGGTTATATTGTGAGATGCAGAAGGTTAGAAAAGTATTAGAAATGGCCTTTAACTGGCTTTATCATCAGGCCTTGGTCAAGTTATTGTTTACTTCAGTTAATCAAAAAATAAGTAGTGTGGTCAGCCAGCAAATAAAGCACAATAAAATCTGGTAGGCAACTAGAGGCATTCAAATTGACAGGAAGGAGTTTCTGATTTGATCAGTTCATAGAATATAAATATAAAAAAGAATACAATGGTGACCATTGTACTCTTAATTTATCTCTAGTAATTAAGATGCATATACATATCCATCTCAGTATTTGCTTCAACAGAATTTGATCTCAGTCTTAAAAATAAGATACTTGTATGATCATGGTTGTACTGGTTGTGGTTGTAATCTTTAAAATGAGGAAAAAAAATTATATTAATTGTCCTGCAGAAGCCACCAGTGCCAGCCCACATCACTGACATCAACGCTGATGCCTGTGATTTGTAGAGGGGAGAAGAGAGGGAAATTAAAGCAGCGTATCATTTTTAATGGCACGGTACGGGCTTAGCACTAGGGAGGTTAATGGATGCTTTAAGACACTTGGATAACAAAGCTGTGTTGAAAATGAAGCAATGCAAAGCAGCGCTGAAGTATTAGAGTGCATTTAAGTAACAGAGCACAAGCGTTTCCCAGCATATAGCTTGAAAGATCACTCAATGTGTACTGTTCCAATTAAATGCTTCTAAAGCGACAAAACACCCGGGATTTTGTCACTAGTGGAGACTCTTTCACACTATACATGTGGCGTTGCCATTACGGGATACAGTACTGCATGGTACACAGAAACATCCTATGAAAATTTACAGATGTATGCACTGCATTGTACATTCTCACATGACACACTGCAGTATGCATTTTGGATGTGCTATCACTAGAGAATGCACTAGATTGCATCCAACTTCTTTAGAGAAAAAGGCGCAAATTCATGTGGCAACAGGTTTTGAGTTCAAGTTTTAGTCACTTTAAGAACTTTGGTGCAGTACAGTCCTGAAACACAGCGCAGCTAGCATTAACACAAGGTACCTTTCACACTTGCCCACACATGCATTTCCAGTAATGCAATTCAATAAATCAGTGGACTCTATAGCAACAGCTCATTAATGTGAGCGCTGGGCAGTCATTTGCATGGAGCAAGAATGTTTAGTGTGAGAAAGGACTGTGTGAAGACTCTGCAGGTAAGCTGAGTCTCCAAGCCACTAGCAGTTCTGTTCATCAAACTGCTAATAACAAACAAAATGTCCCTACATTGTATTACATATGGGGGGTAGAAGGATATGTCTTCCCAGGAACTCCATCCAGAGGCTGAGCTTTTCCCTGCCAACATCATGCAGTTTAATATGGGAGCAAGAGTCTGAGAGCCTGCTAGTGACTCCAGGCTCGGCCCATCAGCGATCACTCGGATGCATTCCTATGAAGACAATGTGCAGATGCCATTTTTTTTGGGCTATCCTATGCTCATCTCATTTATTTTAAAAATTGTCTGCAAGTTGTTGAAGTGAACAAGTGGATGGGAATGTAGCACATTATAGAGTACATGGCAACTAAAATAGTAAAAGGTAAAAAAAACCATCTGAATAAATAACAAGAATATGTACAATGCAGAAAAGGTATTGAGTGTGTTCGAAAACATTTTTATGCATTAAAGGTATAGGATGCCAGGGATGGGTCCCTGACAATATACAGTGCTGCCTGAAAGTATGTGAACCCTCCAGACATGGTCACTGTTTGTGCA
>CM070036.1:83711756-83738748 GCA_036250615.1 Ptychadena robeensis | reverse complement strand
TCTAATCCAGGGGACCTTAAATAGAGGTTGGAGGCTGGGAAGGCCTCCTGGGGTAACAGTTATTGTGCTAACTGCACTATCAATTACTGTATGTATGTATATTATGAATCATTATCACAACATATCCAAGCATCCTGTATGTATATATGTCTTTTTAAATGATCTACATACTTCTGTAGATCATTAATAAACATTTTAAAATCATTAATTCTTTGTATGTGCCATTAAAGCCCCATGGCTCCAAGCTCCCAGAAAGGAGACCAGATCGGTTGGACTATGTCCATCTTATGTGTGTTTTTTTGTGAATACAATCAGGTTCATAAATATTTTCCCTTCAGTTTTGTCTTTCAGTGAAATGCATGCTCAATCGGATTCAGGTCAGGTGATTGACTTGGCCATTGCATAGAATTTCACTTCTTTCTCTTCAAACACGTTTTGTTTGCTTTTGCAGTATGCTTTGCTTCATTGTCCATCTGAACTGCCATCCAATGAGTTCTGAAGCATTTGGCTGAATATGAGCAGATAATATTGCCTAAAACCCTTCAGAATTCATCCTGCTACTTTTGTCAGCAGTCATATCATCAATAAATACAAGAGAACCTGTTCCATTGGCAGCCATACATGCCCAAGCCATGACACACCACCACATGCTTCACTGATGAGGTGGTATGCTTCGGATCATGAGCAGTTCCTTTCCTTCTCCATACACTTCTCTTCCCATCACTCTGGTGTTAATATTGGTCTCATCTTTCCATAGGATGTTGTTCCAGAGCTGCATAGGCTTTTTTAGATGTCATTTGGAAAACTCTAATCTGGCCTTCCTGTTTTTGAGACTTACCAATCATTTACATCTTGTGGTGAACCCTCTGTATTCACTCTGGTGAAGTCTTCTTCTCTTGATTGTTTACTTTGACACGCATGCACCTACCTTCTGAGGAGTGTTCTTGATCTGACCAGCTGTTGGGAAGGGTGTTTTTTTTTACCAGGGAAATAATGATTCGGTCATCTACCACAGCTGTTTTCCATGGTCTTCCAGGTCTTTTGGTGTTGCTGAGCTCACCGGTGCATTCCTTCTTTTTAAGAATGTTCCAAACAGTTGTTTTGGATTTCATCTTGAGAGTTGAGAGCAACAGATGCCAAATGCAAATAGCACACTTAAAATGAACTCTTTTATGTGCACATTGTAATTGGGATAATGATGGAATATAATACACCTGGCCATGGAACAGCTAAGAAGCCAATTGTCCCATTACTTTTGGTTCCTTTAACAAATGGGAGGCACATATGCAAAATGTTGTAATTCCTATACCACTCACCTGATTTGGATGTAAATACCTCAAATTTGACAGTCAATCAAGTTGACAGCCTGCAGTTGAAGAAGGTTGTGATTGTTTTATTCCAAATCCATTGTGGTGGTGTAAAGAGCCAAACATTTAGAATTGTGTCAATGTCCCAATATTTATGGACCTGACTGTAAATTGAGAATGATAAACTATAGGCAAGCACAAATAATGAGAATCTTGTCATTTGTTTTATTCCAAATCCATTGTGGTGGTGTAAAGAGCCAAACATTTAGAATTGTGTCAATGTCCCAATTTTTATGGACCTGACTGTAAATTGAGAATGATAAACTATAGGCAAGCACAAATAATGAAAATCTTGCCCTATTTAAAAAACAACCTGTTATATAGAATTACTGAGGTCATGATGTGCCTAGTTACTTTACCTTTTTTTGACATTCCAATTTAATGATTTAACAGCACTGTAGCTTTTAATAAATATATCCTACCAATGTATGAAAAATGTTCAGCTTCTGGTGTTCATCAAATACACCTATTATAACTTTGTCAGATTATGGGGTGAAATTTTTGGATTTCCTCAAAGTCTGTTATCAAAAATATAGTGATGTATAAGCCTTAAAAAGTGAAATTTCTATTTTTGTATGTTATACATATTTTCAAATTGAATTTCTCTGTGCACACATAAACAGAATGGAGGAATGTGGCATGCACCCATCTCTTCCCCAGGGAATATCAGTTAATGGAACAGGAGCATTACACTCTACTGCACCTGCATTCAAGTATTCATAACTCTGTGGGAAAATGTGAACTGAACCTGCATGCTATTAGCTGGCTTTAAAATGTCAGTTTACACTTGCTTCCATCTGGATTTAATTTGCAAAAGTTATTTCCACAGCTAACATCAATAAGCATTTTATGAATAGCAATAAAAATTGCCACCTTAACTGATTGCGCCAGGGTGTCTGTGTGTTAAGCTATGACAGGTTCAGGGCAAATGCTTGTGTGATTAAGGAAGCTTTGTATGTGATAACGTAAGTAGGAGTTCTGCTGCACTGTTTAAGAATTTTATGCGCAAAAATTTAAATGAACATATTTATTGCAGTGGTGTGCATAAGTAAAGCCAGACAAAGAATATGATGGCCTGATGATACTGTTTAATGGGTTACATGAATGGAAAAAAGAGGAACTGCTGAAAACCATGGATTCTACAATATGACATTTTGCCCTTAATATTATTTAACTTACATGAGGAATATCATAGGTTATTCCAAACATGCTTGTTTTACATTTTAATGTGTTTTACCTATTTGTTTACTTGGAGCTCTTCTTTAACAAAAAATAGGCTGTAGAAACATAGTAAAAGTCAAGTCAATATTTAGACTTAAAAAGTTTTTACTTGAATTTGATTCATCTAATGTATGCACAAACTACATGTGCTAGAACTATACTTTTTGTTTTGATATCTTCCTGTGACCCTTATTTACAGCTATTTTAGTGATGGTACCTTGGGGGCTTTGCAATTAATTTACAAGATTTTCTAATCTAAAGTTAAAAAGGAGAATCCCATAGGAAGATGATTGCATTCTGAAACACAGTTTTTAAAAAATACATTTTAGGCCAAAATTACTAGCCGCCCTTATGAAATTATACAAATTATACAAAAATAAGTGTTTGTTATTTTGGAAACAAATAAACTATAAAAGACAATGTCCATTCAGTTTAGGAATATATATATATATATATATATATATATATATATATATATATATATATATACCGCACCGGACCATAAGACGCACCCAGTTTTTAAAGGAAAACCAGGGAAAAAATATTTGATATATAAAAGTGTTCACATCAATTGGGTTATTGCAATATTAAACAAATGCAATATCAAATTCAACCAGTAGATGTCACTAGCAGCAGTACACACACAGCACATCATATCACCTCTTCACTGATCAGGAGGAGGGGGGAGGCTGCCCAGTCTTCTCTGCTCTACTCTCCCTCTCCTCTTTGGCTGTGCCTGTGTGCGTGGAAGTTCCAACAGACACGGAGAGAGGGATAGATGACAGTTCATCTATCTCTTTTTTCATTGCCTATACTAGCTGGCCTCTGTGCTCTGTTGGCATAAGCAATTGTACAGTTCAGATGGGAGATCCAGCCGTGGGTGGATCTCACATCTGACAGCTCCCTGGCTAATCTCCTTGCCAGGAGAGCTGGCGGAGAGCCAAAGCAGGACCACAGGCCTCTCATTCGGACCATAAGACGCAGGCACTTTCTTTCAACATTACATCTAAACAGGAAGTATAGACATTTAACAAAAACTTTTAGTTTAAAATGTGTTTATCTTTATTTCATTGATAGCATCGTTATAAAAATGTATCAAGTTATAACAGTTGATCTCTTCCATGTGCAACTAAATGCTACATGGAACACTCGATTAAGTATATAACAAAGACATGCACAATAAATCTCTACATGACTTCAAATTAAGGACTTCATATCAGTTCTGGTAGTTCAGACAAGCTTTTATGATTACCTTTCGTTATCCTTTCCAATCAGGCAACATGACTGTGTCTTGGTTCTAGCTCATGACACTCACACTTATACTTTTTTACTTTCTGACCCCACTCCCTGATTAGCAAGCCCTTGTTGTTGCTGTTTAAATAAAGTCCAGACATAAACATTATCTGAAAAATGCAATTATCCTTTAACATTAGTGATGGTCGAACTGTCTGCACAGCTTGAACATTGAATGTTAACTTTTCTTCTCACTGGTGAGCAGTACAAGTCTATAATTCTTCCTCTGGCCAGACCAGGCACAGAAAGGTCTGGCCGTGGGAAGAATTATTTTGACTAGGGACCGGGTAGAGACACCCGATCTCTAGTGCTATACCGGGCACGGGCACTATATACTGGAAGTGACGTGATGCTGAGTCATTTTCGGTATAGTTCAGATTCAAATTCCCTGCCAACAGGTGGGGATTCTAAGTTCTCCACTAACAGGCGGATGTTCGGCCATCACTATTTAACATAGGCTAAAGGAGATAAATATCTGATATATATCCTGTTTTACTGCTTACATAAAAAGCAATGTTATTAACACCAATAATTCATGTTCCTTTAGCGTGTTAACTTATTAAGAACTCTTATTAAAACCTCACATTGTCAAACACCTGCCTTTTTATATTCATTAGCACTCCGTCCTTGTTCATGTTGCAGCAAAGTTTGCACAAGTCCTCCTTAGAACTGTGGCCTTACTGTAAAGTAGGAAAAAGTAGCTCCACTCCACTACAACCCATCCTATGTTGTACTCTGTTGAACAACATATCCACTCCTCTTATTACTTCTCTAATATGACCCTGCTCAGTCAGTCCATTAACTGGTTGTCTATTACACAAAGATGGCATGCAGGATTCTAATGCTTACTTATCTGTACATTACCTGTACATCTCCAGACCCCATTCCCTACTCTGCTAATTACATTATTTTCTCTTGTTGCCTTTTGTCAAACCTGCATATGGGATTTAATGCATTTATCCTCTCCTTAGTAATTACCTGCTCTACTTTATAATTAGACATTATCTGTACCTAGCTCATTGTTTGCACACTGTATTGTCTATATATTGACAACGTATGTACAATGTAAAATGTTGTCATTATGTAGTCAATAAAATAAACTGTAATATTTTCTATTTGATACTCGCAACAAGCAGGTAGTAGTTCTTTTTAAGCATTAAGCTCTCTGCAAGTTTTTTTACAGCTTAAAATGGCAAATATATCTCCTAACTTTGAAGAAGAGTTGGAGAGTCTAAATTATTCTAAACTGAGAAGACAAAGAGCATGCATCTAATGATTGGCTTTTATATTCAAAGCCCCAACAACCTCTTCAAAGTAATTGCTCTGTATGTACCCCACATCAGAAAGTTCAGCATGTACACTAAATATAGGAAGGGAAATCTTTAACAAGCTCATTCTGTCACATCACTCTACTTTACAGCACTCCCAATTTCCTAAGAATATTGATCATAACTCATTACATGTGCATAAGTGCTATAAAGACTAGCTGATTTTTAACATTTTTTTTAAGTTGAACTCCAGGATTAAAATAACCATTTTACCAACCAACCTGTCTTTCTGGAGATTTAGGTAGCAATTTATCTCATTTTTATTAAAAGGTGCTTTACCTACTTTTACCTTCACATAGTAACCCCAAAATATACAGGCCCAAATAAGACTGCTGTGGCCTATGACCTATGGAAAATGTTAATGTATACCTTCTAATAACCATTTAATACCATTATTCCCTTAACACTTTTGTATCTGTGTTCCAAAAAAACACTTGACACAGACGAAAAACAAACAAACTTAGAAACCCAGTGTCACTTACTAGGGGGTCCTTGGAGTGTTTCAACAGTCTGATGTAGGATATCTTGTGCGTTAAGTCCTGGGGGCAACCGAAGTCGGGTAGGCGAATCATGCCTCCCGTTCAAGCGGGGGCTTGTCTATACGTGAAGACCGCAGTGGAGATTGGGGTATCTGAACTAACCTGTAGATTGGTGATCCTTACACTTGGGTAAAAAGTGGATACGTTTGGGCACAGCTTTATTGAAAAGCTTAACCACACATACCTCCTGTAAAAGCCACCTGCCTTAACCCTACCAGCTCAGTGCTTAGTTCTGTAATATTGATTCTTTCAATGTTTAACCATTGACAAGATTTCCCTAAACCAAGTTAGTCATTGTCTCTTCTAAGAGTTTAAACTGATATCAAACTGGTGACTGCCCTTCCACCACCACCACATGTCTTCCATTAGTTACGCCTATACCGCGCTGTTTTGAAGGATGCGTTATGGGCAATCAAAGCAGAGTACATATTACTACTTTTCTTAGGAAAGTAATCGTCGTTACTGTATTTTTATTTGACACAGCAGGGTGGGTCCTTGACAGTATCCAGAAAGACATTAACCTCCCTGGCGGTTTGCCTGAGTACGGAATGTTGGTTTACAAAGCAAACTCACCCCGAGCTACACTCGGGGATACTCACCATTGTTGCCAAGGCCCTCACTGATAGGCGAGTATCCCCAAGGGTAGTTTGGGGGGGGGGGGGTTGCTTTGTATACAAACTTTACTGGACTTCCCTCAGGTAAACCACCCTGCTGTGACAATTAAAAATACAGTAACAACAATAACTTCCTTATAATAACATACACAAACCAAAAAAAACCCAGTAAAAACCCATTGTATATTAAGAAAAAAGGAGGGGGGAGTTGCTACCAAAGCAAATAAATACAGGGACTGTAGGGATAGTAAGTCAGGCAGGAAAGATACTATTGTGCTAGAATTGGTCCTTCCTCCATTCTTTTGTAGAAGAGAAAGTCTAAATATTGGTAAATGGATTTTTAACCAGCTGGTAAATAGTCCTTGGTGTCCATTGGAGTTAGACAGTTAAACCCTATGCTGGAATTTAGGTGGCCTGTAATAAACCCAATTCTTGCACCCCCGGTGATCCTTTGATAGTACTGCTGCTGGCAGCCCCTAGCAAATATTGTAAAGCACTCCAATTTTTATTCTTCAAACTGCATGCAATTTCAATGGTTTTAACAATATGCCAGCAGTCATCCCCAAATGTATTTTCCTTCATGTGCATTGTCTAAAAACCATGAAGGCTAAAGTAGCACAATCAATTCAACCCCATGCAATGGTTTACACAAGAGTATATGGCATTGGGAGAGTCATCTAATAGGGAGAGTTCCCAATCTTAGGTTCATGGTGCATATCTAGAATAAAATTGTATTCAGTGTTTAGGTTATTTGCTTGCCAATGGTAGCTTCTTGTTTCTACAACAATCGCAATATGAAAATCAAATATTATTGTCATAAGAAATATAAAATATAATTTTTTACTTTTTTAAAATTACTCACAGAATGAAGGTGTAAATATAATTTTATTGTTACCGTAGCAATACATAATTATTGAATAATATGCACATATCATAAATTTAAAAATTATAAAAAAACAATCTAAGACAAATTAACTTGTGTTTTAGATTGTATTGTAACATTACAACAGTAATGAATGTTACAAGTATGCACACCAAATTTGTGCTGATTAGAATAGCCTGTATAATTATCAAAATTCATTATATGAATACATATATATATATATATATATATATATATATATATATATATATATATATATATATATATATATATATATATATTAACATATAGTAGGCTAACTTATAGTAAAGCATTAGTTATTATTGTCATTATTACTAGCTATTAGAGAATGTAAGATTCATTCATTTTCAGTTAAACACAGACAATATTTTAATACAAAATTAAATATAAAGTTGTTATCCACTGCTCGAAGCTACCCTTTGTCTAATTCGTTTTCAGAATAACAATGAATAAATTTAAAGCATAATTGTACTTCCTGGAAAAGACACTGGGATAAAAAGCAGAGGGCATCCTATCACATGCAAAATGTAATATCACAATCAAACAGGGATAAAAAATATGACAGACATGAAAAACTGCCTGTGTCAGGCTAAAAAAAATCCATTTATGATCAGAAATGAAACATTTCCAATCTCATAATGGGTAGATTGCCTAGTTTTATATCCAGCCACGCAAAAAAAGACCTCATCAAAAAGATGCTACTGAGAGGTCCCATCTTTCCATTAAAATAATTTCAAACTGTTTTTTTTTCTCTACTGAAAGAACCCATTTTGTGAAATGATTTAGCTGAAATCTTCTGGGAGTAACCCTTGACATAAAGTCATATTGTGTTGGAGTTTAGTCCTAAATTCATACATCAATTATTTACCTTCAACGCAGATTGTATAAGTGTAGAAAATTACTAGGAATGATATTTTCTCTGAGGCAGAAAGAATGTGATACAGTGGATACATCCCAGCGAATGTGCTGTCCTGCTGTCCACAGGCCAGAATTATTTATGCATTAGAAAACAGTGTGCCAGGGCAAGAGGAAGAGAGAAAGAAAAGACACAGACACATTATTTTAAACCTTTCATAACATCTATAAATATTTCATGACAAATAAATAAAGAATGTCGGCCTTGTTTGGAGGACAGCTGTAGCTGCATGGTTCAGTGCTCTGTAGAGCTCAAGGGACACTATGCTTACCCCTCGGTTAAGCCCCCATTTCTTTTTAATCATCCACTTAGTGCATTGTGGGTAGGAAGCTCTCCAGGTGAGTTAAGAAGCTGGAGGTTATGTATTTGAATGCCTCTTTTAACTTGCTTGATTTGATTCTTGAAAATAAAAAATACAAACTGTGTCCAATCATTTACTTAAAGTCCAGCCCTATATATTTCCTTTGTTAAGTTAATGCAGAGCAGCTGAAAAAATGCAGCTTTACTTAGAATTCAAATGTGAATTATTTCCTTGCATTATGGTTCGAGAGCCAATAATACATCTACAAACACAAATTAAAAAATGGTACCTTTTACATATACATACATTAATATTTAATTAGCTACATAGCTAGAATAGTAAATAGTCTTATTTTTATATTTATATCTCATTTTTTATTTTCAAATTCCTTCACTCTTTCAAGTATTTCTACATCTATACAACAATGGCAATTTCTTTCTAATAATCTAAGAAAATACAGATAAAAAACACATTAATCAATATTACATTTATATCTGATATGTTTTTATATTAAGAGATAAAGGATTAATGAATTACTTATATTTTAACAGGGATATAAAACGTATCTGCATGTAAGTTAGTCTGTCAAAGTGTTATGTGGATGGGTGGCCATCTGATCTGATAATTGTTTGTTTATACTTTATCCTAGGATAACATAGGAAAAACATAGTAGGAAAGAGATATGTCTGTGAGGATTGTCAATCCAGGTCATTGTATATGTGTAGTGTTAAATTCAAATCAATTGGACTCGATTCAGAGTGACTGTGTACACGATCTTACGGGAATTATATACTTTGGGGTATAGCTCCAATCCACATAATCTGTTAACCAGCATGGTGTCTGAGGCTCATGGAGGTACATTAGCATGCTTGGAGCTGTGAGGTGTTATTAACATGCACAGAAAGAAGTGTTAAAACAGCAATGCATGTTGCAGACAACAGATGTTGTGACACCCACCCCTGTTCAAGCTTGTCTTCTCCATACATCAAATGTGTGTCCTTTCCTGTAGATGTAGATACACCGCTGAGTCCTGACCAGAGGAGTTGGCTCTTCTGTGTTATACGCTGGTGTAACTGTTGTTTTGTTTCTTCCACATACAAGTCAGAGCACTCCTCTTTGCACTACACTGCATATACAGTGTTGCTCTTTTTGTGTTTAGGGGTTTGGTCCTTAGGGTGAACCAGTTGTTACCAGGTTTGAAGCAGACAGGGATGTGGTGCTTATTAAAGATCCTTCTGAGTTCTTCTGACATAACTGCCACATATGGGAGGACCATGTTCCTTCTCCTATGATGCTTTTCCCCTTCTCCTATAATATTATTGATTTTCCTTTTCCTACTCCCGGTTTTGACAAAGGCTCAGTTTAAATATCTGCAAGTTTTAAGGAATCCTTTCAGATGTTTGAGCTCCTTTGTCTTAGCCTCTGTGCTGGTGGGGATCTTCTCTGCTCTATGGTGGAGGGTTTTGATGACCCTCAGCTTGTGATCTAGAGGATGATGGGATGTTCCCAGTTACTAGGTGGTTAGTACAATGTACAGTGAAGTAAAGCTGCTGTAATTATATCTCTTTAAGAAAGAAAAACTTGCTACATTTTGCAAAAATATTTAGGTTTTCCTGCGACTTTCTCCAGTTTTTTTTTTATCATGACTCACTGTGCATTTGAGTTTGACACCCTGTAACTACATGTTTGCATGTTATTTCTGCATTCGCATGAATATATTTTCAGGAACACCACTGTTCTTCCACATCTCAAAAATATATTAACGTGTTAAGTATTTAGTTTTCCCTAAAAACTGGCCTTAGACTATGATATTGGAAATATAGTCTAAGCTCTTCTGAATGACAGTTGTAAAGTGCTTCGGAAATGCTTCATATTAATGATATATGTGCTTTAGTTTTGTGGATTGTAGTGAGAGTCCAGTGTGTTTTTCCCCCCTTTTTTAACACTTCACTCTTGATTGCTAGCTCTTACAGGCTCACTTGCTGCAGTGCGGTATACCGCAGCACAGGACAGCTAGAGTCAACGTTGGAAACCTGAGTATCTTCCACAACAGAGCTGCAAAAACGTGATGAAAACACCACGCCAGCATGCATTTTTACAGGCACAGAGCAAGCATCTCCCATACACATGCATAGGAGACAAAAGCGCAGCACATGGCAAAATGCGTACATTTTGCTGGTAACTGCAAGCGTAGTGTGGCTAGTGCATATAAAGGGCCCCAAGATAACATATTGCTTTTTGTGTTGGGTTACCAAAATATTATGTATTGCCTTATTAAGGTGTTTTATAGACCCCCGATGATCTATCATGACATGGTATACAAAACTTTGGAAGAAAATTATAAGTTGAAAACAAGCCTCTATCTAAAATGGAAAATCTGTTTACACATCCTACCCTATCACATCCTATCTACCCTTCTCCAAATCACCTACTACTAAGTAGTGTTGAGCTTGAAAATTCGAATTGGGAATATATTCGCAATATTCGCCATTGGGAAGCTTATGGGCATGGATTGCAAATATATATTTGCAATGCCAAAATAAATTAATTTTGAAGGTAATTGCGAGCTGATTATAATTGCGAATCTAGATTCGCAATCATGCGCAATTGCGAATATTCGTGAATGTAGAATCGAATATTAGTAGAATTATTTGCGAAATATCGTAGATTCGAATATTGCCTATGTTGCTCATCACTACTACTAAGGTATAAAATGGACCAGTAAAATGAGAGGTTAGGCCAGGTCACTGTATCTCTGGGAAGATCCTCTGAAATGAAAATAAAATTTTGCTAGCAGATTCTTTTGCAAAGGGGTGAAGCGATGCAACTGGATCTCCTTCTACTTCTTAATAGACTTGAAGCACGGTCCTTGGAAGGTTGAGCTGTTAAATTTTCAATTTGATTGTGATGTCCCCTCTCATGTCTGTTATCTATGGACATTAGATAGTAGAAGCTTTGTGGTTTTTCTGTTAAACAGGTGGGTTTTAATGCTTTGCAGTTCCTCATCAGGTCTGCTTATTATATTTTAAGGCTCCATCTTTGTTTAACCCAAAAAATTTAAATGTTGAAAAAGGTCAAGAGAAATGCATTTTACAATTGAGCTGCATTGAAAATGTCCCAGTGCGATACCAGTTCTGATGACAGCTTCACCTAGTAGAGATCTTGATTTTCTCTCTTGTGTCTAGGACAGGTTGTGAAGAGACAACATTCTTCCTCAAAACACCGAGATACACAGTAAATAATAATAAAGTGAAACAACAAGAATGGTCTAAACCATGTGTGCTTTTCTTTTTGCATGTGTTGTTCAGTGTTAGCTTACAACATTTGAAAAGAATATATGCAGTCTACATAAGATGATGGTCTGCTTCACAAAATGCTATGTAAATGTTCACATAAATTCTATATTCACATGAAAGTAAACTTCCATTTACTTATGTCAACTGTACAGGACTGACTATTTGATGTAAATATTCAAAACATAATTTTACAAATCCTTCATACTTTAGGAACTCCATGAGGTTCCGATGTTACCGAAGGAACTTTTTGACCATTTCAAATTCTAAAGAGCCTAAAAGAAAAAAAGTAATATATATATATATATATATAAATATTTTTTTATAAAAAGATTTATAAATGTAGAATTGCAATGAGCTGTTTAGTGTATGTGACCTGTCTAGTAAAATTTTGCTCACTTAAGGCACTTAAGGGAGATGTAGAGTTGTCAGGTGTTAGCCTCAAATTGTCATAATTGGTTGTATATTGTGACCCATGTGTTTTCCTATTGTCACAACTGTCTGTTAATAGATTTTTTTATTGTCGTAATTTTCCTTAGCTATTTACCCATTGTCATGAACCAGCAGGTATGAACCCACTGTGCCACGAGTCCTACCTGCTCTAAGGGCATTGTCTAAGTGAACCCACTCTTCACAATACCCTTGATGGTGGGGATAGACTTTGCCAAGGGGAACACCAGATAGCTACCTCTTGGGTAGGCACACGAGGCAGCTGGTCATGGGGACAACAGGGAGGGGACCAGAGACACAGGCATCATGAGCCAGACAGTGAAAAAGGGCAGGCAGCACAGGTACAGATCAGGTAGCAGGAGAGGTAGCAGCATAGTCTCAGAATACATGCATCTATTGCACAGGGACAGTCAGCACTTAGCATAAGACAGAGACCTTAATACTGAGGAAAAGCTGGAAAAAAGCTGGAAATAGCACACACTGGGCTTAAAGGAATTGCTGCAGAACCAACAGCATGCTGTGTTCATAGCTTGGAGGAAACTGCAATCTCCGCTGAACAGGGCGCCCAGAACTGCAACGGTAAATAAGGGGGCAGCGGCATATGGGAGCCGCCGTTACACCCATACTTCAGGTTGATGATGCAAGATTTAAACACTTGTCTTTATAAATCTAGATTCATGATTTAGCCATCCCTGCTGGATGGGATTTCTACTTCCTAGAAAATGTAACCTTTTGAAATGGTTTAAAGTATGAGTATACTCACAAGACCATTATAGGACCTAAACCCTCTTAGTCTAAGGCAATCCATCTCATAATAGACCCCCCCCCCTAGATACTTAGCCCCTCCTAGCCCCAACCACCTAGGTCAACCAAATTATTATTTTTATTATTATTAGCCTCTTCATGTATATATTATACACAATTATTGCATGTTATATAGTAAACCAACATTTACCATCAAAATAGCACACAGAAATATTTGTGTTTATCAGTGCATCAGAGTGTCAAATACCTGTTTTTATGATTTTATACAATTTACTGATATTATTTGAGATATTTGATCTATTTGCTATATGTGTTTTGTATATCTCTGCTACAAAAATAATGCACCACAATATACTAATAGTATATTGACAAAATCTAAACTTAAATTATATATAAAAATGTTCTCCAGACAGAATTTAAAACCTGTAGGGTAAGCTAATCTCAAAAGGCATATCAGGATGTAAAGAAGCTTTATTTAAACCTTACATGTTTTGTATAACATGCATCTTTCTTCTTTGATTTTTATACATAATTGTGAGCTCCTCATGCTTTCTCTATTTCTTCCTAGATATCAACATACTTTTCTTACCTGCTTATGTCCTTTGAAATACTTTCATGAGCATATGCTATAATTCTTTGTCCTTTCTTTATCTCCTTGTTCCTACATGCTAGCTCAAATAAAGAAGTCATTATCAGCAAGTCCACAATGGATCCAGACAGCCACATTCAAGTTGCTATATACATGATATATTGATCAATCCTCAATGGGTAATAGCATTCTTAAATGAAACATGCTAAAGGAAGCTAATGTATCTGTTCATGCAAACCACAAGTGAAGCATTCAGTGGCACAAAAAGGCTTGGTCTTGTGAATTATAATTACTCTTTACAACAATAAAAGTCATCAGTGTTTTTTATTTACTAGCATCAGTGACTGCAAAGGTCTGTGGGTTTTATGCCGAAAATTCCTATTCAAATAATTGTTTCAGTAACATGCTCTCTCTAAAACACTGATCTCTGTTGACCCTTCTATTGCACAACTAGTAATGTTAACTAGGACACACAATAAAACTAATTAATGGGCAAACCATCAAACAAATCAAAGAACAACACAGATTGCAATACTAACTGATAACCAAATTTACATTAATTTTAGTCAAAAATAATATTACACTAATAAAAAGATACAAAGAAAGTTGCTTTCACATTGAGTTCTGAGTTTATTAAGCCATGTCACACAGAAAAGCCCTATTTCTGATGTCAGTGTGTGTGTGTGTCTGTTTAGTGCATTGAATTAGTCGCTCTCCCTATGTCTTTGTATGCTCTGTCCGTTTCATGTAAATGTTTCTAAGTTATTTATTGCATGTTTTTTGTGTTACAGGGTTATTAAACCCTAGATACTGCATCAGGACCGGAAGAGGGCTTGGTGGAGGAAGAAAGGCAAGTATGATTTCCTTAAGCGTTATTTGTTTTATTTAATAAAAATGTTGTTTTTCTTTGTTAAGGATTTAATAACTTTTTAAGGGTATTCACCAGCAAATGCGACATCAAGATCCAATGAGTACCTGTTAGACAGGATTGAGTGCCATAGGTGGTTTGGTCTTGAGAGGTTAAAGGTATTATAATGGAGATATTTTTCTTGGAAAACCTGTTGTTCTTCACCTACTCATCATACTTTATATGCCATTGTTTACCAACTCTATACTTTGGGTATTTATTGTTCATTATTGTGAACTACATACTGATAAACTCTGCCCCAGTGAATTAATTACTACTAAAGCTGGGCATAGACGTCATTTCAGAATCGACCGCACACTGCACCATATGATGTCTTTGATTCATGGTCGATTCCTACACGTGATCAATCTCCAACTCGCAGCTGTTCTAATCGGAAATGATGTAATGTGGATTGAAGGCCAATTGGTCGATCGAGAGGAACGATCGCATGTCTCCATTAACGTTCCGCAATTCCCAAGCGATCTACAAAATGTTAAAGACAGGTCCGATTCCTGCTCCATCAATTTTACGTGCGATCTAGGGTCAAAACAATCGATTGATCACTTTGTGCATGCATCGATTTCAGTGATTGATCTCACAGAAAACGTAGGGAAAATCGAGACGTCTATGCCCAGCTCAACCCATATATTCTGTGGGTTATGCTTTCCTATGCACCCTTTTAAATAGGAAATCTTGGCCAAGGTCAAAGTTGGCAAATATTTTTAACCATATACATTTAATCCCTTCCCATTGTTTGATGGGATTCACAATGTGCACAACATTAATACTTTTCTCATTGCACTAAAGCACTCAACCTGTGGGTCAGGACCCCTTGGAGTTCGAATGACCAGTTTACAAGTTCTCTGGAAGCATCAGAGCTGGAGGCTCTGGAGTAAACTGTTTTCAGGTCCATCACACCAGGGGAGAGAGAGTGCCAAAGGGAATTGTACTGGATACAGTGATAACTGTATCCAATACAATTTAGTACATAGTACCTGGGTTCATCCCTGGTTTGTTTAGACATTCCCATCCCGCATTGGAATTTAAAAAAGAAAAAAAAATTCCCCTAGTGGTTGGGATTTTAGTTGGAATGTAAAAAACCAATTCTATTCAAACAAAGACATATTTGCATTCGGTAACATTTCAAGTGATACACACAATATTTTATTTGGACCCTTAGCGTCTGTGAACATAAAGAAGTAACTAATCACATAAAAAGTATCAATATAATATTCATGAAATGTAGTACAAATCGCTATATAAAACAGTGTATTGCACAAATCCTTGGATATGTATCACATGCATGTGTCAAGTTGTTCTTTGCAACATGTTTCGCCACAGCAGTGGCTTCGTCAGGCTGCACACATCAAAGAATTACAGAATCTGAGAGACAAGGCAGATTTGCCCCATAAGTAAAGGGTGTATTACCTCATAACATGAAAATTACGAGTAAATAAATAATTTTAAACCGGGCAGAACCAAATGTAAAATAAATGTTGCATTGCTACCAACAACCTTCTGTATCCTGTTCTGTATTTGTAAATTTGTCATTAAGCCATTAAGATCTGTGAACAGACACAATTATAAAGAGTTGATACAGCATAATGAAGAAAATTAAACCAATATGGCTATACTTTGCAACCTTTGTTTAATTGCATGTGAACAGAATTTTACCCATTACAGTATCCGTTGCCGTTTACAGCTTCCAGACAATGTAATTAATATTTAATATTATGTAATAATCTGGCACTGGTCACCACAGAAAATTAGAGTTCTGCTATCAGAAAGAGAAATATTTATCTTGAGTTTATGAGCAAAGCTGACCCCAGGCTGCCATAGGGTTGATTGAAAAATTGCAGTAGATGTAGTGCACATATTAACCCCTTATTGTTCTAACAGTAGTAGAACATATAGACAATATTGAGTACTTAAATTATATTATTATAAATGATTTAATACAAACCGTTGATTTTCTTATAAAAAGACTGGTTCATTTAACCGGCAATACCACCAGAAGGGACAATGTTCTGTCAGATTGGAGAATTTTTCTTTTGGACTGTAATGCACTTTATCTGCTATAAATGATTGCCAGAATGTCTTGAAAAGCCAATAAGATGGCTTTTGTGGGGGAAACAGAGAAGCTAAAGTATCAAAAAAACAAAAGCTTTTTTTCCAGGAGAGCTAACAAACTGCATACGATATGCTTTGTTTTACATAATTTGTCCTTGTGGTGGCCAATTTTACAGTTTTATCATCTGCAGTCTCATTATTTATGCAGTAGTAGACCTTTTAGGATATTTTGACTAGTCATTCCTTACTAGTTAATACTAGCAATTCCTTACTAAAATCACCTGCTACTGGCATCCACTCGTGCAGAAACAACTGTTTTGTTACATTAAATTCATTTACTTGTAAAAACACTAAACAAAATTAAATATACATATTGGTTCTCTCTTACCAAGTCTCCTTCAACATATGGATTTTTTCCAGTTTTTGTTATCTTCTCTGTCAACGATATACCTAAAAAGGGTTTGTTCCTTTATTTAGGCAGATTTAAGCATATATATGTTTTTATTTTTATTGTATCCAGGATGGTAAATATTTTTAAAGCCCATTAATTATTAACCATTACTTTTTCACTCAAACCTTTTTATTTGAAAAATTTACCTATTGTATCAAAATTGCCACATAGGAAAAGGGACACAAGGTGCACAACCTAGTGCAACAAAGTTAAGTACTGTAAATGTTAAAGTTAAAGATAAAATACTCACAATCCTCATGACAAAGTTGGTAAAGCATCCTATTGATCTACTGAACCCTACAGCACATGTAACCAGAAAGTGACATAATCCATAACCAAGAAGTGAATACCAGAATATCATTCTGGTATCCACACGACTGAGGACACATGGCCTGGTAAGACAACAACCCCTGCTAAGCCTGTTTTGTACATCCTTTATTGTGAGTATTTTATCTTTTACTTTAACGTTTACAGTATTTAACGTTGTTGCACTAGGTTGTACGCCTCTTGTCCTTGTTCCTATTTGTCCTTTACAGGGGGACACACACTTCCCCCATTACATTGAGAACTGCACACTTCCATTTTACATTTCTGTCAAAGGAGAGACATTGGTAATCACTAGATCCCAAATTAAGTTAAACTTTAATAGAAGATAATTGATCCCTAATTGTTAATACCAGGTTTAGAATAGGATCTCCCCTGTTTGAGCTTTTCACAAACAGTTTGAGGGCCCTTTTTCATTATACGCAATGCAGCTATAGTACGTTTTTTGTGCACTAGCACTAGTATGCACTAGCAGTGAGGCAACCATGGCAGTTTTCCGGGTCCATTATCTGTGAAAATGCAGTGTTTTGCACTGCACTTGCCTCTTCCACGTGTATGGGAGACTGCAAAACTGCATGCAGCAGTGTTACTGTAAATGCAAACATTGGGCCAGCGTGAAAGGTGCACAGGTTTCCTACACTTCTTAAAAGTGCATTGCAGGCAGAAGTTGCAGACTGCAACCTTGTCATCACATGGATACACTGAAAAAGTGCAAAATGCTGAGACACATATAGCAGACGAAAGAACAGAAGTGACTTTTTAAAGGGAGTGACTGCTACCAGATATATTAAGAGTATGGAATCTCACTCCAAATACACAATATGCAGCATCAGTTAAAACATCCTTTTTTTTGTTACATTTCTGCTTTCCATAGACTGTGGTGTCTCAGAAATCTTTTTTACCTCTGTAGTCTGTGATCTCTTCAGCAGATAAGGATGAAAAGCAAATAAAATGCCTTTCTTCTGTAAATTCTGTGGAGGGCCACTTTGATACAAAACAGGTAGACATGATAAGCCATGGGATGGTGGAGTCGAGCCCCAAATCCTACTGCAGCTCCTGAGCACCTCCTTCAAAGGCCACATCTAGAAGCCTCAACTGGCCAGATTTATCCCCCAGGCCAGAGTTTGACACCCTTGATTTATGGCAAAAAGGGACTTGCCTAGTTCTGAGTGTTTGGGAACTGTGAATGCCTATATTTTACTGTACTCATGTGTGTCCATAAAGCAGCAGAATACAGTTTATCCATAGAAAGATTTGACTAGCTATTAACAGCAGAACATTAAAATATTCCTTCATACACTAGAATAAAATAACCTTTCTACATAGCAAAATTATCAGGAACAGCTGATTCCGCTTATTTGTTATAATATTAATATAAAGGGTACAGAAGTACAGATTATAAGGTACACTTTTTCCCCTTTGAATCAATGGTAAAATGTCTGTGCATCCTATGTTCTGAATATGTAAATGAAACAAATATATAAATATGGTGTCCAGGACTGGGAGATGGTGTCTAGGATAGATGGAGTAAAGGCCATGGTGGATACGTAGATTTGGGTGTCATCAGCAAATATATGGTATTTCAGACCAAAGGATGAGATGAGTTTGCCAAGGGAGGAGGTGTAAAGGGAGAAGAGAACTGGACTGAGTTGTGGGATGCCAATGGGGAAGGGGGTGTGAGCAGAAGAAGAGCCATTGAAAGAAGTTTGCAGTCAGTCAGGTAGGAGGAGACACAAGAAAGTGTCACCAATACCAATAGAGTGCAAGGTCTGTAGAAGAAGAGGGTGATCTACAGTGCCAAAGGCAGATGAGAGATCCAGCAGAGGAAGTAGGGAAATGTTGCCTTGGGCAAGTCATTAGCAACTTTAGTGATTGCTGTCTCAGTGGAATGAGAAGATCAGAAGCTGGATCAAGGGGGTCAAGGGGGGAAGTCTCAGTCAGATGATCAGTGAGTCTTTTGTAAACAAGGCCCTCAATAGAGATGGACGAACTCTACGGGTGTTCGACCCGCCCCTATCGCTGGCGAGAAGAGATTTATTGTTCTTCCGCCGGCTGGCCGAAATATCCGACTGGTGGAAGACAGAGGTCTCTAGTGAAAAAAATCAGGGCAAATTAAACGGAAGTGATGTCAGTGATATCACTTCCAGCAAATGGAACACAGTTTTACCCATTCCTCTTTGCAGCACCTCTTCACCAGGTTGGGAAGCATTTGTGCATGAACAATTTAGAAACTCTTCAGAGTTGTTCAATTGGATTCAAGTCTGGGCTTGAGTTGTCCTGGAGCCACCCCTTTGATATCTTAGCTGTGCGTTTACGGTCGTGGTTCTACTAAAAGATGAGCTGTAACCCCAGTCTGAGTTTAAGAGCACTCTGTGAGGTTTTCATCCAAGATGTCTCTGTACATTGCTGCAGTCATCTTTCCCTTTATAAAGCCCCCCCCCCCATGCACCTTTAGATCAATCCATACAATTTTACAATTTAGATCTACCAACAACTATGTAGTAGCCTCTCTGATAGAATACATACTGATTGGAAGGTTTGAAAGGCCCTCATATTCCATGGTTTTGGTAGAAGAAAAGTTCATTGTACAGAAATTGTATGGTAAGATTGTAAGGTATGGGGGGCTTTAGGACTACTCTCACAGTTCCTGCTGCTTAAAAACATCCCACCACCATGCTTCAATGCATGCTTGATTTGTGCTCTGACATAAACTGTTAGATGTGGGACCTTATGTAGACAGGTGTGTGCCTTCCCAAATCATGTCCAATCAACTAGATTTACCACAGGTGGACTCCAATTAAGTTGCAGCATCTCAAGGATGATCAGGGTAAACAGGATGAGCTCAATTTATAGATTTATGGCAAATACTGTAAATACGTATGTACATGTGCTTTCTTAATTTTAAAATGTTTAATACATTTGCTAAAACATCTTTTTCACATTATCATTGTTATCTTGGGTGTTGTGTGTGGAAAGTGATGCACTGTAAATACTTTTTATATGCACTGTAGATTAGATTAAACAACCTAGAGCTAAAAATAGCAGTTAAATGCTGGAAGCAATTAAGGATTGTTACAATATTGACTACTGCCAAATACATTGAACTATTTTACTGCTCCTGGATAAATATATTCACTATTAAATTTCTTTCCTTAGCTACATTAACCAATAAGTGTTCAATGCCAAGTTTTGAAAAGAATATATGACTAAAATTATTACATATGCAAGAAAAAGTTAACCTAAATGCTTTAAGGCCCTTTAATTAAACTTATACTTAGTGGGTTTTGATACATTTCCTGATCAAAACCCTTTGCCACCCTGTTGTGTCTTCATTATACTAGATTCTTAACACAACACTTTCTCTTGGTTCCTTTTTCGTCATTACTGCTTGTACTTATGTCTTATGTATACTTATGTCTACTACTGATGTGTTCATATCAATGAGTAGTTTGTGCTCTTTCAGGATAAGCAAAGTACAAACCCTCCATTCAAACGAATGTTTCACACATAAATTGGTGGAACCAAATGTGACAGAAAACATTGCAAAGAAGAGGCTTTGGAGCACCAAGCAGGCCACAAATCTAAGATTTATTTGGACCAATATCCCATAAAAGTCCCATTTGGCTTAATTGTAGAGTGAAAACGAGACCACATGTATACCTCTCTTATACACCTGGACACAACACTGGTAAATGGTTGAAACACTGAATAAAACAAATGTTACAATCTCACAAGTAGACAATTAAAATTTTCACTTATGAATGAGTAAAATGCATCACAGGGAGGAGCTAAGTGACAAGAGAAGATAATAATGAGTGTCACCAGTTATACTTGTTAAATTCAAGATCCTTTAAATTTTCTTGGGAACTTTTTAAAATCTTGGGCTGATGGTGTGAGACAGTGGCATGCTGTTTACTTCCCTACACCCTGGTTTTTCAGCAAAGTTTTTAGTGGTGAGGCTTTGTGGCCACAGGGATTCATATGGAGGCGGTGAATGTTGACAATTTTTTTCTGTTTTATTGTAAATTGCTTTTAAAAATCCAACAAGAACATAAATACATAATAGATTGGCAAGGTTTCAATGCTCTTTAGTATCCTACATAATGGAAAAAAATATATTTTGCAGTGTGCTACAATGTAAAGTATTTAACACATTTCTTAGGAGGACAATATTACATTGATAAATAAATAAACCAACCAATCAACCAGAAATTTTTAAATTTGCTACAACTTCCTGCTTGTTAAATCAATGCTTCATTCATGTTAACATATGGCATCTTGCAACTCTTGGAAGTTGACTTTTTATTAGTTTTCCTTTAGTTCATATCAACAATGAATTACTGGGAAAAAAAGGAGATTCTGCAGTGATGCAGTTATAAAAGGAGTGTTGTTCTAGGCCTGATTCTTTGAATAGACTTGTTAAAATCCATGCTTGATGTATGCTAAGCAGGGCCATGCAGTGAACAAAAAGGGTAGGCTTGGCCAGCTGAGTGAACACATCACTCCCTGAGCCAGAGTCTACACTTTGATGGCTCCTTTGGAGGTATGACTGAAAGACAACCTCTGCTGATGATTTTCCCTTTTTTTCTTCCTCCTTAGTTTCTGCCATGCAAAGATAATCAGGTTTATGTAAAGTATGTGTGCTCTTTTGACAGTCCGCGATATCTCATTAATTCAATCACACCAAACACCATTGTTCTCAAAGTGTTTGAAATGCGGATAGGGATGGAGGCTTTTTTAATCCTGTCAATCAATGTTAACATTTTTCTAGCAGTTGCCATGGCCAGGGCCAGAGTTCATGAAAACACAGAATAGGAGCCAACAAAACAAGAATAAAGACTTATTTGAGATACTCTTTTTAAAGGACATCTACCATGCACAAAACATGGGAAGTAAATGTAGACAACTTTGGACACTATGGCTCACTGAGAGGAAAGAGAGAAGGAGAATTTGAAAATCAAATAACCCTATAAAAACTTGACCTAAAAGTCTCTGGGAAAAACCCAGTGAATTGCACCCTGGTAGAACAATGATCTTTATTTTGTGCGTTCTTTGGGAGTACAATGCCCAATATATTATAACACATGCCACTGATGTCTTTACACTGTTGTAAGCCAGCTCAAACCAATGGAATTCTGATAGAGGACAACAAGAGGTTGTAATGTGGTAATTCTCTCTTTCTCCTTTCTATCACAATCAAATACTGGGAAAATTATTCATGCGTATAGGCCAACAAAGCAGATATGGGAGATTTGCTATGTCACACAGTCAAAGTGACAACAATTTTTTTTACATGCAACACAAAATTCATGTTAAAAAAGGGATTTGACATGCAAATAGATAAAATAAGATTTCTCACATTAATTATCATTATGTATTTTGGGGACCTGCAGAACACTCTACATGTACAGTTTAAATAAAATGTAATATTAGAGATTTTCTCGTATAATATAATAGGAAAGAAAACATTTCTAGGAATATTTTAGCTAACAGAGCAATCTTTGTTACTATGTATTGGCTTTCTGAATTCAAATACAAAGATACTTGCAAGATGTGTATATAATACATGTGTAGTAATAACATATTACTATATAGGAATGTTATAATAGAGTTTGTGTTCTTGGGATGTTTAAAATGTTTGCTTTTCAAAGTGAATTGTCACTCTGCAAGGGATAATTAAATTAGTGAATGAGGTGAAGCTCTGCCGACTTCATCTATCTAATGATGTGCAAGCCGAAATCACAATCTTTAGATTTCCTTACACATGATCTTTTGTAAATGGAAATTTTACCATATTCCTTTGCTGGGTGATAATTCACTTTCTTGAGTGAACGGTCTAAACTGTAAACATCAGAGGATGAGCTGAAATGTATCTATTACTAAAACCTGTACCCTCTGCTTCCAGGATTCATTTATTATATGCACTGTCAACACTCCTGAGACAACGTGCAGGACCCAGCTGTAGTTTTCAATCACTGTATGCATAGTCTAACCAAACCTGGTTTTCTCTAAACTATGATACTTCACAATAAAACTGGAGGTACAACAAGTTCTTTTTTTATATACTGGCATGCTGTTTATTATATTATATTAATTCATATTTTTTTTGAATATACATGCTGTAAATCTTAATAAAAATATCTTAGTTAATCCATTTTGTTGTATCATTTTGTTATTTTTTTTCAGCTGGAAAGATCATTGTAAGTTTCTTGTACCACTTTCAAGATGGTGTGGATGCTTATTACATTCAGTATCTGCTAACCTAAGCCATATTGGCTACTTTTTTTCTTTGGCAAATTTTAAGTATGCAAGCCACAAAGGCCTAAAATCCATCACAATATGATGGGAAGTAAAGTGATCCTACAAACAATTATAATAAAACAGAGATATGAGCACATAATAAATAGATAAGGAAACATCCAATATTGTTTTCTGTGGTTTATTTACTACATGAAATTCAGCGTTCTATCAGTACAGTGATATTTTCTATTTAATAACTGAAAGTTGAAGACTACAATTGTCTGGTGGATCGTGTATGCAAGCAATATACATTTTGGCTTGAAGAAACACTCCCATTATCATGAGTTTTACAACAAACGAGTTCACAGAGAAATCTAATACTTCTGTATCCTTTACTGCTTAATTAATTTTACATGCCGACTAACAAAGCTAAAAACGATTACATTAATACAATGTCAGCATTCCTGTGTTTATGCAAAATTCTGAATTAAGACTTCATCTTTGCTCTTTGTTCTCATAAGCTAATGAATGAAAAGGTAGGCATTTTAAGATCTGCGAGGGAAAACCGCTGTGAAGTCTTTATTATGTAGTTATACTGTATCGGATTGTTCAGCAACTCTAGTATTATATGCAACTATTCACTTTCATCACTTGCCCTTGATTAAACAACTTTTTAGCAATAGATGCAGACACAGCAATATCACACTAGTTTATTAGATTATGAACACATTTATTTGTTCAGGTTATCTTCTTTGGTTATTTCATGCTAACAATTTTCTTTTAAACGGCACCCCAAAGCATAGAAGCAAGCAACACACCTACATTGCAGCAACCAACAAGGCCCTTTAAAAAGGTCCTGCCCGATTTGGGGACTATTGCCATATGGTGACAGACCACTTATAAGAAAATGATTGCCTTAATGTTTTCTATAGTAATGTACCACATTAGACCAGTAAGTAGATAATTAACTTCTCATAAACTTTCCGGAAGAACCAATACAAATATATCACATGATGACAATGCTTCCCAAAATAAACAAAGCTGATTAATATTTTTAGTTGAACTAAAGGCAGCATAACAACAAGATGCAGTTTGCCGTTAGTATTAACTGAACATGTCTTTTGGGGTTTCTCTCGTATTTTATTGTTCTTGGGTTAAGGTGCTCTTTACGTTTTCTTGCAACTCTAGGTACATCTTACTTAAATCTACCTCAGAAGTTAAATTTCTTCACAAAGGCCCTGAGTTTTGTACCTCTGCCAAACTACTTTTGACAATGTTGTAGCTATGATCTACATGAGAACATAAGATGTGTTTAATTCAACATTCTAAGGAATTAACAAAGTAATATCCGTTGATGCTTTCAATGACAATATTCTCTTTGGGTGAATCAGTCCCCTAAAAAAAAATCAGGCACCTGGTAAGTCACAATTATACCTTTCATATAAGCCCCAAAAAGGCTGTCATCTTTTTAATGTATCCATTCTGTCTTTCATTGGCCACTGTAAACATTACTAGCCTCTTATGCAATGTATACATCTTCTGTGATGACTATGTTGACCCCTTCTAAAACATTGGAAAATACATATTAGAATCATTTAATGTATGCATGTCAGCTCTTTTACAGCCTGAAAATGTTACCATAGGAAATGCACTATTGAGGGCTCTTATACCCATACCAGATTCCCAATTGATGACATTCACATGGGCACCTGGAAATGCTGTGTTTCCAGAGCCAGGATGGCCAAAAAGGACACTGTCAGCAGCCTGAAAAGTGCACATCTGATTGTTCCCTTATTCTGTTTACAAACAATGGACTTAGTGAATACACACATATTGTGGGAAACGCTGTGTATACAGTGGATGTGGAAAGTATTAAGACCCCCTTAAAATTTCCACTCTTTGTTATATTGCAGCCATTTGCTAAAATCTTTTAAGTTCTTTTTTTTTTCCTCATTAATGTACACACAGCACCCCATATTGACAAAAACACAGAATTGTAGACATTTCTGTTTTATTAAAAAAGAAAAACTGAAATATCACATGGTCCTAAGTATTCAGACCATTTGCTGTAACACTCCTCAGATCATCCTTGAAATGGTTCTTTACCTTCATTTGAGTCCAGCTGTGATTGATTATACTGTTTGGAATTCCATTAGGAAAGCCACACACCTGTCTTTATAAGACCTTACAGCTCACAGTGCATGTCAGAGCAAAGGAGAATCATGAGGCCAAAGGAACTGCCTGAAGAGCTCAGAGACAGAATTGTGGCAAGACACAGATCTGGCCAAGATAACAACAGAAATTTCTGCGGCACTTAAGGTTCCTAAGAGCACAGTGGCCTCCATAATCCCAAAGGAAGCCTTTCCTCAGTTCAATGACGATAAGCACACAGCTAAAGCCCTGACTTAATTGAGCATATCTGGAGAGACATAAAAATGTCTATCCACCAACGTTTACCATCCAACCTGACAGAACTGAAGAGTGTGAAAAACTTGTTGCTTCTTTCCCAAAAAGATTCATGGCTGTATTAGATCAAAGGGGTGCTTCTACTAAATACTGAGCAAAGGGTCTGAATACTAAGGACCATGTTATATTTCAGTTTTTCTTTTTTAATGCACACATTTCTACGATTCTGTTGCTGTCAGTATGGGGTGCTGTGTGTACATTAATGAGGAAAATGAAATGATGGATTAAAACCATGGATATTACAACTGTGTTGAATGGCACAACTTTTAATAAATATTTTTTTTCTAACTTGTGTTTTATTCCTTGATTATTTTTAACCATTTTAATATTAACCCGTCAGCCAGGTCTGCCAAGAACCCTGGCATTGCTTGGAGGAAGAAGTTAGAACAGCCTTGGCCAGTCTATGTACAACAAGGGGTCTAGTATGCTCGAGAGGGGGGCACACTGTTCAAATATTTAAACCTGGTATTTGTCTTATTTACTCAAAGTAACTGTCCTTAAAGTCTATATGGTACTATAAGCACAAAACACAGTTTCCTCCAGTCACAAGAACTGTAGGGGTCTGCAAAATGTACATAAAATTCTTTATATTATATACTAAATTAAACTAAATATTTTAAGAAAGTCATCCTTCATCTAATTGTAAAATTATACAGACTGAGTAACACCCAAAAAAATTCCTTTTAGTATTCATGGCTCAGAATATAGGATTAATATGCCTATTTCCATTGATTGTGGGAAAGCACTTTGATGGAGCCATAGATATATGTTTCCTGGCTCACCTCATGTCAGCCCACCATGGGTCACTCCTCCCCTTGACCCCCTAGGACATCCCATAACAAGCTCTATAAAAACCCCTCACCTCCAGCCGTTCGGATTTTTACGGTTCTTTTATTTTGTCCTCGCTAGGCATTCCAAGATGTGGATACGTGTGGAGGGGGGGAGGGGTAAAGC
>CM070036.1:83629845-83663423 GCA_036250615.1 Ptychadena robeensis | reverse complement strand
GTCCCTTTGTTTTTTAAAATTCGCCTCCCATTGAAGTCAATGGCGGGTTCGCGGGTTCACTGGGTTCGCAAACTTTTGCGCTAGTTCGTGTTTGCCGTTTGCGAACGGCAAAATCCGGGTTCGCACCATCACTATTCACAGGAAGGTCACCTGTAATATGAAAGGGAGGTTAATACATGTTAATACATGATACTGGGAACCTATGTTATCACACATATGAACATATAACTTCTGTTCTGAGGCAATTTCTTTGGCAAATGTAAAGAAAAATATAAAACACCAAATACCGGAACTTCTACATATTATAACATGGTTCATGCAACTGAAGTGAAAGTGAAGCTGCAATAGAGAAATTTCAGCTTCCCTCTCCTGCTATACAGGCCTGTTCTGTGGGGCAGTTACATAAATCTCAGGGGCTGATTGGCAGATAATACAGCTTTTGTAAATTCATTTTACAGTATCTTTGTGTTTAGCTGGTTGCTTAACACAAATCTGTTTGCTGTTTGCTAAACACATTTACACATTCCATTCCATTCCATACATTCCACTAGGAGACGTGTTTTCAATCGCACCGCATCCGTGGTTGATCGATCCCATTAAATATAATTGCTTAGTTTCCATTTAAGTGATCGGGGAAGCGATTAAGGGTGCAATTTTTAACCCTAGGGTGCAATTTTTAACCCTTTCACGTTTTTAATCGCGTGCTGTTCCCGATCGCGTCCCCTAGGGAAAAATCATGTCCCCAGTGAATAGGGACATGTTTTTTACCGCGTCCATTCATTTCCTATGGTCGCAATCGAAAAAAAGTCGGATCTTGTGCAAAGACGTGGGGAGCGATCAGCTGTGGACGTGGGGGCGCGATTAAAAACGCGTTCATCCACAGCTGATCGCTCTAGTGGAAACAAGCTCTAGAGATTACATAAGCAAGTGAGCCTTTTTTGTATTTTTGACATTATTTATTTTGTCCACATTTCTAACTGCCCAATAATTGAATTGTGTATTTGTATATTAAACATTTTTTTGTTAATTACATCAATTCCTTTTTGCGAATGTTGTGTAGTAAATAAATAGATATGTTTCAATGATTTTAATATGTATTCCAGAAAAAAATTGGATAGACATATAGGAGATAAACCATAAAATGTTCATTCACTGAATAGTCTAAAGTAAGAGTGACAACCGTAAGTGGAATAGACAGTTTCCATTACCCCCTCACCCTCACTGGAGAATAATTTGCAAAGGCTGAGTAAATTGTGTTTTAAGAAGTGTAATGACGTGTAATAATTTCCTGTCAGTATGTCATTTTACACACAGACTGAGTCAGGTCTTTTCTTTTTGGGCAGTGTAGGGAGGGATTGGAATTAGGATAAGAGCAAAAATGTGCGGGCCTTTTCCTGATGTGAACTGTTTCAGAGGATAATGAAAACATAATTGCAAAGAACATGCATAGTATGAGATAAAAGCACGTTGTTCACCGGCTCACTGAGATAATATATATGCTTTTAAAATGATATACATAAGCTTTCTCACAGATGAGACCACAGAGCTAATACAATTTCTGACCAATCAATAGGAATTATTAAGAACAAAATCAAAGCAATTAGTTTAAACTGCTCTGTTTAAGTAAGACATTTTTATCAATAATTTGCCTAACCATTATTTGTTAACATGCATGAACTCCTAAAAACCTTTGTGTCACACTGTGTAATGTGCAGATTACAGATGGAATCATCTTGTAATAGTTAGCTACAATGTCAGTGCATAGATTGGACAGTGAGTAAAAATGATGTGAGGTAACAATTAAAACACATCTCTGGCCAAACAAAACAAAATAAAAAATATGAATTTTTGATTGGTAACCTCGATCAACAAATTTCAGTAGAGATATGAGTCTTGAGTTAAGGATATAAACTCTCAGTTATATATAAAGAACTGGGGTATATAGAAGCAGAAACCTATTAAGGGCATGTTTCCACTACGTTTTGTGATCCATCGGGGCCCCTACGTATTGGGATCACATACACTGCTCCTGCCCGGCGGATGCTCTGTTCACACATCCATCGATGCAGGGGTTAACATACTGCACTGCGCTTAATGTAGGGGCCCCGACGGATCACAAAACGATGTGGAGACATAGCCCAAGAGTCAAAAAAAGTAATGGTAACCATGAATAACACATGGGGTAGGGGTACCCTTTTAAAGTTTTGTTGCCATGTCTATAATTGTGAGCCATCCCATGCAGTACTTTGATGCTGGATGTCTGACGGCTGGAGATGGACAAAGTACAGAAAAATAAGTATAGTTTTTGCATAACTTAAGTTGACATTTCGACAAAGAATTTTGGCTTGATTTTTAACTTAATTAATGAAAAAAACTAAATGTGCTACAGCAAAAAAAAAAATTCCTATGATTTTCCACAGAATATATGGGAAACTTATCTAAATTGCTCACAAATATTCTAATCATGAATATTCCAGATTATTTAAATCAGTACAAGGAATTACCATGCATTGCTTCCGCAATATGTGCATGTAAAAGTGCCGACTTGCGCAATGAAGGTAATAATGACTGTAGATCACAAATTATCAAATTTATACATTTATTATGAATATTAAGGTGGGAACACATGGGTCGATTTTTTCGTTCGACAGATTCAAAAAGATAGATTTTCAATTGTTGAAACGAAAATCTAAAACCGAACAAGATTTGAACCAACTTTTGAACAAAAGTGAATGATATCGAACAAAAAATCTATCAAAAGCTGATCGGACATGTTGGTAAACTTTCATCTATCTTGCAAAAAACGAATGTAAATCGAACTTACCATCGTTTCATTCCATAATTTTTGTTCGATCTAATGAATTTGAATTAACCAATTTCTTGTTCCAAAATTTGAACGAAATTTCGTTTAAGTAAAAGTCGAACAAAGTTTCATTCGGTCGAACGAAAATACAGTGTGTACATTCGATATAGGCACAATCGATATTGGATCAAAAAATCTAACATGCTGATCGAATCTATGGTCGATTGTGCAAAAATCTATACGTGTATTCCTACCATTAATCGAAAGAATTGCAATATTTTGTTGGCTGATAACACACTGCAGAGGAGAGGTCTGCCTGGTGGCGGATCTTTCCTCCAACACTTTGGTAACTGAAAGATGGGCTCCTTTTGCTCAATTCACACACAGTGCAGATGCAGATAGGAAAGTAGGAGAAAGCCAAAATATTTTTCAGCCATCAGACACTCTGAAGTATAGGATGTGTCCTTTACATTAGAGTTTCTGACTGTCTAAATTGTGCCCAAATTATCAATATTTTGTGTGGTCACAAATAATTTTAAGGACTTCCCTAACTTTTTTAGGAATGGAGCTTACAGGTTGACACTGGAATCCTCTTCCACTCCTCCTTGACAATATCAGTTGGTGGATGTATAGTGATGGTGACTTGAAACACTTGTACTACTCACCTGGTTGCCACACACACAGACACCATCTGAAGCACATACGTTTATCTTGATCTTGTGGTTCCAACAAGCTGTGCTTTGTTTGCTTGTCTCTTCAGCAAGCAGTGGCTTTCTTGTTTAACATCTTTAAAAGAGGCTAACTTCTGAAATGACAGACATGCAGACCCACTTGATGCAGCTTGGAGCAAAAGGTCTGACCTCCCACCCCTACAACCTCTGCAGCAATATAGGCAGCACTTGTATGTCTATTTTCAAAAGACAACCTCTGAATATGACACTGCACTACCATGCCACTACTTCTGACAAGCATGCCAAGGCCTGTTCTGAGTGGAACCTGTCCTGTAAAACCACTCTGTGGCCTTGGCCACCATGCTGCGGGTAATTTTTAGGGTGTTTGACAAACTACTTATAGCCTAGGCCAGGGGTAGGCAAAGTGCGGCTCGGGAGCCACGTGTGGCTCTTTAGTCCCTTCAGTCTGGCTCAGGGGCATAGGCACTTCTCCTTCCTGCTACCTGTTCTTTATTATTTTTCATTCATGTCTGCCCACCCCACTCCCAATAGTAAAACCCCCGCACCATCACCAACAACCACTAAATATGCCAATAAGGCATGATTACCTGTAAGGGAGAGGCTCTATGGCTACCTACTGGGGGCTTCTTGGCTACCTACAAGGGGGGGTCTGGCTAACTATATGGAGGGGTCTTTGTGGCTACAAATAAGCAGGGGCTCTTTGTCTACCATTAATGCAGGGGCTCTATGGCTACCTACAGGGGGCTTTTGGGCTACTTTAGGGGGGTCTATCGCCCTACAAGGGGGTGCTTTGCCTAACCTATATGGAGGGCAGCTTTGTGGCTTCAAACCAAGCATGGCTCTTTATCATTCAGTGCAGGGGCTCTACTGGCTACCTACAGTGGGCTTTTGGGCAAATACCTTTAAGGGAGGGTCCTGTCTACCCATATGGAGGGGGGCTTTGTGGCTACAAATACGCGGGGGCGCTCTGTCCTACCATCAGGGAGGATGCTCTAATGGCACCTACGGGGCTTTTTTGGCTACCTTTAAGGGGGGGGGTCGGGCCTTACTACAAAGCTCCTCTACCCCTATATTGTGGGGGGCTTTGGTGGCTACAAATAACCGGGTGCTTTGGGGTCTGACATCAAGGGAGGGGCTCCTATGGTTACTTTAAGAGGGGCTTTGTGACTAAAATAACACATGCAAACCTGACTCAACTTTCCAGGGAGATGCAAAAACCATTGTCACAGGGGTTTGTCAGTCATTGTCGTCACAGTAAATTGTAATACATATTTTTTTTCAATCATATTGTTATAGTATGATATAAAGTTTTAGCTTACCTAAGAGACTATTAAGATTAATTTTAAAAGCAGGTTTTTAGGGAAAGAAGACGTAATGTTTGTAATTTTGACAGCACAAACCCCCTCCGGCTCTTAACATGTATTATAAGCTCAAATCTTTGCGATTTGGCTCTTTAGTCGAATAAATTTGCCTACCACTGGCCTAGTCCATGCTGACTTCTGAAACATGACTCCTGACCTTCCAGGGAAACAGTATGCGGAACCAGTATGAGAAAGTTGGGAGCAATAACACAAAATTTAACACCCCTTCTTCCCCATTGAGCTGCATATGTATTTGGTTTTCAAGCATTTGCGATAAGCCCTTTAGTTTCAGTGATATTATTAATGTTTCAGGTTCAAAAAATTTGGACACCACCATGCTTTCAACTTTTTGATACATTTTGGTCCTTTTCTGTCATAGCATTACTACACCTGAGTGCACAAATCAAGGTTCATAAAGATAAGGTTGGGTGAGTTCAATTTGAAAAAACTTAACTTCAAACCCATTTTAACAGAATTGAGAAGAACTAAACTGGCAAGAAACAGTTCTTCTTGTTTAACATCTGTCCCCAGACATTTATAATACTGGTATTGCTAACTGTCATTCCATGCAATATGTTTGAAAGCCCTTCCCAGAAAGTCAAAATTGTTATAGCAGCTAAGAGTTTCTGTAATCACAAATAATAAAATAAAAAAGTAATATGCTCTAAAACTTTTCTTTGTTGTAATACATTTTAAAACAGAGGAGAGCGCGGAGTACAATATCACAGTTAGGGCACTAGAGATGGTTTTTCTTTGTGGATTTGTTTTCTGTCCTACCCTCTTAGAGCAGCACAGGAACATTACTTTCTTGGGGTCCTGCTTTTTTTTGGATGTTGGTGGCAAATAAAGCCTGGGGAATGCTGAGCAGTCAGACATAGCAGACTCGCTGTGTTTTGAAGGCACATAGTTGTTCTGTATTTGATTTTAGTTGGCAATCTGTGAAGCCTTGTGTCCAAAGTTGGGTACAGGCCTATCATTCTATTTTTTGAAGAAAACAACGTCTTCCATACTTCCTATGGCCAAAATATTTTTCTCATTCTGCTATTTTCATTCATTGTCATTCGCTATAGCAGAGGCAGGCAGGCAATGGAAGAATTCAGGGTGCGGGACAGATTGTAGTCCGTCAAGCGGCAACCAAAGTCGTAGCCATCAAAGATAAAGGCACAGTGTTAGGTCACTGCATAAAAATCCTGCTGACAAGATGGACATGGGATCCACGATTAACTGGTCATTTTCCAAAGTGTAACTGTGTATTTTCAGGCTATGCTTCCACGATTCAACTCCTGAACTTATGCCATGAACACAGCCAGATTTTGGGTGGCTAGCGCCGTGAGTGACGGACGTGGCATCTGTGTGCTTCCAGCGCTGTGGAGCACACTCCATTGTTTTAATAGAGCATCCATCCGCCATCCTCGTTTCAACTCCCCATAGGCATAGGGTGTACCCCCTGGACATCCCGCCCCCCAAACCCGCGATCGGAATTTTTTGATCCGGACCGCACTTGATTTTTGCACCTCCCACTCCGGGCGGCCGGACATCGAGGCCCCGGCTCGGGCCTACTCGGCGGATCCAGTGCCCTCATAAGTCTCCGTTTCCTTCCCCCTCTACTCTTTCTTTAGGAGTTGCCTCTGCCTTCCCCCCAGGATCCGCTGAGAGACCCTTCCTTCCTTCGGGGCCGCAGCGCCGCTAGACCACCAGATAGCCACAATCGACGGCCCCTGCTGGGCCTCACTCCGTGGCGCTTTGTTGCGGACTTTAAAGATCCCAAGAGGACATTCATCCTGGTGGACATCAGTGGAGGAATCCCGGTGAGTGCTCACTACCCCCTGTTTCCTCCACCCCCCCGTTTAGGCCTACATTGCAGCTCACAATTGAGGGCCCAGGCTGCAGCCCACATGTCTGCTTGATTTTCAGCCCAACTACTCTCATCATAGACTGAGCCATTTTTCCCTTCAGGGACCCACACGCTCCCAGGACCTCAGTACCTTCACTTAAGGGCCCCATCCTATGCACAGGACCGTGACTTGAAACCAGGCAGTGACACTCAACATTATTGGCCCTATTGCTCTTTTCTGTGCAACTGGTGAAAGTCCCTCTGACCTCCTGTTTACCTACTTTTCCCTGCCTGACGACGCTGGTCAAACCGTGGAACTATGAACGGGAACCCCCAGCACAACCTGAACAGTACCGGCTATCCCGCATCTCAACTTCTTAAGCCACTGTTTTCCCAATTTCCTAAGCGCAAAATTCCCACCCGAGTCTTTTTCTTTCGTTGTGGACTTGAGTTTCTGAATTTTAGGATGAGTTGTTAAGTACACACCCTGCAGCAAACCCCGGGAGAGTTACGCCCGCTATAGAAGCTACAATGGAAAAAATGGCAACAACCAGACTCGCTACATACAAAGAATCTGCTGGAAGCACTAAAAACGCGTGCCCGCAATGTTTTTTCGTTCACACTCCTCTACGCCACGTCGCACCGGTTCGGATCCTGCCATCATTAGCCACAGATGACCTGGACCGCCGCTTCCCTGAGCCACTGCACAGGTCACCACATATTGATCAAATAACGAGGCGCTCTGATCTTAAGTCCGTCCAAAGAAATCAAATCAGATATAAGCGGCATTGTCCTCTGCTATCTCAGACCTTCAATGCAGATATGACGATCCATTTCCACAAACGGGTCACTGCAATAGAAGCAGTCATGAACGGCATGAGGCAGAGATCAAGCCTCATCCGAGAATCACTTCAACACGCCACGCACAACCTCATTATCCATTCCAACAATCAATTGACGGACTTAACATAGAGGCAGAAGGCACAATCTAAACGACTGCGTGGTGTTCCGGAATCCATAGAGAATCCTCAACTGCCAGAAGCAATACAATTCCCTCTTCACCGATCCCTAGACAGGCCTCGAGAATCGCCTATCTTGTTTGAAAAGAATCACAAGCACTTCGTCCAAGGAGAAAGGATCTGATCCGCCACGTGATGTAGTCATGCTCATACCTGTACTTCCAGCTTAAGGAGTACGATTGTGCAAAAAATGAGGTCCAAGCAAATCTCACCTGAATTTGGCCAGTGACATCACAATTTTCCAGGACCTCTCGCCCATCCCCTGCCGAATAGAAAGCCTTCGCCCACTTCTACGCTACTACTTCGCGAGAGAATATCAAATATGGTGGCGATTCCCCTTTGCTCTTTCGGTGGTCACAAGAGAGCGGCCACTCCACTCTCCGCTTCCCCAGACGAACTGCCTTCTTTCTGCGACCAACTGCCAAGTAGCTCCCGATTCCTTTGCTTTTTCCTGACAATGGTATGCTGACTTTTCTTCTTCGTTCGCTGCCGAACCAAGAGGCCCCCCCCGCACCACTACTGTCCCAGCACACGCCCAAAGATCAACGTACCCCTCGACTCTCGGCGAGACAAAGCAACGCGACATGGATAGGCTCCACTCGCCACATCACCACCCCCGCACACCTATAGGCAGCCCCTATGCGATTCGCTTATCTGACTGAGTTGCTAGGAGGGGAACTCATCCTACAGGAGCATGTGACCTGAATTTGAGCTCACCAAAGGTTTTTTTTATATTAGTATTAATAAAGATTGTTCCCTTTGCTTGCATGATCCAACCTTGACTTTTTTGCACTATTTTGTTTCTCTTCCTTGGGAACATGCCTGTAATTGTTTTACAACACCATGTTATTTTTTATTCTGTGGGCATATACTATGTATGTCAGGCCTTCTATGCCTCTTTTTTTCCCCCCCCCCCAATAAAATTCAAAAGTCAGTATAACTGTAGACCCTCCACGTCTTTTAAAATAAACCACTAATTGTTTCTTCTTACCCTTCACAACACTGGCAAGTGGCCTGACGTACATTCCCTAATTAAGATGATCATCTCCGGTTTAGTCTTTGCATAGATAGTCATAATCTGGACGTGTTTTTTTGTAGATTTGTTGACTGTACGTTCACAATGTTCTTTCCTGGGGCGTTATATTGTCTTAAAAACCACTCTTTTTAGATGCAAACCAGGGAATCTTTTCACGACTCTAAAACTTTCTGTACTTCTATATCCTGGCCAAGGCCCAGAATTATCAACGCTACTCTACTCCCCATTTTTTCTCTTTTTAATTATCAATCTCCTCTCTCCCCAAGTTGCTGCCTTTTATGATATCTTGAAACCTAGCCCCCCCCCCCCCACACCCCACTAAGTGATTGACTATAACGTGTACTAGTGTTACTAACGATTTTGAAACTTTTGGCCCACTTTCCCTTAGCTGAACAAAAACCGGTCTCAATCTTGGTAAATCGGTCTTCTCCCGATCCGGTTAATTGTATATCAGGGAAAAGTGGCATCTGTAGGTCAATAATCACCCATCCCCACTATTATTTTCTTGGGCCTTCAAATCATTCTGGTTTACGTCTTTCTTTTTTCTACACTTTGTGCCCCCGTTTTGATATTCTCGCTACACCAGGAGGTACTTATTTTAAAATAAAGCCAACATGAGCAAATCAAATTCTCTCCCCTGGACCGTGAAGGCCTAAATAATCCTGCCCAAACGCTCTCAAGCAATCCTCACAACACTGTAGCGAAGACTTCAGAGCTGATGTAGTGGTTTTTACAGAACCACATTTCAAAGCCACGCGCTACAAAATACCAATCATTGGTACCCAAGCGCACCCGAATTTTAACCACTCCACTTCTGCCACCCAGAAGACTAAAGGGTAGCTATTTATTGGCCAATTCATTCAGATTTCCAAAACGATTGAACTGATTGAATCCTGAAGGGTCGTTTTAATTTTCTTAAAGGTCGGTTGACCGCACCCCCTATTACACCTGGCAAATATATATTGCCCCAAACAAAAGACAAAACCGTCCTTCTTTTTCCTCTAAATTGTGAAACCTCCTCTATGTTCCTCTTCTGGTATGCTGGTTCTCTTGGAGGGGACTTCAATGTCCCCCCCATTGAACCCCATTCTTGACTCCTCTTCTGGTTTCCTCATCACTTACTTTTGCATCCCGCCTTGCGACATATTAAGGGCCACCTACCAAAAATTGGGGCCCTTCAGGCCTGATGTCTGGCGCATGTTCCCCAACTACGAAGTTTTACTTCTACTCTCATATCCTCATGACGAAAATACGCAGAATAGACTACTTCTTTCTATCTCACATGACCTCTCCTTGGTCAGGTAGGCCACAATTGAGCCCCATGACCAATTTCGGATCACAGCGCCAATTCTCTTCTCAATACTATTTACAAGTACCCTCCCCTCTAAAAGCATTTGACCTGGATCCCTCTTTACTTGGGGACCCCTGGATTCTCTGTGGAGGCCGAACCAAAAAGGACATTGGTGGAATTCTTTAGAACAACGCCCTACCAGAGCAGAACGCTTTATCATATGGGAAGTCGTACAAATCGGTCTACGCGGCCTATTTTATTGTCACAATCTTCCCCTTAGGACAAAAATGCACAGCTTCCATTAAATTGCATCTTATCCTCAAATTAACCACCTGAGGCATCGCACAAATTGTCACAAGCTTCTCAAACAACTTGATGAACTGGTACTGTCTTGAGAAAACCGATTAAAGGAGGAGCTTAATGTACCGCTCTAGACGCTCTTATCGCTCTGTCTCAGAAATTTTTTATATGACTCATGGAAATAATGGTGGAAAATAACTCCTTGGCTAGGGCCCTTAAAACTAAAGACTTCACCACACCATTGCAACAATCATAGATAAGGACGGGCAACACACATCACCCAAGATGCGAAGCCTCCTCGGACAAAAATTGCGCCATCATTTTCCTCCTCCACTACGAGTGCCTATACAACCTTACCCAGAATCAGTCCATCATCAGTAAGGATCTCCCCTCCTCTCGACATTCTTGGAAAATTTGCGCCCCCACCCAATTTCCTCTACCTTAGCCCAGGACTTAGAGAAACCCATCTCAGAGAGTGAATTTAATGCATGCACTTCCGCTCACTGAAGCAGGGAAAGCTCCAGGCCCTGATGGCCTACTCAGCGCTTTATTATAAGACGTTTCCAGAATACTGACACCCAAACCCTCCCCTTTCTTAACAATTTTAACACCCACTCTACATCTATCGGGAATCTCAGCTACTCTACTTTACTGGAAGCCGCATCTATCTGTTTATACCTAAAGAAGCGGAAGACGCCTCATCTTTGTAGCAATTATAGACTCGATATCCCTTCTAAACGTAGACTTAAAAATATATGGCGAAAATCCTTTGCGGCCCAGAATAAGCCCCACTCCTGCCATCACTTGTAACCTGGATCAAGTATTGATTTGTCCCTTGGACTTAGAAGCCAGGTCAATACTACCCAAGGCCCTCAACCATACTACCCACTAGTGTTTCCAGGTCCACAGCTGAATGTTTCTTTCTATCGACAGATCCCGAAAGGACTTTCGATAGAGTCAGTTGGATTATAATGAGAGGAGTCCTGGAGGCCTATAGGCCTGACTACAAATATGATCTCCAAATACTTACCCTTTATGGGGACCCTTACGCCAAGTGAAGGTTCATGGATTACTGTTCAAGACGTTCCACATTACTTAATGGAACACGCCAAGGCTGCCCACCTATCCCCCTTAATTTTTGTGCTTACCTTAGAACCCCCCTGTTTGATACACTTAGAAACCTCCCAACATCCAAGGGTGTAACCATAATAAAAAAGGAATACAAGATAGCCCATTTGCAGATGACCTTCTCTTTTTTATCTTACCCAACCCCAGATTCCCCTCGTTCCACACCTCCTAGATGTTTTAAAACAATTTCAGACCTCTGTCCCAACTTTAAGGTTCAACCTCTATCTAAATCATTTGCCCTGAATTATCACTCTCGCCCGCACTTGGTTCAACAACATGTGACAACGAGTGAGTTCGGCGTTCATCAAAGTGTGTGACCACACGTTGCCCGAAAGCCTGCGAGGTCCATCACGCTACGTGTGGTAACTCCAATCATCGCCAGCCAGGTATTTACGGCAAGCGTGCGAGGGGGGGCCAACGAGCGTAATCGCAGTCCTCGTCGCCCTGAGGGGGTGTGCTGGGTTCTCAACTAAGGAATTCAACCCTCGTAACTGGTGCTCGCTCTCTATCTACATACTTGCCATGCTACATGGGACCGCTCCAACCAACCGTGACGCCTTAACTCCTGGTTTGGAACGGGCGCCATTGTGAAAATGAATATGAACCCCCACGATTCTTGTACTTGTTCCAAACACATACCAATATCCATCCCCAAAGCCTTTTCAAAGAATTTGGCGAAACACTGATGAAGGAAATTCCTTTGGGACATAAGACACCGAATTGCCCTTAAAAAAAAAAAAAACCGGCCCTCAATGCTTCTAAAACTCATGGTGGTAAGCTTCCCAAAAAACCCCATATACTTACTTTAAAACATGTCATTAGCCAGGGTTTTTGGATTGGCCAACTTCATCTGCCTCTAAAGATTGGGTGTAATCTAGAAAACGATTGTATCACACACCCCCTTGAGCCTGCCTACCTGGCTTCTCTCCCCCAAGAAGAGTGAGAGGATGAACTTCCCCCTCTTGTACATGACACGCTAACATTTTTCAGGATGCCGTCAAGCAAGTGCAAACTGACGACGTATCCTCCCCTAACCCCAACCGCCCTTGGCCTACAATTAAAGATCTTCCCTCCAGGCGGCAATTTCAATATGTGCCTAGTCAGAGGCACTCACCTCGCCTCGTCCCTTGGATTTTTTTCCAGGCAACATTTTTAAATTTTAAGCACAATTAGAGGAGGAAGGCCATATTTTGAAACCATGGCTGTGACTTCCAATTCCCCACTATCTGAATGAGCTCACTACAGAGCTCTAATATGTAGGGAACCACACTTCCTAGAAAACTATGGCTTCAAATTCTCCAGCAAGACTACAGTCTCCCTATTTATAATCACTTTCTGCGGAAACGTTAACAGAAAATCATCCACGCATCGAGAACTCCTGGGAAGCTGAATCCTTAATATCTCGCTCACCATGCTGAATGGGAGAAAATCAATGTTCTAACAGTCAAAGGCTCTCTTAATGTCCAGTCCCAAGAGAATAACTTTAAACTAAGAGCCCGATGTACAACCCCCCATGCATTACAACAGATTTTTCCCGCTGTGGATGGGGTATGTTGGAGATGCACCAAGGCGCCAGTGCCTTATAAACACTCTGGTGGGACTGTGATCTTTATACGTCCATTTTGGCGTTCGGTTTCAAAATACTATCAGAAAAATTAACTAGACACCCTCTTCAGTTTACCCCCTGAATGTTTTTTGTTGCACCACACTATGCTCCCTATTACAACAATATAAAGGGTTCTTACCATTCCACCTGTTTAAACGCAGCCACAGCTTGACTTATCCCTGCCCTGTGGAAATCACCCAGGACCCCACACACACCGAATGGCCTTCAAAGAGTAGACAAAATAGCTGAAATGGAAAATCTAATACATACCTGCACATGACTCGCCCACCCGTTACCTTCACTTGGTCCCAATGGATCCAGTATCGCTCTAAACACCCAAGGTAACGTTTTGACCTAGCATTTATACTACCCACTACTCCACAGCGTAGTTCCTACCTGGTTGTAGTACCTTACTCCATCCTTACACCTCACCTTACATCAGATACTCCTTTACCATACTTGTTTTGATTTAGTAAAACCGCATTAGAGGCTTGTAAACAGATAATACCTTACTTACTGAAACCTGATATACAATGTCTGGAATCCCCTTAGAAGGTGAATTCCTTTGAATTATATACATTTATTGTTATTTGGTCCACTGTTGATGTACTGCCTCAAGTAAGATTCGATGTAAACATCTTTATCAATCGCTTTTTCAGCAATGACCTAGATACTTTAACTGTAGCGATACTGTTTGAATACTTACTTAATTGCATTATAATATCTGGTATGCATGAAGAGCATTCTCCATTGTTATTATTCTTAATAAAGCTTATTTTTGAAAAAAAAAAAAAAAACAAAGAAACACAGCAGATTTGATGGCACATCCATGCAATGACATATACCCACAGATGCCTTAGCCCTATGCTGCTTTGTGTAGCATTCATTTCAATGGGGATCCCTACATTGTCATTGATGCAGCATAATGCATGTGACACGTTCTTTGAATTATATTAGATGCATTACATTAACACATCCACAAATGCGTGCACATTTATGGTTGCGTTTGAGCAGTAGGAAAAAAAAGTGTTAATTCTGCATTTTAAAAAATGGTGAGTTTAATGGGAAAACAGCATCAAAACTAGCCTGCATTTATGGACATGTTTACTCTTACACATGCATTAACTGCAGTGGAGACGTAGACTAAGGGTCTAAAGAAAAATGTATTCTTCCCCTTCCAACATAGTGTGCCGACATCCATAAATCTCTCTACAAAAAACAAAAACCGAGAGGGGGATAGAGAGCTTTGTATCAACTCTCATCCATCCTCTCCAGAATGGAGGCTCAAAATCCTGGACTTTTAAGGCCTTAAAAGTCTAAGAGTTAGAGCCTCCATTCTGGAGAGGATGGATGAGAGTTGATACATAGCTCTCTATCCCCCTCTCGGTTTTTGTAGACTAAGGGTCATTTTAAAAGTGCAGCACTGTGGTGCAGTTTTTAGCTGGTAACGGGTGTGCTTGCAGTAATGCTACTGCATCCATTACTGTCAAAGCCCTGCATTTTACTGGGCTTATGCCTCCCATACAAGTGTATGGCAGCAGCTTGCACTGCATCCGCAAAAAATGCATGCTGCTAAGCATGGTGTTGCGGGTTACAGTAAACGCAAACACAGTGTGAAAGGTACACATGTTTCCTTGCAATAATGCTAACCACGCTGCGTTGTGGTACTGTGGGTGAGAAAGATCAGCTCCTACAAATGAAGCTGGCTGGGATATTAGAGACACCTAAGGCCTTGTTTCCATTTATGCGTTTCCACACGTTTGTAACCGCGCGTTTATGCGCGGCCGCAAGCGCTGACAAACGCATCCATTGAAAACTATAATATAGTTTCCACTGGTGCGTTTGTGCGCGTTCGGGCGCGGATGCGGGTTAGGGCGCGTTTGTGAACGCTAGCCGCAGCGTTTTGAAACGCATCCGCGTCCCAACCGCATCCGCATCCCAAAAAACGCGCCCATAGGGATGCATTGGATGCGTTTCAAAACGCGCGAAAACGCGCAAGAACGCATGGCTTAGCAGACGCGGATGCGTATTCTGGGCGCGTTCGGGGAAAAATCGCGTCCTGTAAACGCGCAAAAACGCGCGACAACTATGCGTTCAGCCGCGCTGTTACAACCGCATGGTGACCGCGCGGTTGCAAACGCACGGAATCGCATCAATGGAAACAAGGCCTTATTAGGTAAGTTGGGGCCACAGGAGCTCTGTTTTATTGCCTCGAGGAGACAGCTTGAGGGGTTAAAAATCTGTAGAGTTTTATATAAACCAGCCACATGCAAGGTGTGCCAGCCGTTTTTTGTCTATTGATATGCTACTCAAAGGCTATGCTATATTTTAAGATACTGCAGTTCAATGTACTCTTAAATGTAAGCAGTTCAATGTACTCTTAAATGAAAAATAAATAAATAAATGGAATCCATGTATAAACTAAAATGTATTCTTAAACTTTGACAAATCCATCTAGCCACCTTAGATATAAGGTTGCAAATGATACTATTAATGTGCTTGTCACTTGGAGGTTGCTTTGCTTTTTCTGTCCAGTTCATCACAAACCAGTTTGAGATTGTGTTGCCCAGTACATGTTTCAGCTTACCATCTGATTTCCTTGTATACAAGTCAGTTCTAGAAGAACAACTATACAACATTTTGCAGTACACTCTGCTATGTGCCTTACTGGCCAGGGGTTATATATAATTATACAGCAAGATATCAACTAAAAGCCCTTTTGCAGAACAGCCCTATATCTTTAAGGTTCTTCTTCCATTTTTGACAGTTGAAGTCACTCAGTGAGGAACTATCGTTTTACTCTCTTGACAGTATACAAATATTTTAAACCTAAGATGCCACATTTTGATTCATCAATCCATAACACCTTTTTTACAGTTGTAGGCAATTGTCAGTTTTTCTTGGCCTAGCCAAGTATTCTTTTTCAATACTGCCTTTCTTGCTTGTTGACTTGTCAATACTGCAACGTAAAGCCTTATATTCACGGTCTTTCGGTCTGCCAGACCTTTTCCTGTCATGAGTTCTCTCCAGTTTCTGAGTGCTTTTTGATAGTGAAGGATACTGTATTTACTAACGCTGTAATAATGTCCTTTTTTCCCATTGATAAATGCTTTTTTCTTGCCATTTTTATTAGCAAAACACTCTTGTTTAAAGAATGCCCATTGGAGTTTAATAACATGGGGTGTTCATACCATACTTTTATATAAAGGTTGTTGTAATTAATCCGGAAACGTTGGAAATTTTTGAAGAATTGATAGCACTAAATTTGCAGGCTCAATTAGCCTCCATTAGGTTATGTTTCCACAGCTTCTTTAACTCTAGTAGTTCATCAATGCCATTGAAAATGTTCAATCTATTCATTGGATTTGAACTAGGTGTGTTGCCTATACATGGTTATAGACAGCCTCCACACCATATGTATAAATAGTACTATAGGGCTAGAGTATGCCAGTAGTATTAGTCTGAGGTCAAGTGTACCCTAGCCAGGAATTTGATACTTAAAAAACGAAAACAAATTCACCGTTGTCCCCATAAATAGGGACTTCTAAATTGGCAATTGCAGGTACGGGGTAGTTGGTATTGATTAATTAGTCTAGGTCTTTATTGGAAAGAGCAGTTGTTGGGAAACAGGGCCCATAAAAACACATATATGAACAAGTCACATCTTGGCTAACACCCCCCCTTTCATGTTTGCCCCCCAGCTGCTCGTTCTCCTCCTCTCTATCCGGCTAATGCCCCCTGACCATCCTACCCACTCAGTGGGCGTTTTGGGGACCCCTCCCTTCTCCCCCTTGGGGACTGGCACTGGGCGTGTTTGGCGGCCCTGGTCTGTGATCGTTCGGCACTATACATATATGCCCTCAGGCCAAGTCACACATACGAAGCTTTGTGATACGTGCGTTTATCTACACATATATGTGAGTACTGTGATTCTGTGAGCTCTGTAAAATGCTTTCAATAATAATACCATGATACTAATGGACGTTTGTAATCCACTTATATGCATATATGTATATACAATTACATATTTAAATGTAACTTGTTGGACAGCTATACAGAAATATAGAGCATATACATAGGAAATGTGATTCTTCTCTTCTGTCAATTGGAGAAACTAATGTCGGTCTCTTTCTGAAATATTTTTAGAGATAATATACAACTGTATCTTGTATATATATACCTCCCTGAAGAAGCCCAGGTGGGCGAAACGCGTCGGAGGACTGGTTTTGGACCTTCCTTTTGCCAACTCTACCATCTTGGCTACAGTTGTTATTCCTACACCTTGGATTGTAATATGTATGTAATATATGACTTGTTCATATATGTGTTTTTATGGGCCCTGTTGCCCAACAACTGCTCTTTCCAATAAAGACCATTTTTATTTACTCCCTAGACTAATTAATCAATACCAACTACCCCGTACCTGCAATTGCCAATTTAGAAGTCCCTATTTATGGGGACAACGGTGAATTTGTTTTCACCTTAGGGTTTCGTTTTTTAAGCCTCCACACCATAGTTTCTTATTCTCTACTGACTATAACCACCATTAATGGGTTTCCAGCATCAACATATTAAAGCAATAAATACATTTCAACTGTTCTAACATTGTTGAATGTTCTCACTATTCAGCCTATTTGTAAATGAAGCAAGCTTTTGTACTCAAAAAATCCAGAAAACACACAATAAACTCAATTTACAAAGCTTTAACTGATGTATACAGGCTTTGTTTAAGCCATTTTACTATCATTCAATCAATCCCAATGGATTGTCCAAATAATCCTGGCACAGTCAGTGACATGTGTCCTTGGCATTCTTTCACACTGTGTAGGCTCTTCAGTTGGTAGATAATTTACAATTTACACCATATGGACAGAATATTGGTCCACCTGACCAACAAACCTACATAAATGTATATCTAAATACATAGATAGGATTGCTTTCCCCTTAATTGCCATAACATAGTTGACGTTTATGAGTTTTCAGAGTTAAGATTTATGCAGAATCAGGTAGGTCACTGATATTGGACAGGTCAGCCTTGCTCACAATTTTAATTTTAGTTAATCTGGAATGTGCTTGATAGAGATGGTCAAATAGTTTTTTAAAAAATTTGACCATTTCGCCGATTTCGAGTTAATTGCAAAGCCCCTGAACATGGTTTCATCACCAAAGTTGCTGGAGATGTAGAGAAGGGTTGGGGGTATATTCCAAAAAAGAAAGTATGTCTCTAACACAAATAGTTTTTGCACAAATTAAGTTCAAAGTCAAGTAAAAATTTCGAAAATCGGAATTTCGACTTTAATTTGAACTTAATTTATGCAAAAAGTACATGTGCTAAAGCAACACTTCTTTTTTTCAAATGTTCCCACAACCCTTCTCTACATCTCCAGCAAGTTTGGTGATGATACCATGTTCAGGGGCTTTGCAATCAGCTCACAAAGTTAGAAAGTCACAAAGTCGAAAAATTCGACCATCTCTAGTGCTTGATAGAGTTCAGATAAGCAATGGCTTTGTGCAAAAAAAATGTGTATAAAATGTCTCCAAATCCACTGACATTTTAGTCAATTATTCTTAATGCTGATTGTTGTGAGATTTTGATGGAGAATTATAAACCTTAAGTGGTATAGTAAAGAAGGGTTACATAAACTTAACAGCAAAGTTTCGTTTCAATCAGAAGAATCCATATAACTAAAGATACTTGTTAATTGCCTTAGTTATTGGCTTTGCTCTTAAGAGTGCCCATAAGAGAACCCATTGCCAGAAAGGATAGCATAAGGATAACGAAAGCTAATAATAGGATACCCTCAAACTCATAACTAATAACCGCTACACTGAATACCATTGTAAGCCAACTAATAATCCGTTTTTACAGTATATGAAAAGGGAGACGGAAATCTGCAAACTGGTTAATCACAATGGGAAAATCAGAGTAGCCTATTTTTAGGACAACCCACTATGGAAAGGGATTCTTGAGTTCAATTACTCTTTTTGCTCTTTATTATGGATATTACATTTAAATTGTCACTAAATCATTGATCCTGATTTGCAAATCCTTTGCTCATTATTCATGCACAGACCACCAAGCAATATGCAAAAGGAGCTCAATGTGTAAGAATATTACTAAATTATAAATACATAAAAAAATAAAGCACAGAAAATATTAAAAAGCATATGCTTAAAGAATGCCCAATGTGCCAGTAACAGGTACTTAGAACAGAGCTTCCAAAATCTTGCTCGCTCAAAATCATCAAGTTCTTCATTAAATGGATTTGTATTTTTGTATTCAAGTAGAGTATTTAGATTTGACAACGTATTAAGCCTTTTGCAGTTCTGGAATGCGAAAAAAAGGAGCAGTAAAAAACATGCCTGTCAACCCTCCCGTTTTGGCCGGGAAAGTCACATCCAGATTGCACAAAATCTCAGATTTTTTCCTGGGATTTTAAAATCAGGCAGAGGTATGAGGTCGGGACTTGTGCAGATAATGTGGGGGGTGGGACATTACTAGGGAGAGTAACGTCCTCTCTCTCCTAAGTCAGGCAGGAACTAAATAGAAGGGAGGGAACTATCATCTCCCGATACCGTAAGTAACATCAATGAAGTCAAGTCACGGATTGCCATCCACTGCCATCCACTGAACTGAACATAGACACCTCGATCCATGGCCAGCTTGTAGCAGAGTCGGCTACAGAACTGACGGCAATCCTGTGTGCTCCAGTAACACAGGCGTTTCCCAACAGATTGTAGCCAATTATTTTGGAGGGGGAAGAGGCTCCCTCTTCAAGTTAACTGTCTAAAACAGGATCAGCCACAAAAAGAACCAGCAGGACGGATCGCCATGTGATCTCACCTGCCGGATTTTGGGGTCGAAACCTCAAGGTGGGCACCCTTGTAGTTGTCGATAACCCGCAACAATGGCCGTGAATTGGCACGTCTATGGCCGGCTTTAGACCCTAAAGTCTTAGCCATATTTTCAGAAACACAGTTGTTGTGTGTGTATATTAGCATTCAGGTATGCATAGCAATACATTTTTTTTATATATATATATATTGCCATGATAAGAAAGGGATATAAATATTTTGTATTTGTATTGTAAGGACAAATGAACTAATATGCTTTAATAATTCTGAAGACCATTGTATGCCTTTTCAAACTGTTAAATGTCTTAGTTTTCTTTTTTGCAGGGAGTTTGATGAGCAAGAAAAAGAACTGATCAACTTCTGAGCTGCAGGCGTTTTGGTCATGTAACAAGTGTGGGAAATGATTTCTAACTGCAGTTAAAATTATTAAAGTTCAATTATTCATGCAGGCAATGATTACCTCTCCCATCACTGACATTCCCAGCCTCCCCATTTAGATGAGATACTTAGTCCATAGACAGCCCTTGAGGAAGGAATTAATAATTGAATACAAGTTAATGATAATTACATGATAACTTTATTGGCCAAGCTCAGCATACAATTTGATGGAAGCCTTGACTAATATATAATGAAAACATTTTAGATATAATATGAAATATGAGCTAAGAAATCATTTGAAGAAACATAGAAGGATTCTCTCATAATTTTTCTTCGTTAAATGTGATACTTTTTTTTCTTTCAGAAATAAATAAACATTTAAATATTTGTTTCTTTTTTTACTTCTGATTTTTATTGAGGAGCTTAAAAGGTCACATTATCACATTTTGAAGTGTATGCAATATTAAATCAGTCATATACCATTCATAGCAGAATATCTGGTCACATAGGTTAAATTGCAGCGTGGCATCTTTAGACAATGCAGCAGCTAAAACAAACCTTTGTTATCTTTTCTCCAGCCTTTACAGAAATGCTTGATCTGTTCTTATGAGACTGATTTAAATATAACCTACGACAATTCCTTTCTCACATTTTGCTCCACATGATGTGGAAATGTCTAAACTTGTTTGACAGGTGTAATACCTACTATTTTTTTTAAATCAAAATCCTCTACTTACCAACTTAAAGAACCAAACCCACAGAATAACATTTCCCCAGTTCCAGGTCTAAAGTTCCGATGATATGTTGCGAATATGCTTAAGTCAATAATGTACTGAACTATTATCCAGGCTGGTGACCAGGTTGCTGGTGTACTTATGTCAGCTCTTAATCGGACCATCAAACTGGCTGGTAACATATCTGATCCCAAGTTCAGCACCAAGGCTACATAAAGGCTAGCTAATGTAAATTTAGTAACATTTTAGTCCTTTGCTGATCGTACATGTGCTTTAATGTTACTTCAAATCATTATGATTACTTGGTATTTGTTTTGGAAACTGGGCGATCGGGTCAAAACCCATAATGCTAGACTTCTATATTACCATCTTTACTTTTAAATAAAAAAGCAGCTGAGCAGCTTTATATCGCTAGGTTCTTTTTGGGACACTTAGTGTGCATTATAAAGAAGATGCAGAAATCAGATCACCAATCCGGAGTGCTTATAGGGTCCAGTCCAAAGTTTTATTAGTCTGTAAACTCACAAAAAAGGAACCAATGCATTTTAGTAGTCCCCCTTCCTCAGGTCTCTGCACAGCAGAAATAGTTCTCCATAAATAAAAGGATGGCCGGACAGTTGTGATGCTTAAGATTGCATTTGGATTTCTGGTTTGTTTTGTAGAAATCTCAGGTTTCTTGGCTAATATTAGGCTTCAGTTCTTTTTATCAGCCATGTGTTACAAAGGTACCAAAGTACCTTAAGTAAAATTCAGTGAACAGTTTCCTAAGGTGACCACTTTATAGAATCACTGTGATTGGATAATCCACCATGACTTTGAATTCTTTCTATACTTTCCATTTAAAATTGTTGTTTGTAAGTTATTTTCAGTCTCTTATATGCTTTAAAGAAAGACTGCTCCTTAGTCTAGAAAATAATTAATATGTTTCTACTCAGCAATGCCTATCAACATGCATTGCAAAAATAATCTGTTAAATTATCTTCAGTTACAACTGAAAAACGTTAAATATTCAGTATTTACATGTGTTATTCTGTAATAAAAAATATATATTTTATGCAGTCCTACTTGGCTGTTAAATACAATTTCTTTTGACTTGAGAAAATAGTAAAAAAATGCTTGTAACAAATGGAACACAATGAAGAATTATCAAACTGTTCTCCTTAGGAATCATCTGCAGTACATGTTTTTATTTAATAAACAGAAGATGGCTTCATTATACACATTTGATTTCCATAAGCAATCGTTTCCATATCTGTCACTTGTATCTAAGCAGGGCACATTATACAAATCTGGAAATGAAAAATTTAGATCAGGGGCACAGGAAACTCATTTAATGTTGAGAGCCGTCAAAATCAAGATTTCTTTATTTGTAGTAACAACACTGTTAAATCAGAAAATTACTCTCCCTTTCTGCATGTCCTTCTTTTTATACAATTCGGTTGTTTGATCATAAATTGTCGAGTGCAATGACTTGTCTCCTCCACTTTCCACACTGGTCAAGACAGATTAAAACTCTAGCATACCTCCAACCAGCTTCAGCATACCATTAGCATATATATGAGATTTGAGACATTTTCTAATATTCTCTAGCAGAACTCATCTGTCACCCTGGAGATGAATTATATAAAAAAAACTCTTTGCTTTTTTTTGGATAAATGACCCACCTTTTATTCATCCTATCTATATACCATTTGGGGTACACCGTTAATTTATCACTTTACATGTAATGATACTTACTGTAGCAACTAAGCTTCTTGGTGAACTATAAATAAACTTTTTCCTTGTTACTTTCATTCATCATTGCTAAACATCATTTGTTAAAACGTAAACCATGGTAAACGCAGACCTTGGTTTTCTACATTATGAAGTTTGTTATTTTTTATTGAAACATCATGGAAATACTGTAATGATACTTATGTAAATCGCTGTGCAATGTTTCTTTAAGAGTCATTAGAGTTGATTTATTAAAGGAGTAGAGGTTGTTCACAAATAGGGCAATACTGTGGTAATTTTCATTACACATGTAAACAAAATAAAATAAAGATTGTTAAATGTGTGATAACATGAAATTAGCACAGTTTCACATCATTCACTAAGTTATTTGAATATTACACTTGCAAAGTGGAATAAGGCAAGTCTTGCCTGAGGCAGGTCTCTCATTCAAATGACCAGCCAATCTGCATGAATCTTTATTGCATGAATCAATATATATTTTTTAGGCAACCAAAGACAATAAAGTAAGTAAGTAAATCTGGAATGGCAAGAAGTTTGAGTTTGGTACAGAAATCTTTAATTCATTATACAATAAAACTGGTGGGTTTAAAAGACCTCTCTATTTGATGACAATAGAGTGATCTAGTTTATGTTTGAGCTTACACAATAAATCATAACTAAAAAATAACTTGTATATATACAAATCAATGTGTGGTTGTACAAGTTGTGCTCCTTGCTTTCCCCTAGAGATCATCAAACTCTATCCTGGTACGCTGCCTCATTGTTTTTTACTTTGACTACTCCAACATTCTATTTTCTGGAATATAACTATCTAGACTCTTGCCTTTACAATCTTTCATGAATGCTTCAGCTAAACTCTTGCAAGGTCCAGATTTCTGTACCAAAAGCTCACCATAGGCTCTAATGGAATTTTTTTTTAATGCTGTAGGCCTGTAACTTCCCAAAATATGTCACTGCAAGGGTCAAATAGACATCCTGAATATAATAATGTTTGAAACACACAATTATTTAAAAAAAAATAAAAAATAGGTATCAAAGGTATCTTATTGATAAAATCTAAAAAAAAAACGTATTTTGTATGAAATATTTCAAAACAGTATGTATTCATATTCATGTTTTGTTTATAATAAAATTTTTATTACAATTGGAAATGTGTTTTTACTTTGAATTGTATTGGATACAGTTACCACTATACCCAGTACAATTCCCTTTGGCACTTTCTCTCCTCTGGTGTGATGAACACACAAGGGGAAGGAGGGTAACTTTGTAATAAATCGTGCGATTTACATTTGAATCTCCTGCCGCCTGGGGGGGGGGGGGGGACATCGGCTTCAGTGAAGAAGCCTGTACAGAAGATCGAAACCACCGGGACAGCACAGAATGCTGAGCTCTTCCCTGGACAACACCATCACATCCAGAGCAGTACTGACAGGACAGCGCTGGACGAGATGGGGCAGAAGTGTTAGGGGGGTTAACTATCCTTCCCACTACACCTATTTTTCTTTTTTTTTCAAAACCCTGATAGTTGTAAACTGTGCACATGTTTGCGATTTGGCAGATTTTCTAAACATTTACTACAGTTCCAAACACTGATGCAGTATTTGCATTCTCTTTTCTACACCCTCCCCCACAACCCCTATGCAAAGTTATTTAATTTCCTTTTTCATCCTCCTCCTACATCTCTATCTAGTTGTTATTTTCACCTTGAGTTGTCTGTCGTTGAGCATAATTGTGTACTGTTTGTTGTAATATATGAAATATAATTGCTGTATTTACTGTATTTTCACACCTACAGATAATGAGGCCCCAAAGCAAAATGTACATGGTGCCCAATGGAAAAAAAAGTAGATACAGGATTCAGATAAAAGGAGGACAATCTCAGGGCCTTACTGTAAATAACGACAATTCCGACATCATTTGTCATTGGATCAGAATATCGATGTAGTGTTAAAGACAATAAACTTTTTTGTACATTTCATTTTTTGTAACTTTAAAATTAAAGATGTAAAATATAAAAAAATACATTTTATATTGGCAATCTAAAGAGTTACCAGATATTATTAAGATCATATTATTGTAAATGCATTTCTATTTTATACCAATCATATAGAAAATACATGTTTTTAAGTTTTTATAATGTTTTTTAGTTGAAGTAAAATATATTATTTTCTCTTGGTTTCTTAGATTCATTTCACACATTCCTCATGGAATATCCTAATAATTGTGTACCAGAATGTTTCTATGTATTGCTCTTTTCCTGAACCTTTGGATTAGATACTCAAGTTTCATTAAATATGATGTTGCAAGTAGCCAAGAGCAATAATCAATAGCAAGCTATACTCATTGCAATTTGCTGTGTTTCTGTGTTTAGGTAGGAGAAAGTGAGACCAACTCAATTAAAATTACCCGAATTGCTAAGTGTGAGGGGACAGAAGAACAGCCTGAGGCCTACTTAGATCCAAAATCTGAAATTAAATTATATTAGACAACACAATCTAGGAGGACTAAGTATATCATTTTGAAGGATGACTATCTTCTAAACGTGTAAGCCCTCTGGCTGTTTACAAGGTAAAATCACCTTGCTAAACAGAGATTAGGCAATTTGCTGCCTGGGAGTGTGTGACTCTATAGACATCTTAATCAAGATGTCTTTTTCGAGTTTGCTAAATATATGTTGCAGTATCTGGGGTGATTTAATGCAGAAGAAGGGGAGCAAACACAGATGAATATTAAGTATTTAACTCCTTAATTGCCCAGTTCAACATATTACATATGTGTTATATTATTATAATTATTTTAAATAGTAGTATTCACTAAGGGGTGAGGTGTATTTACGTTGTGGATAAAGTAGAAGGGTGCCCTAGCCAGAAAATTGTATATGAAAAAGATTAGCCCTTATTTTGGTTGATGGTTACACCCAAACCCCTGAATAGGGACCACTAGGTTTGGCAATTGCAGGCACCAAAAAGATCAGATATTGGTTAAAAGGGTCTTTATTAAGAGTATCAGAACCACTATGGTTTAAAATTAGAGTTTAAGATAAAGATAATGTTTAAGATAAAGATAAAATATGACATATTAGGACCAGGCACGGTCCAGGTAATTGTCAGTGAATTGGTAAAACAAAAACAATAGAAACATGATGGTATTACATATACATCCGCAATTTAGTTACGACTAAGTTTTTTCATGGTATGCTGATCCTCCGACGCGTTTCGCCCCATGGGCTTCATCAGGGAGGTATTAGGATCATGATCTAGGTACAAAATTGTGTGTATTGGTTACAATAATAATAAATATAAAAAAAGAAAATACAGCATATATAATGTCGTATGTTCATGTCCCGGCACAAGGCCACATATAATACAATACATTACAATTCAGAATTTAACAAAAATAATACAGTTGTGAGAGGCATATTAGTGAGCATTTTTCAACTAGGCTGCTGGTTCGATTGCATTATGTTAAGGTTCATATGTCTAAGTAGTCCCAGCCAAATATAGTGATTGATTGAAGACATAGTTCAAAGATCGTACTTCACAGTATTATTTACAATTAAGCGGATGTATGGGAATGTGGTTATTTAGACTTTGCAACAAAAGCCAGAACTGTGGAAGGTGGACCCTTGAAAAGCGACTCCGGCCCCACAGGCCCGGAGGAGCTTAATTCGACCTCGCTTGTATTGTACAAATGGATCTGAAAAATAAAGGAAGAGTCAGAGCGTCCGCATATGTTACAAACCTAGAAACGATTGGAGCCCCCAGAAGACGTCCACAGCTGCCTACCTGTGGGCAAAGAGCGCAAGGAACATTCATAAAGAAGTGTCAAAGATGGATGAAGCAGCCGCGATCAATCCTCCAAAACCTATCGCCATTTGGTAACAGCAGAAGGGAGAGTGGGTTAACAACAACTGAATCATATAGAAGGGAGCAAGGAGATCAACACCTTGAGAAAAAGGGGGAGAAGGAGGGGGGGAGCAAAAGCAGCATAGCATCAACAGGGAGAAAGGGAGAGGGGCAGAAGCAGCATAGCAGCATAGGCTGCAGCAGGGAGAAAAGGAAAGGGGCAAAGGCAGCATAGCAGCATAGGCTGCAGCAGGGAGAAAGGGAGAGGGGCAAAGGCAGCATAGCAGCATAGGCTGCAGCAGGGAGAAAGGGAGAGGGGCAGAAGCAGCATAGCAGCATAACTGGTGGTAATAATAATAAAATTGCAAAATGGTTAGGTCGATTAGCCAGTGTGGGCATACCTTCAATATTAGTTTTAGTCAGTAATCTGTCTAAATAGATGGCCCAGGCTCCTATAGGTAACCGCTAAGCATAAGACAAGCAGCCCCCAGCAGCTCTAGTAGGCATATAAGTTTGATGATTATATAATCAATAAGTAGTATGGTGTTATGTGGGAGCAGTAGATAAATAAATAAAGAAGTACATTATTAAGTCGCTATTACATGCGTACCTAAGATAGATATATCCTGGTATGTCAATATTACATACATAGTAAAAATATAAACATAAATGCAAGGGTGGATAGGGTATCAAAGCACACAAACAGTTGGTATAGTGACAGGTAAATGTAAATACGCAAACAAAAACACCAACACAGAAAACCTTGTATTGAGTGGTCAGGTAGATACATTTATGTTTTGAAGTTATGTTTTGAGGTTAGTCAGGTAAGAAGGGCTTGAAAGAAACAGCTTCATTCAAGCCCATGTGTTTAGTGGCGTTAAGTGTATATATCCACCTCTGTTCGCGCTGTAATAAGATGGTATCTATATTACCGCCTCGGATATTCGGGGCTATGTGTGTCAGTACACTGAACGTAATGCCGCCAGGTTCGTAGTCATGGTGGAAGGCAACGTGCCTAGCTATCGGCATCGTTAACGTGCCCTTAGTTATATAGCCTATGTGTTCGTGAATGCGAACTCAAAATTCGCGTTTTGTTTTCCCTATGTAGAACACCCCGCAGCTGCAACTTATAAAGTAGACAACAGCGGGGGTTCTACATGTAATGTGGGTCGAAACTTTCAAGGTGCCATTGGGCAAGTTAACTCTGTTTCCTTCTTTCACCCATCTACATTGGGGGCAGTTGCCACATCTATAGAGGCCTGGTGTTTGATTTGCGTCATGGAGTGGCAGATAATGACTTCTTATAAGATGGTCTTTTAGTGATGTCGATCTCCTGAATGTTATTTCAGGTGTTTGGGCAATATGTTTGGTAATCGTGGCATCTGTCAATAACAAAGGCCAAAATTTGTCTAGAATGTCTCTTATATTCTTGTGTTGATCTGAGTACGTAAGAATTATGCGGGTATTGTTGGGTACATTGATGTGTTTAGATTTGTTTGGATATATTAGTAATTCTCTCTGTTGACTTTTAGCCCTTTTGAAGGCTTGTTTTAAGTTACGTTTGCTATACCCTCGGCAAGACGCAGCTGGAGCTCCTTAGCTTTAATCAAAAAGTTCGTTTTCCCATTCCCACAGGTACAGGTTGGCATAGGTGGGGGCACAGCAAGTGCCTATCGCTACCCCCTGTACCTGGAGGAATAGGGTGTCCATAAACGTGAAAGCATTATGGGTCAAAGTAAAAAACAACAGTTTTAGTAACAATTCATTGAATTCAAAATGGGAGTCATATTTAGTCTTAAGGATTTTGCGGATCACGGCGATGCCCTTGCCGTGGGGGATACTGCTGTATAGTGCTTCAACATCCACGGTTGCAAGAATGCAACCGGGAGGTACAGACAGTTTATGTAAGACTTTCAACAGGTCAGGAGTATCTTGTAAAAAAAAAGGGAATACATGAAAGAAACTCTCTCAAATGAAAATCAATAAATGTGCTCACCCTTTCTGTAAGAGACCCTCCTCCCGAGATGATTGGTCTCCCTGGCGGTCTGTTCAGATCCTTGTGGGTCTTGGGCAGCGAGTAGAAGGTTGGCAGTCGTGGAAATGGAACAGATAGACAATCATGTGTAGTCTTGGCAATTACATTGTTGTTCAAGGCACGAGCCAATATATTGTCTAGAGCCAGTTTAAATAATTAACTTTCTAATACAAACTATTTTAGCCTAAGAAGCCATTCTGCTCAATAGATCATAAAGTACTACTGAGTATAGGCTGATAAATGGTAAGACAAAAGAGAAGAGGTGCAGTACCACTTCCTGATAGGTTGAGAGAGAGAAGAAGCAGGTAGACATGATCATTGCCAAAAGAATAATATTTATGAGTTTTTTAAATTTTATTTATGGTGGCTGAGGGTTAGCCAACACATGGCATGACCTTAAGAAGTATACCTACCGTATATGCCGGCGTATAAGACGACTTTTCAGTACCTTAAAATCCTCCCCAGGGTCGTCTTATACGCCAGGTGCCGCAGGCTGGGGGGGTTGCAGTGGACCATCTCTGGGTAGCCGTTACTGTATCTGTTGCGAGCGTTACTGTATCGTGCTGCCTGAAGCTGCCAGCGCTGACTAAGATAACTTGTAGCAGAAAGCAGTGGTTAGCCATGGCTACAGGGATGCTACTCACAGAGAACACACGCTCTGTAGTCTTCTGTTGTAACTTTTGAACATTTCATAGGCAGGGAAAACCATTTCTAGTTATAAAAGGATTGACCTTTCAGTGGGTGCAGTAATTCTCACCTACTACTACTTTACAACCCCGAGTTTCACCGACTCGAGCTATAATGACTTATTAGTTTTACATTTCAAGCTAAATTGCCAGCCCCACCAGAACAATGCTTTTTGTTCATGGCCAGTGGATCTACTCCTATCAATGCAGCATTTTAACTTGCCTACATGAACACACTATATCTCTGTACAAATCCTGCTGGTAGACACCGTGAAAACATTTTGTGGTTTACTAGTTAACCTCTCAGACTATATCCAATGCAATGTGCAGTGTCCCTGGAAAAAGCATGAATCCTTCTGCTACTAATAGCCACCCTATAAATTTGCTTCCCTATTAGCATCAAGCACTACTCTGCTGCTGCATCCATGTTTTCACTTATCCTAATCCTTACTAATACAAAAAAAGATCAGAACTTCTAAGAGTGTTTGGAGATCTGTGGGTGAAAGTTCAGAGTAGCCATCATTTTTTTCATTTGGGTGAGCGTTGAAAAGATGGGGTTAGTCTTATACCGGGTTATATAACAAACTCTATATTTTAACTAAACTGTAAAAGTTTGGGGGGAGTCTGTCCTTATACCCAGGGTCGTCTTATACGCCCAGTCGTCTTATACGCCGGTATATACGGTAGTATAGTTTTCTGACAGTAACATATTCTTGATTATTTGCCCAACAGTGCCATAATATTTGGTGCTTTGTGTTGTATTATAACAACTGTGTTGAAAATACTGTATAGTATACTATTTGAGTAGTATGGTGTGCTGCAGTTCCCCTAATCTATGTAAATGCATCCAAAATCAAACTGCTGGAAAAGTAGTGTGACAGTATAACTGTTGTGTTGTGTGGAGCAATAACAGGAGCTAGATTCTCGATAAGTGACCGCAGCTGTCCCTTCATCTTCAGTAGAGTGTCATCTTCAGTAGAGATGACCAAACAGTATGCCCAGCCAGTTCCCAGGGAAAATCGTGCGTTTGTGGTCCGGGGACAGTTCATTCTGGTTTTCCAAAGTCAATAGGTGACTCTCTATTTGAGCCTCTATGTCTCTACTGTTAATTTGCTAATTATAGCAGTGCCATCTGATTTATTTCTATCATACCCACATATATTATTGTAAGACCATATATATGTTATAAGCAGGGGTGCACATAACTTTTTTAGTGAGCTCCTCAGATGAGTACCAGGAGATCATGTTTGGTACTCACCCCATATGTAGGGTAGTCTTCCTCACTGTCCTCTGCCTCAGCTCCCTGCATGGTACATTCTGCTGGAGATGGACCTCTCCGTTCCTGATTGATCTTCCAATTAACTGCCTCCATCCACAGCTTGCTTTGCTTCAAATATAACTCTCACATCACAACACCATTTTGAACCCCCAGATCTCATTATATATCTCAGTAGTGTAACGTTTCTCTTTTCAGATTTTACCCCTACATATACCTACTCTGACTTCCGTCCCCCAGATCTCCAACACCCCTAACTTCAACCTTTTATAGTTATTAAAGCTTCCCTGTGGTTTTTCAAGTGGCATAAATTGTATATGTTTAACAATAAAAACAATAAAAATTGCTAAAGAATTTTTCCAATAAAAAAACCCCATTTACAGTAATGTTTAAATGACAGTAATGTTGTGTGGAGCTGTAATCTCAACTCAAGCCGCAATATCAGCTTTAGCCACCGGGTGTCACTACAGATCGCTTGCCTTCAGAGCACAACACAAGCACTGCTACTCCCACAGCAGGAAGGAGGGGGAGGAGGGGGGCAGAAGCCCCGTCAATCTGTCCTCTGTAAGATGCGATTAGTAGGGACATAACAGGTATGCAGAGCGTTTTTAGACCCATTTGCATACCAGCGTACTGCTTATGTGCACCCCTGGTTATAAGTGTCACGCAAGAATGTACATCAATATTAAAGCATTGATGTACGTTCTTTGGGCATAACAGCTATCACATGTTGTCCCTGAGGAAGTTCTTGATTGAACAAAATGTGCCAAATCACACAAATCTATCATATGGTTATATGGCTAAATGATATATATGATAGTGTTCTTTTAATGATATTTTAACTAATCTGCCCAATGGTGCTATGGTCCTATAAGATATCCAGATAATCTTTTTTTACTACATTTGATCTGACTATTTGGCAATTACTCTTTTGGCCACTAAAGCCCCATTTAGGGAATTCAGGGCCTATCTTTGTCTCTGAGGTTTTTTTCATTAAGTATAGTAGGGATGGGCCTTATGACTAATTTCCTGAATCAACAACCTATAAAGTAGTTTGGGATATTATCATTATTTCTAGCACTCACTGGGTAATTAGCTTTTAAGAAAATCACTAACACAGGATACAAAATCTGTTGAAATTATTATTATTTATTCTCTTATTTTCTTCCATTTCATTTGTTTTGAGAATCTTGCCTCCTTGAGCTTGTCTGCTGCCTACTGATCATTATCCCAAATTATCCCCAATCAATTTACAATAAATTTTAGTTGTTTGTGCAATATAACTGCGTCTCAACTCCCTCTGCAGGTCCAGCCTCCCTCAGCCATGTCCTCAACCAGTGGGCAGCAGGAAAGAGGCAATTGGAGTTGTGTGGATAACTGGAGCTAGATTCTAAATAAGTGACTGAAGCTGTTCCCGCATCTCCTCAGTAGAGATGACCAAACAGTACACCCAGCAGTCAGTTTGCAGAGATAATCATGTGTTCTTGGTCCAGGGACACTAACAAACACTTCTAATGTTTAATGAGGAGGAGCCCCTTCATTAAGGTTAGGGGGTCTCTTCCCCACATTATTGGCCAGGCATTATGGGGGCACAGGTGGGGACCTATTGAGTATGCAAGGTTCCCCTTTTACAAGAGGACCCCTGGATCCTGCTTTCCACAGTATTGAATGAGTACAGAGAGGGTATTGAAAGATAGAATAAAGCAACAAGACAGATAAAATATTTTTATTAATTTCTGCCCTTCTACATAATTACCTAAACAATTCTCCACCTTTGTGGGTCAAATGTCTCACAAAAGGGGGGGGGGGGTTCTCTTCCCTGAAGCTCCAGCAAGCTGTGTCACTTAAAGTCTGGCAACTCAATGAAGATTCAAATGGTGGTCAGGTTGATATCTGCCTGATACTTCCCACGGTCTCTGCACATGTGCAGTGTCCCCATATGAGGTGATATGAGGACATTGCGCATTTGTAGATTGTTAACTGTTGTCTACCAAAATACCTGCTAAAATGTAGTATTCATTATATGTGTCATTATATTATTGTGTTTAAGAGGATGGTCTGTGACCACTTCTCATATTAATCTATCCCAAATTCTACACATCCTTATGTCTAAGTGTGGAATGGGTGTCTTCAATTATTAGTGTGACTCTAAAAAATGGTAAGGATTCTCACACCATTTGCACTGACAAGCCAACCCCCAAAACATATAAAGTGCAATTTGAGGTCCATTGTATTTTTCAGTATTTGTTTTTAGCTGTACGTGCATTAATTTTTCCAGTTATAGTTATTGGAAACGCAAATGCAAGTGTAGCTAAAATACATACTTTGGTGCTCTTTAGAAAATGCAACAAATAAATGCGATCATCTCAACCATCGCACAAAGCAATTGCCCCCATACTATTATTCTGTTTTCAGATGATCATAAAAATGTGTTATTTTGCTGTTTGTTTGTGTCATTGATATGCTAACTTTGTTTCAGTTTTTCTTAAAGTATTTTATACATCAATACAAGATACAACATAACACAATACAATACAAGACATATATAACTTTGTTTCAGTTTTTGAAATAAAGCTTATTGCAGATGTTGTGATCCAACTTGGTTAGTTTTGCTGTGCCATGTAAGTGGAAGGAGTCAAAGAGTTTGTATTCATGGATATGCATTTCTGGTTTCAACCAGAGGCCATAAAGATGGCCCTTTAATTTAAGAAAGTGTTGTTGCCCAGTGTATATTTAAATTGTGTAGCCTGCATATAAGCTGGTAGTAATACAAGCATATATGAACATTCTAATGAATGCCTAGAAATCTAACTATGTGCAAAAACATTTCCAATACGTTGTTTAATGTTGGAAGCTAAGAAGCACTAAAATATTCTTAGCTCAATTATGTCATGTTCATTTTAGCACATACAGTGGAGGAAATAATTATTTAACCCCTCACTGATTTTGTAAGTTTGTCCAATGA
>CM070036.1:83582254-83611262 GCA_036250615.1 Ptychadena robeensis | reverse complement strand
GGGGGGGGGGGGGCATTCTGTTTCAGGTCCTTCTTCTCTAGAGCATACCAGACCCTATGCTTTTTTTTTCTTAAATTAATTGTAAATTAAACTTTTTTATTGGATGAGGAGGAGGAGGTGGCCCAGATGAGAAAAATATATAATTGGCTTAACTGCACCATCTGATTGTGGGGTGAGGGGTCAAACTTTGCCCCCATGTTAAGTATGGTAGGTTTATCGAATAATGGAAGTGTTAGCCCAGTCAGCCGACCGCAAACATCTTAAAACAACCGCCAAGCAAACTGTTTGGGCATCTCCAGTTTCCACTCCCCTACAGTCTGGCTTAGTCTCATGATTATTCTCCTGATGAAGCTAAATAGTCAGGAAACACATTGAGAGACAAGACTGCTTAACCAGTTTGTTTAATTTTACTCTTTTATATATAAGTATTTGTGAAAATGCATTACTATTATATGTTTCTGTATGGATAAGCACTTTTATGACTGCAATTGTTGTCACTTGTTTGTACATAACACAAATTAATGAACAACATTTTCCTTTTAGTGATACCTATCTTTTACCCTCCCTTACTGTCTTGGTGGAGGGGCAGTGGGAGGTGGTGGATGGGTATCCCAACACCCTTTAATAATCTAAATGCAATAAAGCCTGTAAAATATTTTAAAAACATCATAAGTACAAATTGTGGTCCCCTGTTCAATAACAAACCTTAAAGAGGACAGAAACATGCTTCAGGGAGGAAAAATGAAAAGAACTTAAATTGACCAAAATATTTAGATAAATATGGGAAAAAGCTAAAATGATGAGTAAACCTAACTAGACCATAAAACACACTACTGGAAAAAAACACACACACACTACTGGAATAAATCTCGTTGCATACTGTATAATCAGCCACCTTTCGTCCATGACACATCATTTCTAATAGAGAACGATCTGGACTCTTAAAATGGAATTGGAGTTCTACACACAGGAGCTAAGACTATAATTCTTCATTACCTGTGTGAAATTTTCAATTTACAGTGTGAACTACACAGACCATTTAGACAGATTCTGCCACTGAAAAGTAATCATTGATAATAATTCGCACCTTGACCAGAAAAGAAAAGCTGAACAAGATATAATTACCATTTCCATAAGTTATTTGTGTTTATTTAAACATGTGTTTTAGAAAAATGAAAGCCTCGTTTTACTAAACAACAAGATTTTACACTAGGAGAAAGCATAACAAGCTATACCACAGGCAGACATTATTGGTTTAAATTGTATTAGAATTATAATCTACTCAAACAAAACTAATCTTAGCAGGATTTTTACAAATGCAATATGTTATATCAGCAGGAAATATTTTTCAGTGGTATATTAACATAGAAAGATTATGTAGAATAATTTTTCAAATATTACATGTTACATTGTCAGAAATACTTTATTACAGATATCAAAAGGCTGTGTATGCATTCAATGGACATACATAATATGTCCATTCATTATAATATATTTATAAAAAAATTAGCTACTTATAAAGGAATAGTTTTATTTCTTTTAGAACAATCTATGACTCCAACAGCTTAAAGCACAAAAGGTTAGATAAGCATATTGTCATTTTTGAAGTTGGCCATATGGTAGTGAAAAATTATAACAGATTAGATGCAATAGTAAACATTAGTATAGAATTCCAAATCTTTAGGTAATAAAGAAATATAGAGAGAAAGTGGTAGGTGTCTCTTTTGTTTACTATGAATAAACAGTTCTGAGTTTATAGTCACGCTGCCTAGCATTCTGCAGCCACCTTAAAAATAAGAACTGCTGTATGCAGATATCACATTGTGCAGATGGTTAAGAGTGGTTGTCAATTTCTGACAACTGCCCCCATGTTATTCCTATGGGAAACCCACAAAAAAAAACTACATTAGCTGGGTGTTTGCAGTTATCAGGAGGTCGGTGGTGGAAATAATGAGTTCCAAATTGGCCATGTCAATGAGGCCTGTCCATTGTTTAAGTATGGTATCACCCCTGATTGCTGCTGGTTACCAGAGGCAGAGCACTTTCTTGAAAAACAAAAGTTGACACCTACAGGGGACCACATCTTAAGTCCTTGAAAATGCATGTGCAAATGTAGAAGAAACTAAAGAGCAAAGCTAATTTACTAGAGGACAAATAATACTAATTGGAAATAACATTGTAAGTAAAAGGAGGCAGAAATAAAAGCTCAAGTAAAATTCTTCAAATGGAAAAGTAAAAAGCAAAAGCTATTGCAATCATGAAATTTTTAGAAGACTAATAGGCATAGAGTTGCTCATTTATGAAAGGGATAGGGCTTGTCCAACGGAATTATCACTTACCATAAACAAAAGATTAGAGAGGATAATGTAGTTTTTAAAAATGTACCGTATACACAAGAAAAAAAAATTGGCAGAATGTGTGAACAAAATAAAGCATGAGAGACAAAACAAATAAAAAGCAAATATAGTATTTGAACATGTTTGCTCTTCAGGAGAAAAAAGTAGTGACACCCTGATCTTGAATTGATTAAAGAATGTGGTGCAACAAAATGGTCATCAGTTTTGAATGTAATTGAATGTTTGTAGTCAACACAATATCACCTTGCTCACTAAACCACATGCTTAGATTTGTAAATTAAGCAATTTTGTTGCTAATATCATGTTCACTTTTCTTTCAGTTTATTCACTCAAAAAAGTTAAATTTTTCTTATCTATAAAGTGATCCTTCTATTAGACTTTATATAAATAAATATGACACTTACACCCAGTTGGATTTTTGAATGGCTATATAAGCTTTTTTATTGCAACATAAATAGCAAATAATTATAATTAACAAACATCAACTTCTTAAACAGTGCATTATAATGGCATAGAGTGCTGGTCCTTGAAAGCAGTTACCACCAAACCTGTATCTTGCATCTTTACCAAAAATGTAATATATTATTAGCTGAAAACACCAATTTTAGGTGCCTTACCATCCCACCAGCTGCTTTGAAAGATAAAGGGAAAAACAGTCAAACCAACAGGGAGGGAGGGAGGGAAGTTCACCCAATGTCATCTCCAAATGGAACATAAATTACTCATGTTCACCCCAAAGGGTCTCCATCTCCCTGCCTGTACATGACCATCTCAAAACTATTATTTTTTAAACTTTTTATGTTTAACTTTATATGTCTCTGACCCTTTTCAATTCATGAGACCCTACAACTATATTTCATTTCTTCTCCAGGCCTATCTTTAGTGGTCCCTTATGATCCTTTGCTTTTGTAGTGTATTGCACGGAAAGGGAGTATTCTCCCCCTAGGAAGGTGCTCTGTGAGGTAGGTTCTGATGAAATAGGAGCAGCTGGGCATGTTTTCCACTTCGAGACCAGTGACCCACATCATTCTAGTCTGGCGTGCGTGCAGCCGTGGAGCATAATAGCAAAAATCCTTCTTTTAATCCCCAACTATGAGGAGCCACTGTCATATCAGCCACATACCTATGCCAGGTTTCAGGTGGGGAGACATGTGGCCCAGAATGCATGGTGCAGATGTGAACACTACTGGGGTACTTGCTGGTGCATAGACGCTGCCATCCAGCATCCTTTTCCACTTGGCTATTCAATCACTGGCCCACTGTGGCCTTACTTCTCCTAGCCCCCACTTAAACAATATGGCATAAGCAGTGTTTGGCTCCTAAATGTTAACAGCATTACTTAGCCTCCTGTCATTGCTTCTAGAACCTCTACACTTTCTTAAGATCAACAATAGTCTTCCAACTGCTGCATTCTTTGGTTGCCTGTCTCTAAATACTTTGTCTATACTTCCAAGTCCAATGCATCCCAAATCCAATTTTACAGGAGGTTCAAAACATTTCTGTTTACATATTTTTGTACTTTTCTGTCTCTTATGCTCCCCTTGTTTCCTCCCTAAGACCAAATCTCTTAATTCAATAATAATCAAAGCATTAGTCACAAAGATAATTTTCATAAATATATTGTGAGAATTAGCAGTAGAGCAGAGAGGTATGGATCATCCTGGATAAGTCCACAGCAGGCTAAAGAGGCACAGAAAACCACAATTGAAGGGAATCCAGACATGCAATTTATTGTCCAAATCTATTTACAATATGTACATAATCCACAGCAGGTAAGGCAGGATAATTAGAGCCAAAGGAAGAAAATTGTTCTTGCAAAATAGAGGCTATTTACTTCAAAACAGAGTCATAGTTTACCACAGAGGTATGTGCTGCTCCCCTGTCTGCCACGCTTACTAACAGGTTCCAGCATGGAGCATCTCATTGAGCAGGCTGAAAAGTTTTATAGAGCTCCTAATGAGCACATAGATCACACCTACCTTAACCAGCCCCCCCCCCCTGCTGGTCAACCAGAGAAATACTCAGCATACTGCCAGTATCTGGGACACACATACCTCCCATACATCCAGAGGTTTTCATGGGCCCCCTGTCACAATATATATATATATATATATATATATATATATACAGTGCTGCTTGAAAGTATCCTCAAGTGGTGTGATGTTTCGTTCTTTAACCATTATTTTCTCTTCTATCATCCACACACAGTGTTTATTCATGAAATGTCAGATATATGTTCATCAATTGCATTGTACTTGTTTAGTATGTTTTGTTTAAGTAGCCACAAAAACTACATGAAACACAACAATAGTAATGAACCCCCAGACTGCATTGGTGTGAAGTCCAGAACCAGGTAAAACATCTTTGGGTGCTTAAATCAATCACTTAAGCAGACCAATGAAATGAACATCCTTGGAACAATGTTTTTGGCCCTCACTAGATTAAAACTGAGAGAGGAAATCCAACTGACACCTACTTTGGTCCCACACAACTATCAAACACATGCCAAATGCAAAAGGAGATATCCGTAGGACATTGAAGAAAGGTAGTGACAAGCCCATCATTCTGGGAAAGGCTCTTATGAGACCATCTCCAAAAAGATTCCACTTACACCATTGCAGCCACTTACGACAGATAATATTACAAATGGAGGGGCCTTCATACATGACAGCAACGTACTTTGCCTAGAAGTCAGACGCCACTCAAACAAATATCACCCAGAAAACCCCACCAGAAAAAATAATTAAACCACGGTAAAGCAAAGGCCAACCCACACATCACCTCTCTAGAGTATGTCAGGCCCTCTCTGGCAGCATCTGGACAAATGTGCATGCGTCTACAATCAGAAGACGAAAATTGAATAGCCATGACATTCAAAAAGCACAAAATTGCCCGTTTCACTCTTGCCAAGAAGCCTTGGTACAACCAAGAGCCTTCTGGAAGTCCCATTCTTCCTGGACATACATCAAAATAGAATTCTTTGGTCACATCAATAAAAACACGCATACATTTTAGGAGAAAAATCACAACAACTGCATATGAAGAAAGAACCTCCCTCCCAACCGTGAAGTTGCGGTGGAAATTGAATCTGGGTTCTGCTTTTCTGCTTCTGGTCCTGGACGACTCCATTTGTCCCAAGCAATCATGAATTCTTCTGGGTTTATCAACAGATTCTCGACCAATATCTCTGCCCTCATCGGGAGTTGAAGCTGGACGAAGATTGTTTGCAACAAGACATGACCCAAGCCTTCCAGCAAGATTCCAAAGGATAGGTTCAGAGAAAGAGGATTCGCCACTCTGGATTGGCCCAGTCCAAGTCCGCGACCTTAACCCTCATGAAATGTTGTGAGAGACCTAAAACGTTGGTACATGCCATATTCCCTCCAAACGTCTCTCAACTGCTAGTTCTCATCAAGAGAGGAGTTGGGCAAAATCCCCATAATCAGATTGAGAACTGGTTAGTGTTACAGGGAGACAGTTTATAGTTGGAGTTAATGGCTGCAAGGGAGAGCCACAAGCTACTTAATACAAGGTTCACATACTTATGCCATGTAAGCTTTTTCAGTTTTTGGGACATCAACCTCCTTTGACTATACTACTTAAATAATGAAAAATATAATCTCCTTTTTTGTTGTGTGTGTCTTTACTATTTGGAAGGTGTGCTTTACAAATTGGGTTAGAATGTATGTCTAATAAGGTTTCTTTAAAATGTTTTTTGCACCAACAGTGACCATGTCTGGAGGGTTCCCACTATACTTTCAAGCCGCACTGTATAATTATATATTATATTATTATATATATATATATACAGTGGAGTAAATAATTATTTGACCCCTCACTGATTTTGTAAGTTTGTCCAATGACAAAGAAATGAAAAAGTCTCAGAACAGTATCATTTCAATGGTAGGTATTATTGTAACAGTGGCAGATACAACTTAAAAATGAAAATCGAAAAATTAATCTTTAAATACAAAGATAGCAACCTGATTTGCATTTTCATTGAGTGAATCCGTTTTGTAACCCCTTCTAACAAAAAAGCACTTCAATACTTGGTGACAAACCCTTTGTTTGCACAGCACGAGGTCAAACGTTTTCCTTGTAATTGATGACCAAGTTTTGCGCCATTTTAGGAGTATGTTTGGTCCACTCCTCTTTGCCAGATTCATCTCTAAATCCTAAGTTTCGAGCTGTCTCTGTCAAACTCTGAGCTTGAGCTCCCTACCTATTGGTTTTCTATTGGATTAAGGTCCGGATACTGACTAGGCCCACACCATTAACCCTTAATTGCTTCTTCTTTCTCTTGAGCCACTTCCCTTTTGTTTTTCCTATTTGCTGTATGTTTTGGGTCCATTGTAGTGCTTGAACAACCCATCCACGACCCTTTTCAGTTTCTCCTGCAGAGGAAGGAGGTTGCTCGCTCAGTATTGTCCGATACATGGCTCCGTCCATTTTCCCTTTAATTGCGATTTAAGTTGTCCTGTTCCCTTAGCAGAAAAACACCCCAACGCAAATTTTCCCACCCCCATGCTTGCCATGCGGGACGGTGTTTTGGGGTTCATAGGCAGCCCATTTTTCTCCCAGTCACTCCTCTGAATCATTTCAGGTGTTTCATATGGCAAACTTCAGACGGGCCGCCACTTCCTTCCTGATCAGGGGGACCTTCGAGCCCTGCCATATTTTCAATCCATTGCGGTGTAATTGTTTTCCCAATGGTTTCTCTGGTGACTGTGGTCCCTGCTAATTTTAGGTCATTAACATAACTCCTAACTCCTCCCTGTATTTCTAGGACTCTTTTCTCACCTTTCCTCCAAACCATTGACCCCCACGAGGTGAGATCTTGCGTGAGCCCCAGAGCGACGTCGCTCATTGTATGGTTCATTTTTTGCTCTCCTTTCCATTTTCAACATCGCAACCATTGTCACTACACCTTCTCTCCCAGCTTCTTTGCTATGGTTTTGTAGCCCATTCTAATCCTTGTTGCAGGTCTACAATTTTGTCTCTGACTCCTTGGTAGCTCTTTGGTCTTTCCCATGTTGGCAGATTTGATCTGACTTGATTGATGATTTCTGTGGACCGGTTCTTTTATACCAGTGACTAGTTAGACCGGTGCTCCTTAATGAGGGTGACTAATTGAGTAAAGTGTCTACCCACTCTGTGGGAAGCCAGAACTCTTACTGGTTTGGTAGGGTTTTTTAATATCTTATTTTCACTCAATGAAATGCAAATTCATTCTATTCTTTATTAAAGTTATTTTTCGATTTTCCTTTTGATTGTCTATCTGCCACTGTTCACAATAAACCTACCATTGAAATGATACTGTTCTGAGATCTTTCATTTCTTTGTCATTGGACAAACTTACAAAATCATGAGGGTGTCAAATAATTATTTCCTCCCTATAGTACTTTCAGTCCAGCCCATTATTATTTTCCCCTGGTAAATTTTTACTTAAATTTACTTTTATCAACCACAAGTTATTTTTTGACAGTAAAATTCACATAGTGTCTCCCCAAGATAATACGTGAGAACTGTGTCCATCACCTTATGACAAGAATGTCTTTTCCTGGAGATGCGGCAATTGATGATTCACTGCTTTTTATAATTCCATTTCGTTGTGCCCATTCCCTGACCGAAGGGGGTACACAGGTGATTTCCCAGTGCGAGGTATGACATTCCTAGCTGCTATTAAAAAAGCTAAAGAGGACCATGTTATGAATGTTAGGATTGCCATCCTGGGGGTTGCATCGGTATGTTTGGACATTAGATTTGTTATAAAACTTAGTATGAGTGCCAGAACTGCAATATTGGGGGGCATGTCCACCATATGTGTAGGGAGTGCCTTCTTCCTTTTCACACCTCCAGCATATGTTGGACACTGATGTCAGAAGAACCTATGGAGGGTGCGTGGACATTTGTCACCCTAGATAAAACCTTAAAGTCTATGCTCCTGAGCTGGAACTAGAGCAGCTGAATAGTGGAGAGAAGTAAAAAAATTAGAAAGATCTCTATCTCTGACAACCCAGATCTTTTTCCCATACAGCTACATGCTCGCTCGACCACAATGACAGTGCTGCACAAAATATCATATGGCAAGATAAATGGTGGTATCCCCAAACCTCCCAGAGGACTTTTACAGACTAAGTTTTGTATTGGGATACGTCTGCAAGATGAGACCAGATGTACGAAGAAAGCTGAGCAGCAGTTTATAAAGAAGGTAGAGGGAATAGGGGGAGTGTCTGGAAAGGTCTAAGATCCTCCGCAGATTTCCATTTTCAGAAGGGCTATACTTATAAACCAAGAATTTAGTCCAGTTTTTCAAGACTTTATAACTGTATCCAATACAATGCCCTTTGGCACCCTCTCTCCCCACACCAGGGGAGAAAGAGTTAACTGCAAATGGCACATCTGAAAATCACACTGGGAAGACTGTTCTGGTGTGATTAACAGTGGAATCTCCCGCCGCCCCCACACCACTGGGGGGGGGGGAGAGGGGTGCGTTCTCCTCCTCCAGCTTCTCCTTCAGATCGGAGCCCTGTAGCAGCACAGAGTAGTAAATCTACGCTGCCAGGGCTCCGATCTTCTGACCTGAAGGCTCCATCTCGTCCATTGCTTCACTGACAAGTCAGCACTGGACGAGATGGAGCCATCAGGAATGGCAGGAGGGTTAAGAGAGTTTGATTCAACCTCCAAGTGGGGTATGGTTTAATGGTGTCTGGGATGGTAAGAGACAAATGTATAGGGCAGTGATCGGACCACAGTTGGGTGCCAATAGATGAGATGGGTCTCACATCTAGTAGCAGGTGAGTGATTAGAAAATAATCAATCCTACTATGAGATTTATGGAGGGCCGAGTAGTGGGTATAATCTCTACCAGCAGGGTGCATAATGCGCCAGACATCAAGAAGCTGCAAGGACTGAAGTTTTGTTTTTAGTTTATTCAGTTTGTTACAAGAGAAATAACTTTGTTTAGAAGAGAAATTGATATCTGGGTTTAGAATTAAATTGAGATCGCCCCCTTGTATAACCATTCTTTCAGTGAAGTCTTGTAATCTACTAAGAAGGCAATAGGGTCATGATTAGGAGAGAAAACATTCACCAAAGTGAATGGTTTACCGGAAAAAAGTGCCTTTAAGAAATAGATATCTGCCATCAGTGACTGTATATGTCCATATAGTCTGGAATGGTAGGGATTTATGTATGCCAATAGCTACCCCAAGGGATTTAGCTGGGGTTGTGACTGAAATGCCAGGAATCATAACACCTAGAGGGCATTTGAGATGCAGCTGTGGCCTTAAAGTGGGTCTCTTGTAGGAATAAAATTTGAACACCTTGTTTATGCATGTCAGTCAGTACCTGTGACCTCTTCTGGGGGATGTTGAGTCCTTGCACGTTAAGTGAGGCGCAATGTACCTTAGCCATTTGGATAAATGTAGTTAAACTGCTCATGTGTCCAAGACCTGCAATCCTGCAGGAAAAATAGTAGAAAGGAGAAGAGAGGTAGAAGTGTGGAAAAAGGGGGAGAGAGCAATACACAAAAATACCAAACAGTCCAAAAAAACATACATAAACCAATGATCGCAGCATATATTCACAGAATTTAAACGTGGAGGTGTGGTACGCTTGTCAGACTTTCTCTTTTTGCTGCTTTGCCATGGGGTAAAGTTTGGCAATGGTATCAAGCGAGTTCCACTGTGGGAATTCCAAGGGCTCTTGTAAAGGATGGCAGATCCATAGGAGAGCGTAGTATGAAGAGCTTATCCTGGTGACTAACCTGCAATTTAAAGGGATAGCCAAGCTTTTGTCAGGGGACTCAGGGATCTGCGTCTGGCCAGTGTTCTTCTGCATAGATCCGGCACTAAACTCGGCACAAGACATCTGGTGGTCTGCATAAGGTCGGATTTGGTGAACGTTCTGTGTATTCTGACCAGCTCTATGTCCGTGGGTATGTTGTTGCCTAAGATAGGCAATGAATAGGCCCAAAACTGTAGGTTTCAAATCAGGTGTGCCCACCGACTCTGGGATACCCCTGATACGGATGTTATTACCTCTGTTTCTGTCTACCGAGTCATCTTCTTGTACCCAGATATCCTGTAGGTTTGTATGATGAGAACCTTCAATTTCTTGCAGGGATTGAGCGGCAGATATTAGGGTACCGGTGCAGGTTTCCACCGGATCCATCCGTTGATGTAGACTTGTGAGGCCTTCACTTAGTGTATGTATACACATTTGGTAGACATACTGCAAACTAAACTGTGTTTTAATTAAATATTATTACATTTTAGTTATTAATTATTTTATTGGGTTTGGTCTTATACACAAAAGCAACTTTGGTTCCCAGGGATGGCCAAGAAACACAAAGTATGTCACTGTTTTTGTATACTTGTTTTTATAGACATAATTATAATAATAATAAATCATTTTTAATTTTATAGTTCTAATACTTTAGCAAAAGAGAATAAAATTAGACATCATGCAGTGCATCAGGCCAATGTACAGGGCAGCATACAGTCCATCAGGGGGACAGTCAGGAGTGTCATAGCCGACTCAAATACCTTACTTATACTTACAAATACTTTAAATATAGATATACTGCTTTCATACATATTCTCTTAATTCAACATCATCCAAGAAAACACATATACAAGACTTTTATGTAGACTTTCAAACTTGTAAACACTTGCAAAAACAACAAGTTGGCTAACTTAGTTCAAGAAACAGCTGGGCAATCTACTCAGATAGCAGCAACGTTTGAGTTTACATTGAAGCCACCTCTGTTACAGAAATGTTGGATGACTGGGTGGCACTGCCTGTCAGGCTTAAAATACTGGTCTGTGCCAATATATTTTTTTCCATACGTCTTCTATTATTCTCTCCTCCACATATGCAATGTTGTGGATCCCGATGTGCTCTGCACTATATTTAAAAAATTTGACATATCCTTGCATCCTTGCAATACTTCAAAATGTTCATGGGTTAACAGTTTAGAACAGTCAGGTGCCATCATCATTGGGTTGGGTTGCTTTAAACAGATGTTTACATTTAAAAAAAAGCCCCAATGGGATTCCCCATTCCTACTGCAATTTTATAAGTCTAATTTTACCAACCAACATAATTAATATACTTACCCTGTTACTTGTTCCTTTAGCAGCTGGTGTGGGTTGTGGTTGGAGAGTTAAGCCAGCCATACACAGTCGGATTCCATGGCCGCTCGATCACCCATCCGATCGATTCCGACGATTCTGCCGGGAATCGGAGGTGTGATCGATCGGCCAATTAAGAGAATCCGATCGCAGCATACCACCTTGTCCAACGGATTCCGGGACGATTCCGTGTCCGATTCCATCTCCGACTCCACCTCACAAATGGCAACTCCCCCTGATCTGTGCAGAATCGGATCAAAAAGACCAACGATTCTGAGCCCCTGATCAATCGGATGCGATCGATCGGACAAGGTGGGCTGCACACGATTCCGGCACGATCGATTCGCGTGCACGCGCCCGGAATCGTTCGTGCCGGAATCCGGTCGGAATCCGACCCATGTATGGGGGCCTTTACATTATAAAACCAAAGTAGCACATTGCGGCACTGAGCATTTGAACAGATGAAACCTGTGGAAGTGAGGAATAAGGTTAGAAGACATTATTCCATAAGAAAAGTAACTTTGTTAATATGAATACAGCCCCTTGGAACTACAAGCTAAGCAAAAGTTAGGCTGCATTTACACGATCACTTTCAGGGCTGCTTTCAGTCAGCAGCAGCCCGGAAAGGGACTGGACTTTCCTGGGGAAGGGGGTCTGTACACTTTATGGTTAGAAACACCCCTATTTTAAACCTATGGAGTGACTAAAAACCACTGGGGAATGCCACATGTCGCATTCCCCAGGCGGTTGCTCTAATCGTGCTTTTATAACCGCCTGTGTAAATTAGCACTAAGGCTAAGTTTACACTGGCAGTTTTTTACCACCAGGTAAACGACCGTTTAATGTGACCGACCGGTGGACGCCACATTAGGCATCCTCCAGTAGTTTTTTTCGGGCTGCCGTGCCATAGGACCTCTATGGGGTCCTTAATTAGACGCCCTGTAATCGCCTGCACTGTTTTGCAGCCGATTACAGGGAGTCATTTCTCCCGCGGGAGTGCACTGGCAGTTTCTGAGCTAAAAGGAGCTCGAGAACTGTCAGTGTAAACTTAGCCTTAAGGTTGCAAGGTGAACATTATTCTTACAATGTAAATATTTACATTGCTTAATGTCTTTAATAAGTCAGTAAAAAAAGACTGGATAATGATAGTCAGCAGCACAGCTTTGAAAAAAAATAAAAGTAACTCCACAAATCATTAACCGCCCTAGGGGTCAGGACAGCACCATCTCGTCCAGAGCTGCTACTTCCATTATCGCACTGGACGAGATGGTGCCGTCCAGTACACATCGAGGCTCCGGTGGCAGCGCATACTTACAGTTTTGCGCTGTCCCGGTGTCCCCGATGTGACATGCTCCTCCATCTCTTCTTCCTCCCCCCCCCCCTCCAAGTAATGTGATGACGTCACATCGGGGAGGCGGCGGGAAAACAGAAAAAAGAAAATTGCATGAAATCAGTTTTCTTTGTAGAAAACTGCTTTCAATGTGCTTCTATGTAAGAAATCTCGCCAGAATTAAAAGTCTCTGGTGCCCCAGATGTGCCCATTTGCAGTAACCCTCTCTTCCCTGGTGTGATTTTACCACATCCATCACACCAGGTTAGAGAGGGTTAACTGCAAATGGGCACATCTGGGGCACCAGAGACTTTATTTGGGTGAGATTTAGTACATAGCAGCATAGCTTTGTGCCCTGATTTTTGTGTTTTCTCATTAATTTTATTAAAACCATTTTTTTTATTTTACAGAATTGTTTGTTTCAAACATTATAATATTCGGGATGTCTATTAGACCCTTGTACGGACATATTTTGGGAAGTTACAGGCCTACAACATAAAGAAAAATTTACCATTGAAGTCTATGGTGCACTTTTGGTACAGAAATCTGGACCTCAGCAGTGTGCTAGGGAGGTTAAGTACTAAACTCTACAATTCCTGTATATCAAAAAAATTAGCGCTAACATTCAGTTAAGAGAAATGCTTTATTTACATCCTGAAATACAGTATGCAAACAGAGCTGAATTTTAAATCCACTTGTTGCATTATTGTGATAAAAGTGTTATATGTATTTATATATATATATATATATATATATACAACTAAACCTTTATATATATATAGATATATATATATATATATAGATAGATATAGATATACAACTAAACCTGCATGTTTGTCTCTGTAAAATACCCTGTGGAAAATCATTAACTTGAGATCTATACATCAGCAAAATTGAATCTGAACTCTAAAGAGCAACTTGGGAATTGCCTCCCTTAGTGGACAATCTGCTGCTGTGCTTCGTTTCACAAGCTGTAGCCAATCACTGGATCAATTGAGCTCTTAAAAGTCACTTGAGAAAAGATTCCTTTGAAATGCATTGAGGAAAGTCACTTGTTATAGTTATTAATCCCTATGAAACTTCTCTAAGCTGACATGTTGAAATATGTGTAATTGGGGGTGATACTCATTTCATTATTGATTGTAGTCTGACCCAGATGCCACACTTTTCTAACAGTGCTTCACCTTTAGATAAGGGTTTTATATATTAAAGATCCCTTAGTCAAAGGTAAATATTTAATATTATAGTTAATAATTCTATAATATTCATACAAACTGTTGCATTATTAGAGGATTGTAATGAAATGCTTATGAAACTAAATAAATACATTTATACATTCAGTTGCATGTATGTGTTTGCTTCAAACATACCATCTAAAGCTGTGAATAGACGGTAAGATTTACCGTCTATTCCTTATGCGATTCTATTTCTTCGGCTGGGGGCAGACATCCCCAACCAAACTAATGGGATCGGGTTAAAATTAACCGTCCTGTCGGATAACTGTGCGATCCGACAGGGCGGTTGATTTCCTTATCCGATTCTCTGCACTAGGAGCGGCATGATGATGTCATCACGCCACTCCTAGTGCAGAGAATCGGATAAGGAATAGACGGTAAATTGTACCGTCTATTCCCAGCTTTAGGTAGTTATCCAGCCCTCTGCATTTGCATTACCCAATACATAGACCTCCAGCCACACCACATCCACTCAGACAATATTACAAAAAAAGAGAGATAGAAGAGATTACCTTACTGAACTAGTTTCTTGACACTACTACATTTCCTGAACAAAGCATGGAACTCTATACCTACAACTGCCCTTTTAAATGATCTTAATCATGACCAGACCACCTTCAAGGGCCTTACAACTCCACAGCTGCCATGATAATGATTTTGAAACCATAAAGGAATTAGGAATTAGAGTAAAGAACAGAAGAAAATTGAGAAAGGATGGTAATTTACACACATTGTCCTCTGACTAAAGTGTGGTGATTTTTCTTCCTACAGAAAACTAAGGACAACCACTTGTGTGGCTCAACCTATGACAATAGGCAGCTTTTTGCAGAGGGGGCCTCATTACAGCACACAACCACTTTGAACAAAGAACAGCAGAGAGAAATACTGAGTCAGGGTAGTCCTGCTCTCGTTGATGGACTAAGGGTTGGCCAAACCACAATGCCTAAATGGGGCCAAGGTATGTATGGCCACAGAGGGCCAGTACTTGGGTTCCCAGGAGAGAAAGGATACTGGATTGCAGTCTCTGGACAGCTCTGCACCAGCCAATCTGGGCCACGTACCACCACAATGGAAACCTGGCACAGAAATATGGCTGGAAAGACAGCGACTGTCCATAGCTGGAAATTAAAAAGAAATGGGGTGCTAACCTACTCCAAAGCTTCCCATCAAACTGTAATGAGTCACTGATCTCGGAGCAGGTAACATGTCTAGCAACCTCTATTATTGTACTGTGTGGGTTTAATACAAGCAAAATTTATTTTGGTGGTGAAATGAGAATCTTCTAAGATGGAGTGTAAAATGGCTCAGTCCTTATAGTTGTAATAAGGCATGTATACTTTTAAATCTATCACTAGGGGATTAACCTAAGATGTAACACATTTTTAACAATTAAAGTAGAATTATAACTGCCACAGACCAAAAAGCAATAATAACTTATTCTAAGAGCAATATAGCAGATTTGATGCTAGAAACATATACTGTATGCAGTACTCCCCAACCCACACTATTCAGTTAAACACTGAAGTGGTGCTTGTATTGTACTAAGGCAAAAAGAAAGAAACATACATTTCATATGTAATCCTTCTGTATTACTATGCTTTGTTGTTTTTCTATTTTGTTCCAGATGTTCACATTGTTCTTTATCTGGTTTTAATGGATTTACTATTTTTGGAACTATTATTGATAATACCCATTAAATATTTGAGCATATGGTTTAATTTTTTTATACTAAGGTGATTATATAATATTTTGTGATTTGTGTGATAATGTACAATCACCCTCAGGCAGTTGCTTTTCTAGGAAGGGCCTCCTAATATTTATTAAGCTGACCATAGACGCTTTGATATATTTTTTAACTAAGGCAAACTTAAAAAAACAAAAATTATTAGCCTCCTGGCCATTCATAGTCAATAATGTACCGTTTCTGAACCACAACTGACAACAATCTCTTAAGGTAGCCATACACAGGCCGATTTGTCACCGATCAATTGCCGATCAATTCCTGATGCAGGATTGATGCAACATGAACCGATCTCCAAAATGGCCGATTTCACAAAATCCATTGATCGGAAAGGCTGCTGCATAGGGCTGTGGGTCCACCAATATACTCCGATTGCAAAACAATCGACCAAAAAGAAAACCAACATGTTGGTTCAATGTCAATTTTTTTTGGGGTCGATCGTTCAGGGTGGGCAGAACCCGATTGATTGCAGATTGAAATCTGGGCTCTGTGCGGGCCAACAAGGTTTTTGGTTATGGTATCCTTGAGGAACTGTTGGACTAATTTAGATGATTGTCCTATTGGAAGACCCAATAAAGGTTTATTCCTAGACTGCAAGCAGATTTCTGCATATTCTCCCTCAAAATGGCCATCATTTTCTTTTTTCATGGTGCCATGTCCCCGGAGAAGGCTCTCTGTGCCTGAGGCTGCAAAACATCACCATAGCATGATGCTCCTACCACCATATATAACTGTGTGAACTGTATTGCTAGAGTTGAATGCCTCTCCCTTTCCTGGCCAAACATAAGCAACATCCATGCGCCCAAAAAAAAAATGCGTCCATGCAGACCAAAGCACAGACTTGAAGACCTGTTGAGAATCTGTGGGGGTGCTCAAAGTGATTGTCCATGCTCGAAAACCCTGCAATTTGGACCAGCTAGAACACACATAGTAAAGAACTACTCTGAAGCTAGCCACACACGGTTAGATTTTGGTTCAATCGATGCTCGATTAGATGAATTTTTTCATCGATTGAACGAAAATCGAAAAATGCCCACATGGTACGCTCAACAATAATTGTTTGATGAAGGCAGAAAAATTTATCAAATTTTGATTGGACATGTTGGAAATTCATCGTAGATTGAAAAAAATCGTTTTATAATCATGGATGTTTGTGGTGTTTAGATTCGATATAATTAACATAGACCACTTCAATCTGAACTTCAATCATTTTGATACAAAAATCGATGATTTTAGTTATCTTTTTTAGTCGAAATCCCACCACAATCGCAAACTCAATGTGGGGTGTATGTTGATGCGATTAAGATCGATTTTCGATTAGATGATTGAATTCCTCAATCTAATCGAGCATCGATTGAACCAAAATCGAACCGTGTGTGGCTAGCTTAAGAGATTGTTGTAAGAGTTATGGCTCAGAAATGGCCAGGGGGCTTATAAGTTTGTGCCCTTGTTGTTTCAACTCGGTGTATCAATAAAATAGGAAGCAGTAAACGCAATAAACATTGTTTTTAGAGTGTATTTGTTTCCCAAAAAACCAAACACTTGTTAATAGTCATTTTCATGGCAAATCAAGAGTGTTGTTTGATTTCATAAGGGGGGGGCTTAACATTTTGGCCTCAACTGTGTGTATATATATATATATATATATATATATACAGTATATATATATATATATATATATATATATATATATATTACCTTATAGTGTAGGTATACAGCTTACCACATTGCTAATATGACTTCAAATGTATTTCAGTTTTATGAGCATCTGCTTCCTATATGCCTTAGTTCCATGTCAGTCATTTAATGGATTTATTCATTTATTATAGCATTTTTTTATATTTCCATTCCTTAAGTTTTGGCTCTAGAGTAAGTTCTGCTCTGCTGGATCTAAGTGATTGATCTCAGCTAATTACATGGTATTCTTGTACTGAAAAATTGCATGTTCTTATAACATTTCAATGTCAGGAAACTTGAAATCATTTTGTTAGGGCTAACCTGCTTGTTTAGACATGACCCTTTAATATATTTCTGGAGCATCTGTATAAGTCAAACCAGGCTTTAAAACAACAGTCCCCATAAGGCTGTTTCACTAATTTAAATACACTAATGACACAAATATGACTTCTTGCTGGAGACCAAGTGATCATCATTCCATATGGGGTAGCTAAAATGTTGTTATTCGTCTGTCAGTCAAATCAGAAAACATCAATCATTATGTCAGAGTAGTTCACAATTCATTTTGGAAGAAAAGAAAATACAACATAAGCTAAATAACTTGCTAGTGTAATTTGTTTTAAAAAAATTTTAAATACAGTTTTAATAGCTATCCAGATTTAATATGTATTAAGATTTTCTTTACAGTTTAGCAGTGCTGTAAAATTAAGACATATTTCAGCCCCATGTTGAAACTGGGCTTTTTTCATTTAAAAAACATGTTTGTTTGTTTTGTTTTTAAAAATCACCCCAACAGTCTATGGAGAGACTTTAGGACAAAACCAGTCTGTTGTGGTGAAACAACATAAGAAAGGACATAAACAAGTGACAAGTAAAAAATGTTCCCACAGGAAAATTAAACTTGTATATATTCAGAAACAGATTGCATAATTACTGGATAACTATTCCACACTACTCAACTGAATCGACACACAATGTCTCCACAACCTTTTGAGGGACATGTGTAAGTAAATTCTGCCTTTTATTGAAAAGTTATTGGTAAAATAAATGCATAAAAAGTTGTCCTTAATGGGAAACATATGTGGCAAAACAAAAATAATGTGTGGTGGGTTAGAGATTCCATTTTCATGGGGCTTTGAGGGTAAAGTGAACATAATAATCCCTTTAATTACAGGTTTTGGAGATGCCCCAAAAGAAAGATGAATAAACAACTCTAATTTTCTCAAGAGCATATTTTACCAGCCATTTTTGGCAGCTAAACTATTAACAATAGGCTTTTCTTTCATAAAGACTCTTGTCTATCAGGATGCTAAAGCTTTCTTTTATCCTATTAGCTTAAAAACACACACACTATCTAGCCCAGACGTGGCAAATTGTGGCTCATGGGCCATATCCGTCCTGTTGACTTATTTAACCTGGCCCTTTGTGAACCTTGGTGTCAAAATGCCCTGGCTCCCCTTTATTCATTGCCTGTAATAAGTGGAGATAATACCTTGAAGATGATTGTTATGGTCTCCTAGAGGCCATAGTTTGGCCATGTCTGCAATTGAATGTTTAAGTTTACTATACAAAGCCTGCTTTTGTAATATATTTATTTTTTTAACCTCCCTGGCAATATGATTAATATTTTTTTAAAAGCAGTATAGAATATTTTCTATCAAAAAAATCACACATTTTGTCAATTCCCACCCAGGCTGGGTGGACATGGGAACTGGTGCCCCTTACAGGTTCTTTGTCCAGTCCCTCTTTCAAATTTAAAACAACATTGTGGCCCACAAAACAAGTGATTTGCCCACCCTAATCTTGCTGCATTCTATGGAGACTGCTATTTATGGGAGAGAATGCCATTGGTGAGAGTTTTTGTGTTGGTTCTTTCTTCCCAAGCTATTATAACTGCCACTATAATTGACCAATTACAGGGCTAGAGTAAGAGAAAAGGTCAGTAGTTGATGGCTAGATCCACTGTGGTGCAAACACAATGGCATCTTACATCCATATAGTGTCCATGTTAATACAGCCAATGCAGCTGATGTCATCACATGTGTTCAATCGGCCAAAACTTGAGGCCACAATCGGCCGGGCACACTACAGCTAGGGGGACCCGATGGACAGCTAACCCACTCCAGCTAACTTTTCGCTCTTCAATAAAGTCAATAGAGGTAGGCTGTGTACATGCGAACGGTGGGTATTTGCAGAAGTTCGATTTGCCTGTTCGCAAACAGCTACAGCTGATGTTCATCCATCACTACTTGTCATGACTGTTAGGTCTTGTCAGATTATATTGTTTGTATTTGAGCATTGTGTTAAGTATGCTTTGCTTATCAAGAAAGGTGGTCCATGGTAAAGGGTTCATCATCAAAAAACAGTAACTACAGGGGGCAATAGCCACTAAAGCCCCCCATACACTTCTAGATTTTCTGTTCAACCAACTTAAAAAGATCAATTTTTTGAGGTCAGGGAAACTGGTGATTGATTCTATGTTTGCCAACTGTAGTAACAGATATTTCATCAACTTTTTCGGGATCGGCTGAAAGTGTAATGCATTTCAATACAACCAATTAAAATTTTCCAGCATGTCCAATCCTTTTTCAATCAATTTTGTTCCCAATTTTAATTGTTTTAGGTTGATCTAACCATGTGGGCTGTCATAGATTTTCAATCAATCTACCAAAAAAATTTATTGAATTAAGTTGATTGGATGAAAAATCTAGACATGTATGGGGGGCTTAAGTAAGTTTTAACTAGAGATATTTCATGTAATGAATTTTGACATTAATATTACAATTATATGCATACTCAAGTTGAGCTAATGAAGCACAGCAGCTGCAGATTTAAAGATAGTAATACACTGACCCCAAAAAAATCAAAATAGACTAAAATCTGATCGAACCTTGATCCAACATTTTTTTGGGTCGATTGTTTGTCAATCATAGTACTTTGGTAGAGAAAATCGATCCCTTCCTGTGAGATTAACCAATAACTCCCTGTGCTGCAGGCATTCTGATCGATCAAATTTTAAGAATTAACCTTTTTGGCGATCGGCTCCTGTCAAAATTGACTCCCAAGGTGGTGTACCATGGATTGAAAAACAATCAATCGCCGACAAATCGACGCGTCAATGGCTACATTAACAACTAGCAGATTCCTGGGTTAACACTCAACTGACCACCATTGATGGACAGCTCAAACAACAAGTAACATATACATATATTAACCTCTGTTGTGGTCTGCTATTTATTGTTTAAAGCAATACAAGAAATTTAACCAGGTTACAATGTAATTTGTTTAAATTACCTGTCTGCAGTCTCTTACCGCACATGGCAGGGAAGTTTAATGAGCTGGGTATTGCAATATACTGACTAAAGGTACCCATACATGTTGCGATTTTTTGTGCAATTTTAGCCCTTCCGATCGATCCGTTTGGTCATGTAGGTCGATCGTTCGGGATTCGTAACATGCAAATGTAGTCCGACCGATGCTGTTTTTAGAAAAATCGGCCGAAAAAGTCAGTCGGGTCCCGAATGATGATGCCCGTAAGTCGGTCAGCCACATTTAAAAGAGACTTTTAAAAGATTCCTGATACAACCGGCTCATCGGTCGACTAATCGGGTGACTAATGGGAGGCCGAAAAATCGTGCATCCAACCGACTTTTAAAAATAGCAGTAAAGCAAAAATCGGGAGTCGAAATCGAATATAGAATCAGTCCACAAAAATTCGCAACGTGTATGGGTACCTTTAGGCTATGTCTCCATTGCCTTTGACCGATAAAAAAGGAGAGCCTCTTTAGCTCTCTTTCTGCATTTTTGGGCAGACACAGTGGCGACATTGCCTACTATTCTCTGTAAGCTGTGAATTCGATTCCATACTTTAAACAGTATTGTACATTGCTAATGCTCTTATGCTAATGGTCCTCGTGACCATTGCACTAAATGGTTAATTTAATGTCTATATTCTGTTTATTAGTTTACAAATAGTAATAGAAGGGTTTGGGTTCTCTTGCCACTTTAATAGACTCCTGCATCCTGCAAACAGCCTCCTCGAGTGAGTTTGAACTTGTTTGTGTGGCAGTTTATCTTTTTTATCTCTATTTATAGTGCAGAGTTATGTAATATGTTTGCTCTTTTATAAATATATGGAAACATAATAATGATGTTAGTTGGGTGATGTCAGTGAACTTAAAAACATGTAAGGAGCACATCTGTGTTTTTGCTTAAAATGTGACCCAAGAAAGGTTTGAAAGCTCATATATTTCTCTTAGATTCCTGGTGTAAACACACATTCAGCATGTTCTCTAAACCCTACAAGCAATAGGTGGAAAGGTTTCTTTGGCCTTTGTTTAGACTGTAAAACCAGATGTGAGATTCATGGCAGTACTTTGTATGCCAAATACTATATACCATTATACTGTAATTCTGCAGTAGGTAAAAAAAAGGGTATTTTTAGGTAAGAATTTTTTTTAGGATGTGGCACGCCTTATGATGTGTGGAGATAGTAACATAGTCCATTGTTAATAATGGACCACTCTGCAACACACTGAAATCTATACCTTTGGTGCGAGCAGAAAGTGTGGAATTTGATACAGTGGAGACTTGGCTTTAGTTGCTACAATTTTGACAAACAAAGGTTTGTCTTCTCGGGATTAAGATTTTTACACTTAGTAGTGTAAATATAACTTTTACAAAAAAAACAATACAATTGTAATAACCACTATAACCACCGTCTTCTGCGTCATCAGTGACTCACCATAGACCTCCTTCTTAATTGATAATAATTATGTTTTTAAAAATAAAACTCCCTTTCCCTTATAATATATACCACAGGGTTATTCTCTTAAAATAGAATACACATCGCAATGTGGCAATGTCAAAGTTGGGAACCACATTGCTATTGGCGCATGCCATGTCTTGAGCAATGATGCAAAATAATGGGCTGTGTCTGCTACATGCTGAAATTCCCATGCTTGACGTTAGTAAATGCAGGGAATAGGATGCAGTTTAACCTCCCTAGCGATATGCCCGAACCCAGTTCGAGCTAAGGGGCGCTGCAATTATCGATACGCCCGAACTGGGTTCGGGCACATCATGGGAGCTCACCTGGTCCGCCACTGAGACCTTAACCTCCCTGGCGGTTCACTGAGGTGCAGATTTCTGTACCAAAAGTGATACAATGTTTTGCCTTTCCGCCCCCATCGGCGTAACAGAAACGCTCACGCTGAGCGTTTCTGTTAGTGGGATCATCTCCGGCTGCACCCGAGCAGATCCGGAAATAGCCGAGGTCCCCGGCTTTTTCTGTGATCTGCGGTCGTGTGCCGATGACGTCATCCGCTGGGCGGGAGATTTAAAGGTACAGAAAAAAATTATTTCTTAGATTTTTTTTTCATTTTTTTACATTTGTCTTTATTTTGATTGGATCAAATCAAAAGAGAAGAAGAAAACAAGTGTAAAAATAAAAATTTTTCTGTACCTCTAAAGCCGGCTATAGCGCTTCAATCTCTGGCCGATTTTGCGAATGATCACCATGCGCATTTGGGGTGATCGCTTGGTGATCAATCGCAAAATGAACGCGCCCACCTGGAGCAACCGTTCGTACTCGCACAAAACTTTGATCAGCCAGAGAACAAACGTTTTTCACTGGTCGATCGCCAGTACTTTGAACGGGGACAAGAGTCCCCGTCCAAAGTATTGGTTGTCAAATCGTAAATGGTGTATTTCGAACGATTGACCATGGCATGATGATGTCATCATGCTGCGGCCGATTGTTCGATAAACGCCCGCCAAGCATAGCGTCTATGGCCGGTTTAACCTCCCTAGCATTACGCCCGAAGCAAGTACTGGCGCAGTCTGAACGTGAATCAAACTGCGCCCGTGCCAGAATCAGGCGCAACCGCTGGCTCTCTGTGTGCCTGCAGCATTTCTACAAAGCTGCAGGCACACAGAGCCTTTCCGCCCCCATCGGCGCCATCGGTGACGCCGATGGGGGTGGAAAGGCAAAACACTGTATCACTTTTGGCACAGAAATCTGCACCTCAGTGAACCGCCAGGGGGGTTAAGGTCTCAGTTTCCTAACTGTTTAACTGCTCACCACGAATCAATCTAGAATACATTGTTTCATTCACATTCCACATTAAATTGCATGTTAACATTGATTATTTTACATTTACTTAAAGGGTTATTAAAACATCAGGAAAAAATCATGTACATATACCTACTCCTGTATTGCTTTCATGTGTTTTTTGCACTTACTGCATCCGTTCTTGTTTACAAATCAGCCTTAAAATATCACCATCAACTTCTTGTGTTGCAGTTGCTATTTTAGCTATTGAGCCCCACGTAGCATATATTTAGAAAGTAATTAACACAAGTGTTTTTTGGATATGAAGTCCCAGGGGAAGAGCGCTGGCATAGGCAGGAGGGCAAGCCTTGGCACAGAGAAAAGAACACAGAATAAAAGTGATAAAAGGGTGATTTTTAGGGGGGGATAAATATACAATATACAATATAGTTTGTATCATTTTATACATATGATGATCTAATAACACTGTAACTAGATGATTATGCACCAGAAAATGTACCTAATTTATTGAAGTTCTGATATGTACATTGTATTAATGTATAAAGAATCATTTTAATTTTCTTGTGAAAAGAAGACTGAAAAGACCAATATTTCTTTTTCCAGGTACATTTGTGATTGTATGTTATATTCTGTCAGTTACATGATTGTGAAGTCTGTGATTTGAACAGCAGAGGGCGATTGCACAGCTGAAAAACAAAAGAATTAATCCTTTAACCCAACACAATCCAGGATAAGGCTCTGGGAGGAATAAAGCAAGAAAAAAAACATTACAGATAAATAGTATTCATATCATCATCTAGGATTATATAACAGTAACAGTATTACTATAACCTATTGGGTCTACACGATTAATATGCTTAATATATATATATTATTGTAGTCAGGGTGCATTAGAGATGTGAGATATGTATTTGAAACAGCATGTGTCTCTTTTGCTAAAGAGAACATTACAAATAGCATAAACCTTTGCTGGAAAGTTAATGTAAATTGAATACCTAGATTAGGTTATTTAGTAAGTATATATTTGTTATGTACCTTCACTTACAGCAGGTAAGCTAGGTTTTTAGAAATGTGTGGTTGGTTTTATGCTAACTCAATAAGCTAATTATAAGTAGCTAAGTATAACTTCACTTCACTAAGCAAATGTTTCCTGTTGTTTCCTATTTATTTTTATTGCATTAAAGTATGTAGAAGGAAACTGTGGGTACAAATGGATGAATTCTACGCCCCGCACATACTCAAATACCTACCATGGGTCCTCTCTCCATTACCTTCCCACATCACTCACCATCCCTTGCTCCAGGCCACCTTCAAGGCTTGCCGTCGGATCTTTTCGCTTACCAGACTCTCCTCTACAGTGTCGCCCCTATCGCCTATCTTGTTCGACCCATCCTTTGCCCCCTCGATGAACGATCTGGCATTTGCAACTCTGGAGAGAGCTGGGCAGACGCATCACTCACACTTCACCTCTCCCACCAGATGGAAGCTCACATCTGACATCCTTTCTGATCCCGCTATGCATGCGCTAGGGTTCTGGAAGGCCCACCAGTTATCCCGCTTTCTGTCATCCCTCCCCCCCCCCCTCCTCCTTCATTAGACCCCTCATCGCTCTGGAGGACGAATGCTCCAAACCCAGGCAACTGCAACGCTCACTGTCCCTTCTCTATATTCTCATACTAGATTCTTTGTCCCTGGACAAACCTCTCTATACAGTATCTCCAGATGGGAAAGTGTTATAGGCTTGGCCTTTTCGGCCTCCGAAACCCAAAAACTCCACACGCTATCTATTAAATCTTCCATCTCCAATAAATACCAGGAGTCCGGTTACAAGATCATGACCAGATGGTACCGCATACCTGCAGTCCTACATGCCATTTTCCCCTCCATCCCTGACACGTGCTGGAGATGTGATTCTCCCTCTGCAGATATGCTCCACGTCTTCTGGTCATGCCCTAAACTGACCCCCTTCTGGTTGCAAGTCCATAACATTTGCTGCCACCTTCAGGGTCGGCCACTGCCATTTTCACCAGCACTTTACCTTCTACACCACACTGAAATCCCGTCTTCCTCCTACAAGAAGTCCACCCTCCCCCATCTCATTAATGCAGCTAGGGCCTGTATTCCTGCCTTATGGCAATCAAACCCAGCCCCATCCATTAAAAACTGGCTCCTTAGACTGGCGGACATTCATGTGATGGAGGATCTGACTAGCACCCTTAGGGGTACCGAGGAACAGTTTCGCAAGACGTGGCACGGCTGGACAATCTTCTCCAACAGATGAGTTCAATGTATTCCTACGTGCAGAATGACTGCACACACTGGTGTCTTGCCGTTCGGAGTACACCCCCCCCCCCCCCCCCCCCCCCCCCCCACCTCTCCTCCTCCTTGTGGAGAGGCACCTGTTTCACTAAAATTGTTTTATTGGTTAAGAAATAATAAAATCCAAAGCATACCTCAACGCTAGTACTGAGCATTTCATGGCTCACAGGGCCACTTCTTCAGGATAAAAGTTGAGCTGATCTTAAAATCTGGAGCCTGCGGTTTGGATCAAGACCGCCACTGCATTAAAGTTGATCTCTAGGCAAAATGTGGAAATCCAAAATTTTAATAGAGTTGTCACCCCCAAGATACAAGGGTTAATCTTGCAGCAAGGGTTAATGCAGACAGCAAAATGTCTCTACTTACAAAAACAAAATATAATTTAAACAGATTTTTTTATTATACTTTAATCAGATGGGCAGTAGGAGTAATAACATGCTTTAAACACCCTCACAGTAACAACTTTACAAAATTACCACTACACAGTGCAGCGCAAAGCATGACCAATGCCCCAAAATGTCTACAGACCCCTAATAAAGCCATACTGCATCCTAAACACTTTTCTTTTGACTATAGTATGGAAGAATTATAAAATATGTCAGGTGACAGGGTGTACAAAGAAACCATAAATTCATTTTAATTAGTAGAATGAAAAAGGGATAAAAGCCAGAATTCGAGCTTTTCCCTACAAAAAGTTCTAAGCATTTTGCTATTGTTGGTCTAAGAATTTAGAAATAATATGCCGGTTGTCAAATACAATCTTTCATATTCTTCACATGCTGGAAACTGTGCAGTTCTTTCGTCCATTGCTTAAGTAGAGTCAGAGCACTTAGTAACTAATAAATACAAAAAATGAATGTGCCCTTAATATCCCATTTATTGTAATTTATCATTTTAAAAAATTGAACATTAAAAGCAATGAAATGAGACAAGTTCCCTTTAGCCTTTCAGGAGGTTTAGCCTGACATTGCAAAATTCAAATACATTTGTGCCACCTGTTGGAATTTGCTACTAATTGCATGCAGATGATATATTACTAATGTCAATCAGACAGTAAAAGTAGAATAAAAAAATAAGTACAATTTAAATAAAAATGTTTGTAAAAATTTACAGTAATATTTAATTTTTTTTAAAGCACTCCACTGTTTCATGGTTAAAAATAGATGTTTATTTCTTAGAAGAATTTTAATGTTATGCAGCTGAATTAGTTGCTGCCTTTGCATTTTACAGAGTATTCCAACAAAGGATACAACAAAGTAAACATATTTAGCAAATTTGTTTTAGCAAAAAGTAAACAGTAATAATATATGCGTTTTAAGTATAAAGGACATAATAACAAAGTTATGGTTAAAAAAAACCTCGAACCTCATTTTTTTTATGTTACAGTAAATAGTTTCATCCTTTAGAACCTATAATCTTCCTCACATCCCTATAAAAGCTATAAAAATATACCAGCATTGCAAGCTTCTCTTTTATATAGTCATCCCTTAAGGAGCTGTTTTTTGTAGATGTGGTAGTAGTAGGAATGGTATTACCAGTGTATATAGAAACTATACGGCCCAAAATCTTTCTAAAAGCTTAAAGCAGAACTGCCGCCATACATTCATCAATGGATTAATGACACTAGAAGTGTTGATAACAGGCCACTGGAGATATTGCACCCTAAGTTAACACCTGGCAAATTAAGATGGAATCTCTCATATGATTCCAGGGAACAGCAGGTAAGCACATTTTTTTTAGGATGAATAAAGTATTATTATTTAAGGACTGTAATTTTTTTACGAAAAAAAAATTATTACATTGCAAAAAAAAATGTTCTTGCCACTCCCTGACTCTGTGCCGAACATGCTGATGACCTGTTACGGCCAGCCAATCACTATAATGTCAGCACCTGACATGGCTACTGGCATTACAGTGATGGCAGAACTTACCTGATCATTGATTGCCTGTCTGCACTCCGCAAAACGTGACCCCAGCATGGCACACAAGCAAGCACGGTGCTCGTCTGAGTAGTGCCATGTGCCAAGCATAGCATTGCTCGAGCCGAACACGTATTTGGCCAAGCATGCTCACTCATCACTACTAAGTATGTTAAATACACCTGACCCCTAAACAATGAAGGTTATGTACAAAAGACACCTGCATTTTGTACATTACATACAACTGACCCCTGCACTATGAAGGTTGAACGCAAATTACACCTGCAGTCTGTACATTACATACAACTGACCTTTGCAATATAAAGGTTGCACACCAAAGACACATGCAGTCTGCATATTACACACAACTGACTCCAGCAATATGAAGGCTGCATACAATAGAAACCTGCCTTCTGTACATAACATACAACTGGCCCTGCAATAAAAGTTGCATACAACATACACCTGCAGTCTATAGATTACTTACAACTCTTGATTAACGATAATGGTATGGTGGAGTCCACGTTGTACCGAAAAAGTATGGCAGGAAACACTATACTACATTCCAAAAGTGCGCACCCACAATCACTAGTGTACTCAATCCCATATAGCCAATACCTAAGGGTGCGGAGGAATTGCTCCTCCCATGAACAGTTTGAGTTGAAAGCCCGAAATTTAAGAGATCGATTAATGGCTAGAGGCTATAGCCGGAAAGTTTTAAAAAAAGCATATCAACGGGCCAAGGCCCTAAACAGGCCTGACCTACTTAGATCCAAAATACCTAGGGACTCAAATTCATCCACCACTAGAGTCATCTTTACATACAATGACCAGCACGGTGTTGTAAGGGAGGCTCTAGAACAGTATTAGCCCTTACTCAACAGTGACGACACGGTGGGCAAGTTTGTCAATGACAAACCTAGCATCACCTACAGGAGATTTCAGTCAATTAAGGACCTACTGGTCCATAGCCACCATACGCGTAGAAGTTCTCACCCTGAACCACGGGGATTGACGAGATGCGGCTCCTGCAACCAATGTGTCTGGGTTGGGGAGGGCACCTCGGTCCCACTACCTAATGGAACCAACCACCAATTGAGGTTTGCTGCCAATTGTAGAACGACCGCCGTGGTTTACCTTATGGTTTGCCACTGCGGTTCGTTCTACAGGGAGTGCAGAATTATTAGGCAAGTGGTATTTTTGAGGAATAATTTTATTAT
>CM070036.1:83570671-83582154 GCA_036250615.1 Ptychadena robeensis | reverse complement strand
AGGATGATGTGGTCAAAATACTCATTTGCCTAATAATTCTGCACTCCCTGTACATTTTGAATTCGCGTCAGAGAACACATCAAAGAAATTCGCAATGGCAATTTAACCCTTCCCATACCCAGACACATTGGGTTGCATCATAGTTATAATGCTACAGCTATACGCTTTTACATTCTGGCACACATACTCCCCTTATCTCGAGGGGGGTGTTGCGATAAACATCTACTTAGGCTGGAGCAGCATTGGATCTTTGACCTGGAGGCTACAAAGCCCCCTGGTCTTAATGAAGCTCTATCATTTAAGCCATTTTTGGACTAATCCCTTTGATGAGTGATAAGTGATAGGCATCTGATAATTTCAAACACCGGTCCCGGTCAACCTGGATGGGCCCTCCATCAAAGCGAGACGGTGATCGGTTAAATAACATAGACCGCTACCAACCCCACATATTTCTTCACTGCCTATGTTGAAAACCCATAGGGACCATTTAGACCTATAGGATCAATATTGGGACTCATTTATGTACTTTTTGACTATACTATTATGATGTTTTTCTCAGACTAATTCTCAATTTTTATGTGATTTCAGGAGGTACACCTATGGGGGCTCTTGATTGGTGGCTGGAAGAAAGGGTAGGGGGCCTCCAGGGGCATTGGTGAACCCCCGTTCGGGCTAGGGGTTAGCCATAGGTCGGATTCTGGGAGGTCCTCCAACCCCACAAATAGGACAGGCACCTTCCCCCTCACAACTGGGGGGCCCTGTTCCATCAGGTCCGCCGACTTCACGGTTGGACCATCTACGAACCCGGGTCACTTTGGAGGAACTGGTTTGCCGCAAGGCATAACCAGGCTCCTCCAATCATCCGCGCTCCCGGGGGCTGGGGCTGGCCGGGCTGGGGGGACATGGAGATTATGGGGGCTCCTTATGTCCCGGGTGCGGCAACCCCCGCCGTCGCCGGTATGTAGGCATAACAACTTGATCCTCATGCGGGAGGTGTCGGCGTCCCCGGTTGCTAGGGCAACGTCCTGGGTTGTTTACCAGTGACGTGTCCGTGGGGACGGCCGGCTCAGCCTGTGACGGGCTGGGGCGCCCCCCCTCGGTTTCCTCCCCCCTCCAGCTCAGCGTCATCTGGCCTCGATCAACCTAGCCACAAGCGCTGTTGCTGGGGGGAGTGGGGGAGGTCCAAGGGTGGCACGTGGGTGTGGTCCGCTCGTCAGCACTCGCCTCGATCCGGCTGGCTCCGCCTGGCTCCGCCTGTTGAAGTACGGGATGAGAGTGAGGTGCCCGCCCCTAGACGTCGGCCCAGCCATTGTATTTGGAGGCCGACCGGCCCCTCCCAGTTGAGGGGAGTGCTGTGTTGGGAGCCTCCAGCTGATGGCGGTTCTGACGTGATTGCAGCGGGGAGATATAGCGGCGCTGGCTGAGATGGGAGAAAGCTTGATGTCCTGAATCCCGACGGTTCCAGTTCCTGCACCAGCCGTGGATGTTTTGTTGCCGCAGCATACCATCATTACCAGGGGAGAGCCTTTCCATTCATCACATCCCCTAGGGGAGCCCGCACGCACTCCACGCTCAACTGCCTGTCCCACACCAGCTCGGGTAAGACCTTCCATTCCCGGGTCCTTTGTTTGGGGTGTGGGGGGACCAGGAGAGATGATGGGTCATGGAGGGGTTCGGTGTTTACACCTGCTTTCTTGCCTCATCCAGCTTGTTTGCCGCTGTCTCTCCCCCCCTCAATTTTTGTTGGGGACCAGCTTGCTCTCCGTCTATGCTGGGGTGCACACAAGGTGGGATCTCAGACCCGGCGGGCTACCCCAGCCACGGAGGGGAACCAACCTGTTGTTGCCACCTACACCGCTTCCAGCAGCCAGTCATGTCCAATATAGGGTTATCTAATTTGTAAGTAGCGAACACCCCTTTTCTTTGAACAAAAGTTTTTTTATTGAAGTGATGAAGATGTAACGAATGTATGTATGTATATAAGTGTTCTTTCTACATGTGATACTAGGATAGTACATGTTTATTGGAGATTAGACTAACTATGAAAGACACTGCCTATAAATACTGTACAATCCCATGTTTTTAAAGCTGTTGATTTCTGACAAAGTACACAAATGTAATCTGAGAATATGATAGGGAACAACTCATGTATGATGTCATTACACTTAAGCTCTTAACAATGACCATATAACATTTATCAGGTGAACAAATTGTAGTTACTTATAGTAAGAGAGATTGTTTAAGAAAATGTTTTTAACTGGATAAATATATTGATTCTGGTCTGTTTAGCTTCTAGTGAGGCATCCTCCCTGACAAATCCTAAGTATAGGACAAAACGCGTCGGAGCATCTGTGAATCACTAGACTGATCTTTTGATGTCAAACAATCATCGATATGCTTGCATAAACCTTGTATGGTAGACTGGTGCCTGTATTCTGATTCAATGTAATCAATCTTCTATTATATATCGTGTTGATACCAATGTTGTTGGCTTTTACTGATTTATATCATTAATATAGGTCCATTATTTAATAAAGACTATTTTATAGACCTATTGTTCTTTCTCCTGTGCCTTAAAACCTTATCTGAGTAGTTGGTCTCCTAGGACCTTAATCTGGTGTTAGGGTTTTTCCAACAATACTTACAACTGCCATTTACACTATGAAGATACAAAAACAAAAGATACAAAAGACATCTACATTATATACATTACATGCAACTGACTCCTACACTATGAAGGTTGCAGTCAAGGCGGACAGTTCGGCCGCGAACATGGATGTTTGCCCTCCTTCTAGCCAGCGAGCAGTACAGGTGTTCGACCTGCCCCGTTCGCCGGCGAGAAGCATTGTGATATTTGTACGTTCTACCAAGCACTCGAGCCCAATGTAAGTCAATAGGAGACAACCAGGCACCCCCTGCTCAGATGAGGAGAGGGTGTCTGGTCCATGGGAAAAGTTCAGAAAGTGATAGAAAGTGACTGGGAACTGCATGGGGATGATGTATGGATTCATCTTGGACTCACAAGTAGCTGCTAGAAACCATTTTCTCCTAGTTGTACGCCACTTTTACACACTGCCAAAAACACGCCCAAAACCCATACAGGAAAAAGGATGCTCTAAAACATCATACGGCAGTGTCTGCAGTTGAGCTGATGAAAGAAAGAGCACCGCCCATCTCTAGCACCCTGGTGCAACGCACATACAGTAGTGAATCATGATCTTACCCCTCCGTTGCCACTTACTCCCTCCAGGCCTTCGCGAGCCTACACCTCCCTTCCATCCATGCGCATTGTCTAACTGTATCCATTGAAGTAGTCTCATCGATAGATAATCATCATTAATATTTAATTTAACCAAAATCCACTTCCCAGTATATGTATTGCAAAAAAGAAAGGTTTTTACTCCCTTGCGTGTGGCCGCCTAAGTGTATTCATCTATCTGGGGCAGGGGCACACTCTTTTATCGTCATCTTCAGCAAGGTACAACAAGTAAATCATCATTAAGTTTTAATAGTTCGGTACATATTGGGTTTGGCATGATTTGAAACAGTGTATCTTGATACGGTATATACCGCCGGGACACATAGACTAAGCCTGAATGGCTGCATTTGCTATGTCCAGGTACTTAGGCAACATGGACATTTTATAAACGGGGCACTAATTAAATGGATACGGTGGCCTGTTCACATTCCCTGACTCTAATTTGCCTGTATTTTTGCTCTACCCATTTGTAGATAAAGCTTGCTGCTTTTCCCTTATATATACAACCCAGGATTTGATCCTCTCCGCTCTCCCTGGTTTGTCCCCCCCCCCCCCCCTGGGGGGCCCCAGGGCTGTCCCTGATCTGCAGAGACGCTCACGCCCACTCATAGGACCACCGCGGCTACTCTCTTCGTTACATAGGAGAGGTGCCCTTACTTATTTTTAGGGTATGTGACTACCCATTATGTTGACACAGCAGTTTTCTCATAGACTCCAAAAGACTTATAACGCGCATCTTCTTTTGAAACAGATCCACACATATCCTGAGGTGCTTTGGCCTGAAGAAGCCCCAATTGGCGAAACATGTAGCCTTATATGCACCTTGTCAATGCATTATCTGTCTTCCGATGTATGGATCATGATATGTGAGATATTAATGTTTGCATTGGGTACCATGTCCTGTACATGTTTATGCTGCAACCATTCGCTATACATTGTGGTTTTGATATAGCAGGCATGATTTTACTTAATCACTCGCTGTGACCAGGATTACAACAATAAATGCCCCTTTTTTATGACAAATCATTTCAATCGAGAATTATTGGATATGTTCACTATCACTGTTCCATTTAAAGTCCAACGAGGGAATCTTTTTGGGTGTTTGCATTAATGGTCTTAGGGATGGGAACAGTGATTATACCTACCCTCCAATCTTTTCTATGATTAGGTAAGTGTATTAACCCTCAAGCCCTTGGAGATTGGATATCACAAATTCAGAAACTTAAACATCTCTACTAGAAAGGCATAGTTTTATTTATACATAATCATAACGCACTATACATAAATAACATAATTGAGATAAAATCATTGCAATATAGTTATTATCAAAAGGTGCAAAGGAGGCTATATTTCGTGCAAAAAGAGGGTAAAATATGATATACAACGCGGTTTGCCCTTTACCACTATGGGCTTCTTTAGCATGTTCTCATTATTGCAGTCAAAGTAGGTGTTTATAAGATAGGCAGCTGAGAGACGCTAGAGGAGGAAGGATCACCTTCGGACTAAATATATCTAAATTTCAAGAGAGTAAAAGGTAAGTTTTCAGCCAGAAAGCCAGAGAAAATGTACATCCCTGATCTCATATATATTACCAATATTTTACATATGTAGACCAAAAATAAAAAAATATATATATAAAGATACAACTCTTATTGTAATATTCTTTATATGTCTACCCACTTCAAGCTTATGATGATCTCATTGATTGCATATATATGGAGGATTGGGATAGAGAAGATTTATAATCACCTTAAGTTGTATATTGTATATTCCTTCATATCTCCTCCCCACACAGTTGGATCACCAAACAGAGTAAGCCCCCTTTAAAAGGATGGGGGTTTGCTAGCATAAATGTGGATTTTTCAGAGGGATCTCCTCCTAAAATAAACAATGGTGCTCAGACAGTTCCAAGTCTTGTTCTGTTTGTTCATTTCTATATATAGTGTCAGGTCTAAAGTTTCTTTGATGTTACTTACTTTTTGTCCAAGTAGTTTGATATAAAGTCACAGAACAAAGTCTCAGTATCCAGATCCCAGTTTGTCTTTTTGTGTGTGAGAGTATTTAGTCATACATCTAAAAGTAAATGGGTATGCGTAAGTGATATATAGACATCCACTGTCATCTTAATGTCTTAAAAAAGGGGAGAGTCACAGAGTCAGTCAGAAATCACCTACCAGTAAAGTCCACAGCGTGTCGGTACACCTGTCAGAGTTGGACCGTCGCCACTGTTCCGCCTTGTTCCTCTCAGTCAGTCCTATCCGTTCCAACCGCAGCACCATTAATAATATTGTCTCCTCTCATCCCTTTTATGCCAGCAAAAACTGTTTGGGGCATTTCCCAGAGTCCGCATTGTGGTGTGGTTCTAGCTAAGCCACATGTCAGGAACGCTGGCGGCGCCCGACCGTGACTTCAGCCTCGTGTCGGATGCGCCAGCGGCGCCCGATCGTGAGGTCAGCCATAAGCGCCACTCCCAACTACTGGAAGAAAGGGCAATCGCCATGTGGGCGAAAGTGTCCGTTCCTGACAGAACCCAAAGACTCACACGTGTATGTGTCAGGGTCTATTTTGGGCGGCACAGCTATAGGATTCTTGCCACCTATTAGTCTGATTCCTGGAACCACTGGTGCCGGATCAGTCTCAATAGATCCTGAAAGGGGTAAGGCGATGGAAATTTTTTTCTCCTTTTAACCATCCACTTAATAGGGGAATATAAATCACCTAGAGTATTGCCCACTCATTTACAGTGGAGGAAATAATTATTTGACCCCTCACTGATTTTGTAAGTTTGCATGACAAAGAAATGAAAGTCTCAGAACATTATCATTTCAAATGGTAGTTTTTATTGTAAAGATGGCAGATTAGCACTCAACAGGAAATCTAAGAAAATTACTTTAAATAAAAGAAAGCAACTGATTTGCATTTCATTGAAGTGAAAAATAAGTATTTTGAACCCTCAACAAAAAAAGACTTAATACTTGGTGGAAAAACGACCTTGTTTGCAACACAGAGGTCAAACGTTTCTTGTTTGATGACCAATTTTGGCGCACAATTTTAGGAGGAATGTTTGGTCCACTCCCTCTTTGCAGACATCTCTAAATCCCTAAGTTTTTCGAGGCTGTCTCTGTGGCAACTCTGAGCTTGAGCTCCTCCATAGGTTTTCTATTGGATTAAGGTCCGGTAGACTGACTAGGCCACTCCATGAACCTTAATGGGTTTTTTGGTGTGGGGCTTTCTTCTTGAGCCAACTCCTTTGTTCCTTTGCTGTATGTTTTTGGTCATTGTCGGGCTGGACCACCATCCACGCCCATTTCAGTTTCCTGGCAAGGAAGGATGTTTGGTCGCTCAGGAATTTCACTATACAATAATGCTCCTCCTCCATCCTTTTTCCCGTTATGCGATTAAGTTGTCCTGTGCCCTTAGCAGAAAAACACCCCCAAGAGCAAAGTTTCCACCCCCATGCTTGACGGTGGGGTCACGGTGTTTTATGGGTCCATAGGCAGCATTTTCTTCCTCCCACACAGCGAGTTTGATTAAAGCCAAGAGCTCTATTTTGGATCTCATCCTAACCACAGGCACCTTCTTCTCCCAGTCACTCGCGGATCATTCATGTGTTCATTGGCAAACTTCAGACGGGTGGCTGTGCCTTCTGATCGGGGACCTTGCGAGCCTGCCGGATTTTAATCCATTGGCGGTGTAAGGTTGTTTCCAATGTTTTTTCTTGGTGACTGTGGTCCCTGCTAATTTGAGGTCCATTAACTACTCCTTACTCCTCCGTGTGTTCTAGTATGCTTTTTGTCACTTTTTCAAACCATTGACACCCCACGAGGGATATCTTGCGTGAGCCCCAGACGAGGAGGGGGTCGATTGATGGTCATTTTGTGCTCCTTTTCCATTTTCGAACAATCGCACCAACATTGTCACCTTCTCTCCCACTTCTTCTAATGGGTTGGTCAGCCCATTCCAGCCTTGTGCAGGGTCCTACAATTTTGTCTCTGACATCCTTTGACTCTCTTTGGTCTTTCCCATGTTGGAGAGGTTGGGAGTCTGCTTGATTGATTGATTCTGGTGGACAGATTCTTTATACAGGTGACTATTAAGACAGGGTCCTTAATGAGGGTGACTATTGAGTAGAAGTGTCTAACCACGCGGTGGGAGCCAGAACTCTTAATGGTTGGTAGGGGTTCAAATACTTATTCACTCAATGAAATGCAAATCGTTCTATCATTTTATTTAAAGTTATTTTTTTCGATTTTCCTTTGATGTGCTATCTGCCAATGGTCCATAAACCACCAGTGAAATATCTGTTCTGAGACTTTCATTTGCTTGTCATTGGACAAACTTACAAAATCAGTGAGGGGTCAAATAATTATTTCCTCCACTGTATATATTCCGGGATCTGTGAATGAGTGGAAGCAAGGTCTTATCCGCCCACATTGATCCAACATATTGGTTAGAGATTTTTGTGTGAACCAAAATGTTATATTTTAAGATTATCTGAATAGTACAAAGTCCAATAACTTCAGGATAAACTAATTTAACTCTCGTTGATTGCAACTCTTCTCTTTTAAAAAAGTTGCTATTGCTTCTAATCCTAAATTATGTGGATTACTGTTGTATAGGGCTTCTACATCTATGCTCACCAACCACGACTCAGGGGGCACTACTATCCCCTCTATTTCTCTCAAAAGATCTGGTATATGAAGCGAGTGCCTCCACATGTTCTCTGAGGAACACATCAATAAACTTACTTGCTCTTTTTGTTAAACTACCCCTCCCATAGTAATTGGTGTTCCAGGTATCGGAGTTGTTTGCTTATGTATCTTTGTGAGGGGGTAAAAAGTAGGTGTACAGGGATGTTTAACTTTTAAGAAATCTTTTTTTTGTACCATGCTTTATTAGATAATATTTTTCGACCCATTTTTAAATATTGGGTATTGTTCATGATCACTGTGTTCCCCCCTTTATCTGCAGGTTATATAGTTATATTAGGGTTTGCTTGTAGGCTTTTTAAACATTTTCTCTGATTCTCTGATTCTCTGTTTACGTTTTTTTGTGTGTTGATGAAGTTTCATCCTGCGAGTCAGATTCCTCAGTCTCAGTCTGATCTCCCTGCTTTTAGGGGGGGCTTCCTCATTTTTGTTTGTGTTTATTCTCGTTGGCTCTCTTTCAGCTTTTTCAGCTGAGACTGATCTTTCAGATGTCTATCCTACATCTAGAGTATTAGAAATTAGATTCTTTGCTTAATGGTTTATGTAAATCTTCCTTAGTGTTTTTTTTTCTATCTTCTTGTGTTATTTCGGGTGGGGTAGTAATTGTTCTTTTAGTAGGCATTCTTCTATTTTAATACGTTCTATCTGAATTTGATGCTGCTGTGGTGCTATCAGATGCAGTTGTTGTTGCCATATTCCTGCCTTTATTTTTATTAGTGTTTTTTTTTGATTGTTTCTTTGGTTGAGTGGCTTTTCACTTATATCCCTCTACCTGATTTAAATGTGGCTTTGTCCCTTTGAAATTTACTTTCTTTTTTAGCTTCCAACCATGGGGCAGCCAGGCCTCACAGTCCCCTCTTTCAACTGCGGCTGAAGGTCCATGACAGGTCAGATTGGTGTGAATACAGTGCCCCTTTTTTGCAATATCATCACAGTGCCAAGTACACTCCATTATCTCCCTGAGGACCATCTGGGGTGTAGCCTCTGTCGGAACCCGAGTGACTTCTCCTAGGCTAGGGATGCCCTTGCCCCTGGATCCATTACACCTCTGCTCTGTTCTCTCCTGCTGCTACGAGGACCCCGTTACCCACAAAACACTAAGCTTATTACCTTATTGACCATGGTACAGTACACTTTATTTCTTAGTCCACCTTCCTACATCAATGCTCTAAAATATTATACAGCAGTGCCAGAAGTTGAGCTGATGCTCTAAAACATCATTTGGCAGTGCCTGAGGTTGAAATGACACTCTAAAACATCAAGCTGCAATGCCAGAGGTTGAGCTGACACCCCTAAAACACTACATGCGAGTGCATGCTCTTGAGCTTACGCTCACAAACATTATAAGGTGGTGCCAGAAGTTTATCTGGCACTTTAAAACATTATGAGACAGTGCCAGGAGTTGAGCTGGCGCTCTAAAATATTGTGCGGCAGTGCATGCTGTTGAGCTGGTACTCTTAAACATTCGATGGGATTGGCTGCCGGTGAGCTGATGCTCTCAAACATTGGATAGCAGTTTCTGCCTGTGAGCTGATGGGATGTGTAGAAACCCTGATGGATGTAGGGCCCGCAATCCTGGGTGCGGGTAGCACCTGTGCCGTCCCAGGGTACAACTCACTCCCAGCCTCCACAACATTCACCCAGTGCGCCGTGAGATAGATGTAGCATTCCTGGCCACCAGCACTTGTCCATGTGTCTGTGGTGTTATTGCAGTGGTCAGGGCACCGGTGATGTTCTGGGACACATGTTGGTGTAAAGCTGGTACGGCACACCGGGAAAAATAGTAGCAGCTGGGGACAGCGTAGCTAGGGATGGCCACCAACATTAATCTGCGGAAGGCCTCAGTCTCCACACTACTAAATGGCAACATTTTAGGGGCCAGAAAGTTGCGCATTTAGGGCTATCGGTGGGTCAGTGGTAACCTGCGTTTGCTCTCAAATGGCTCTTTAAACGGCACTTAGACCCTTCGCTGGGACAGGGATGTGGACGTAGATGCTGCTAGTCCAGGTGCATGGAGCGGGGCATTTGGCCTTTGACAGGGGATTGGCCAGGGAGGAGAAGACAGGGGTGTGTCAGGCAGATTGTGCAGCCAGGCGTTCAGCCCACTTATTAGAGTGTTTGAATGTCATGTGGCAGATCATGCTGGTGGTGGTGAGGTTGCTAATGCCCCCCCCCCCAGCTGATTTTGGTACTGCACAGGTTGCAAACTACCACTCTGTTGTCATCTGCACATACCTTAAATAAACACCAAACCGCGGAACACCTTGGCAAGGCAGATTTCTGCATGGTGGTTCTTGGTGTCACGGTTGCAGGCCTGCTTGGTGTGGCCCGACTTCTCCTTATTGCCACACAACTGCCTCTTCCAGCCTGTTGTGGTGCCGTGGATCCCTGCCTCTCTGAACTGCTGTCCGCGCTTGGCCAGGTTGGGCCAGTGACCTTATCTTGCTCCACCTCCTCTTCCTTTACTCTGATCATCCCACTGACTTGCCCTAAACATAACCTGAGTGTTTGGCAACTGTGTATTATCATCGTCCACAACGAATGATCGTCGATCACCATTGTCATCGCCTTTTGACTGTGAAGGGTCAAGACTTTGGTGGGAGGAAGGATGATCAGAGGGAGGATTTCCTTGACCAACTGTTCGCAGTAGCCAGACATGGACAGTGTTCCTGTGCTGGCCAGCTAGCTTGGACATGAAGCTGGGTACAGTAATTTTTTTTGGTGATGCCCAAGGCCTCAGCCACTGCGTGCACCATCTTCATTTTAAATGTTTTAAAAGAAAAATAAAATAAAATGTAGTGCTGTTAATTGGCTGCAAATGTAGGCGCAATTTAGCACAATATTTAATTTTTTTTATGTGCCCACGCACATGGACTTTGAAAGTGGCCAAAAGAATGTCAGTGAACAATGAATCCCTGTTACAGAACAACAGTGGATGTCTCCCCCAAAACAACAATGGACCTTGAAAGTGGGCCTCTCCCTATGTGTGTGCCGAGTGGGGGTATTTCCCCCATCCAATCATTGTAATGCCAGCAGCTAAGATGGCTGCTGGCATTACAGTGAGGGCAGCAGTTAGCGCAAAATTTGTGGGGCGGAGACACGGACACGGCCGAGGTGGCCGAGCTAGGCATTGCTTAAGCCAAACAACTGTCCGGCTGAGCATGCTCGCTTAACACTAATAGTTATAACCAGGGGTGCACATAACTTTTTTAGTGAGTTCCTCAGATGTGTATCAGGAGATTGTAGTTGGTACTCATCTCATATGTAGTGTGGTCTACCTCTGCGTCAGCCTCCTGCATGGTAGATTCTGCTGCAGATGGACCTCCCTGTTGCTGATTGAGCCTCCGATTAGCTGCCTCCATGCATAGGTCACCTGTGTTTGAATAAGTAATTTGCATTCCCAATTTGACACCCCTAGCTGCAACCTTTTATAGTTATTAAAGCTTCCCTGTGGGTTTTAAGTGACATAAATTGTATATGTTTAACAATAAAAATTGCCAAAGAATTTTGGCAAT
>CM070036.1:83544730-83564605 GCA_036250615.1 Ptychadena robeensis | reverse complement strand
CCCCCCCCCCCTAAAAGCAAAGTGGCAGGAACAGATTTCTATAATTCTTCTGTTTTTGGCACTAATAATACCCACTAATACTGCAGACACTGGGATCTGTTGATGTTGGTGACTCATCGTTCACTGTCTTTTCTTAAAGTCTCAAATTAAAGGTATATCTGACTATGAGATGTTACAGCTGATTATGGAAGAATATGCTTGTAGTTTAAGAAGCACATAAACCTTAACTGTGACCATGTAATAGATACCCATGTTTCAGATGTACCATTGTTCATCTACTTAGATTCTGATTATAATTTTATGTTTAGGTATAATTAGTTTTATTGATAAATAAAGTTTATTTATGAAGTATTTTTTTATGTATGCATAAAGCCCAGGTTTGTGTACAGAGGTGCACAACTGAATGAACTCCTTCACTTCTTCAAACTCCCTCACTTCTTCAAACTCAGCAACTTTTTTTCCTGCTCTTATCAATCATTATTTAGCCACAGTTCTATTTGTCTTTCATACTGTTAAATAAGCTCCTCCACTTACGCTATTCTGTTGTTATTATTATTATTATTATTATAATTATTATTATTAATATTCTCTGATTTGAACTTGTTACATGTGCTGGCCCCATTTAATATATTTAGCACAGTGATTTTATAAATCAGAGAATAATAATGGTATATTCCTTTAAAGTAACAGGGTATAGAACATACTAAAGTAGTAGAGCAGTCTAAATATTTCAGGATAGTGCTGACACAAGGTACTTGGCATTAATGATTATAGTAGACTCTCAATTCAATTCGTCATATTTTCATTATGGAAGACTACTATAGAAAACATGATTTTTATGGATTGTTTTGCTATATAAATTTGAACATTACATGAAACAAATCTATTCACAAGACTCCAATAAAGTGAAAGCCAAGAGATTTTAGTTTTGGTGTACTGTCATTAAATTGTGTTTCCTCAGATAATTACTGAATTTACAATTGATTTATCCCTGTGAGAATGTATAGTATATTACCTAAACAAATTAGCAAACTGATAACTATTGGTCAAAGGCTTGTAGCCCAGGTACTTTACTCACATTTACCTTTAATGTTTCTAGACCATATCAACACATAGTCCAAATGGTTCTTTTGATATTGCTTGAATACACTGCGTAGAGGTTCAGGAATTAACCAATGGCGACTTATGTTGCAATAAACTTTATTCTAAATAAGTCCCAATGGGGTAACTGATCTATAAAGAGAGCATTTTCTGTAAGGTTGGCCACATCCCAAAATCAAATCACAGATAAAACAAATGATGGGAGTGCGAGACTCACACCATGTTAATTCCCCCTGGAAAAAACCAAGGGCACGGGGACTTTTAAGGCCAGTATTTAAATCAATAGTAGAGTTTGAATTAAAAGCATATATACAGTGTTTAATTGTGGTTCAGCATTTGTACACATGATGGACATAGGAAATTGTGAAAAACGGCTGGTGTACACGAATACATAACAGATAGGAGAAAAGAAGTGAGAAATGGAATAAACAAAGTAAGAAAAGTGGGGAAGAAAAGGAGGGAAGAAATAGGGAATAAAAACCAAAAGGGACAGTGGGGAGAGGGACTATAGGAAAGAAGATGTAGGGAAAAAGTGAAAGAGAAAGAGAGGGGAATAAAGGTAGGTAGAAAAAAGGAGGGGAAGGAGGAAAAAAGAAAGAGAAGAAACCAGGTTGATGTGGATATGGAAGGGGGGGGGGGGGGACGCAAGGAAAGGAAAGCATAAGAAGGATGGAAATGGGGTAGAGAGAATATAAGAGTGGTTAAGAAACAGGAAGCAGGCTTGAAAACTGGTAACTGAGCAGTGTTCAGTGAGGAGTACAGAGGCAGGGTGAACCTGTTTACTCTAGGGTACCCCAGCTGCTCACGCAATGCCTAAATGGGAACAGGGAAAGTTGGGCCAGCACTGGCTGTTACTTGTGTGTCCAGAGGGTGAACACAGCAGATTGGCAGGATCATGGCATAGGCCGTAACCCTAGTAGCGTTCAGGTCTGCTCCACCCAGTCTGGGACACACGCCACCCCACTGGAAACCTGGAACAGGTCTGTGGCTGGAAAGCCAGCAACTCCTCGTAACTGGGTCTTATAAACAGATTACATGCTATTGTGCCCCCCCACATATCGGACTACACTGTGTGGTCTCGGAGTGGAGAGCAGTTACTCGATCAGACTCATCCTCACAGAGCAATTTCCCGGGGACAAATCCCTCATATCAGATTAGAGCCCAGAGGAGTCATGGTCAAGGGAACACTACCCTAAATCTGCAGATGCATGTCACTACCCTTTACCCCACTTAACCTTGCTGACCCCAGGAATGTAGGATTCCACTGAAACTCCTGATGGGCATACCTCTCAGGCAGCCTACCAAGGTTAGGCTGCTGAGATCTTCCAGTAGTCTTTCTAGGCCACCTCTCTCTTTCCTTGGCAGTGGGCCGTCGATAAGCACAAATGGCTTAGTGTACAGGAGCCACATATGGGTCTTCTCACTGAGTTTTCACTCAGTCGTAGTCCCGCAGTACATGTACCAGGCTCACATGAGACATATTAGGCCTTAATCCTACTAGTTACTAGGATTTCAACATCTTCCTCCTTCACATCAGGGTTCCACAGAGGCTTGACAGTGCGTTGGCTGTGGCATTGCTCTTGCCAGAATGACAGTGTAGTGTATAATCAAACTTAGCCAGCCTGGCAGCCCAACACTGTTGGAGGGCCCCCAATTTTGCTATCTCCAAATGCACCAGCTGGTGACTATTTGTCCAGACTTTGAACTTGGCCTCAGTCAGGTACTCAGCAAACTTGTCCGTGACATCCCATACTAGCGGCAACAGCTCCAGCTTAAATGAGTTGTAATTGTCAGGGTTCTTCTCACTCTTGTGCAGGCTTTGGCGGGCATATGCTATCACTATCGCTATGCGACAGGGCCACCATCAGAAATTTCAGGGCCCCATACAAGGTAATTTTTCGGGGCACCCTACCACTAGCACTCCCTTTCCCCCCGGTCTGAGGCCTCCAGAGAATGCCTATCTAGGGGTGCACATAACTCCATATGTAGGGTGGTCTCCCTCACTTTCTTCCTCACTGTCCTCTGCGTCAGCCTCCTGCATGGTAGATTCTGCTGCAGATGAACTTCCCTGTTCCTAATTGAGCCTCCAATTAGTTGTCTCCATCCACAGGCCACCAGCTGGCTTTGGGTTAAATGTAACCCTCAGTAATGTTTGAACCCCCACATCTCATACCTCAGTAGTCAGATATTACTCTTAGGCCCGTTTAATTCCACATCCATTATTGCATCCGCTGGCTTCCGTCAAGCCTCCACCAGCTCCTGGACCAGGGGTCTGACTGGCTGTGGAGCACATAGACTTTACCTGCCCGGCGGATGCTGTGTTCAGACATCTGCCGATGAAGAGGTTCAACGTACTCCACTATGTCCAGCCCTGCATTGGCAGAACGGCTCAGTGCTGTGAGAACACAGCATCTGCCAAGCAGGTAAGTGAATGTGCTGCGTCAGGACCTCCCGCCAAGCAATACACTTAGCGGAGGGGGTCCCGATAGAAGTGGAAACCCCCCCTCATTGCCCCATTGCCGTTGAGCATTGCAGCAAAATCTCTGTGTTCAACACAAGGATTTTAGTGGACATGGAGCAGGGCTTTACATATGCCTACTCCCTGACTTTCAACCCCCAGATGCTCCAACACCCTTTTTTGGATTAGTAATTTACAATGTGACACCCCTATCTGCAACCTTTTATAGCTATGAATGTTTCCCTGAGGTTATCCAAGTGACAGAAATTGTATGCGTTTAACAATAAAAACTGAAAAAATGAGACTACATCAAAGCAATATTTGATAGAGGGCTTTTTAGTAGGAATAATTTTGCTCAGGGACGTGAAAATTTGCATGGATGTAGGCTCAGGGGTTAACTGGTAATCCCCAAAAGGGTAAGGTTCTACCATGCAGGGTTTCAAAGATCTATGTGTTCAAATAGGATAAGTGAAAGCATGTATGCAGCAGAGTAGTGCTTTATGCTCATGGGGAAGCAATATTTGATAGCTGGACTTTTAGCTAAAATGTAGCTTAAGTGTTGTAGCTAGAGAAGTGAAACTCTGGGTGTAAGTAGTAGTAGGGGAGCATTACTGACCCTGGAAGTTTTATGATTATACTATGAATGGTTTTCGTGATATGAATGTGTATAGTTACACTGTCACACAGCTTTTATTTAGCTTAGCTTTTTTACAGCACAGCTGAAGGGGGGTGTGTTTCCTGTCATTTGTTTTTATTGGCTGGGGATAGGAAGGAGCTACAGGAAACATTATCTGACAGAACACAAAATCTGCTGCTGTCACACTCACATCGTGGAGGAGGAGAAGAGGGGGCCAAGGGGAATGCAAGTCTCTCCTTTCTGGCTGTAATGCAGTGTGGGGAGCACTGGTCAGACCTCCGGGCCCCCCTAAATGGTTGGGCCCAGGACCGGAGTGCCCTCTGTCCCCCCCTGACAGTGGCCCTGCTATGCGATCTCTAGTCTGAACCTGAGAGAGTACCGCACCCAGACCCCGATTGCTGGCATCAGTTTTTAGTTTGAAAATGAGAGTGAAATCAGCAAAAGCCAGGATGGGAGCAGTGGTCAACTGTTTCTTAAGGAACTTGTAGACCTGCTGCTTACTAGGACCCCATTTGACCTTTGGCTGTCCTTTCTTCTGGTTAAGGTATGGGGTATGCATCCCTGATGGTACTACAGGGGCGTCCCAAGGGCTGTTGCTTTCTTCGATGACCATCTGCTGCATCATTTGCTCTAACAGTTGCTCCACTTACCTTGCAATTGACTCACTTCCTCCTTTTGTGCCCTGGTAAGCTCAGACGGAGCCAGACCTAGGAGGAGTAGTAAATGTGTCCCAGATCACCCTAGGCTCACCCTACAGGGCTCTGGCTCACTAAATTTACCTGGGCAACATACCGCTTGCCGTGATACTTTTGGAACTTATGCTGCTCCACACTTAATTAGAGTCATCTTGGCCAAGACCTTGCCTGGAAGTAAATATAACTGGGTGGCCATGGAACTGCGCATTCTAACCAGTACGGTTTAATGCTGTACTATGGCCATGGTTTTTATAAGTCAATTAACAAGTGTAGGCTTATGTGAGCCTTTACCCTCAAGGGATGGCAAAGGTGGCAATTCTCCAGAATGAATTGGTCGAAGTGCCTGGATAATGTTCATGCCTAAGATCAACTGCTTAGTTCCTGGGTGAGTTAGGCAGTTAGGCAGGCAAAAACAATACCCTTACTCCCCAACTGCTGTCCCCACAGTTCCACCTCCACCCCAGTGATCACCACCACCACTAACTGGGTCTTATAAACAGATTGCGTGCTATTGTGCCCCCCCCCCCCAGGCTGCCCACACACTGGACTAGACTGTGGTGGGTAACAGGTCTCAGAATGGACAGCGTGACCCATCCTCATCCTCACAAACTTCCTGGGGGCAGAATCCACCCTTATAGCTGCCTGGAGCCCAGGGGAATCATTGTCAAGAATCTTAAAAGGGACAATACCCTGAATCTGCGAATGCATGCCATTACACCTGTTTTACAATTCCTTTTTATTTGCTTACAGAGAAGGATAATTTCACAACAATATTTAATAACTTGACAGATGAACTGTGGAGAGCAACATGATGACGTCATCACGCTGCTCTTCATCGCTCACAGTAATGGCGGGCACCCTTTTTGTGCCAGCCGTTAGTTTGAACTGGGATGCCGGTCCCCATTCAAACTAATGGCATTGGCCAGCAGACATTTACAGACATGTCCCTTCTCTGGCCGACCGAGCTATGTGGGTGCCCGCGATCCGTGGCCGATTTTTGTTACCAGTGTGGGGAACCTAACTCTTTGTGCAATAGATTGATAGTGAAAACAGCAAAATAGCAATGCCAGTAGTTTGTTCTGGGTATAGTTCCCTGTGTTTCCCTATGTGTTGAATTTCTAAATGTCAAATTTAATTTTATAACAAATGTGGGGGCGCAAATGAAAACATATCAGTGCCAACATCCCCAAAAAAGTATGCACAAAGGAAGATATTTGATTGGTCAGGGACAATCTGGGGTGGCTAAGTATATGATTCTCAACGCGTTTCGCCTGCTGAACGGGGCTTCATCAGGAGTTAGGTCCTGGATAATTAGACAAAACAGAAGCGTTTCATGGATCATTAGTCAAAACAGAAGCATAATTTACATTCATTTTCCTAAAAAATAAGAAAAGATTCACAATTAATAATAAAGACCCTGGTGTGGCCCCAACACATGATTCCACGTCTGTGGTCACGTCTGGGTACATCATAAGTCACATGCTCACTATCACACTAACGTCACATTTACTGTAATTGAAATTATGTTACATACAAAAGTCCATAACAAATATCCAATAAAATCTGGAGCAGGCAGAGAATTTCAACCTAGTCGCCATGTAGATCTAATAAACGTACAGAAGCAAATATCACATGCAAAGATCACTTACTCTTGTCTAAATCAAGGCAAAATCAAATAGAAATCCAATAAGCAGTAGATACGATAATGGGATCCAGCATAAGGGGGATCCGATCACAGGATAAGTCGAAGAGCGGTCACACAGTTCAAAATGTGCACCACCCTACCCCCACCACCTAGACATATCAGTCAATCCATCACCATCAGATCTGTCCCCAATTACCAGTGAGGCATATGTGACAAATTTCAGTGGGATTCCCACATCCATCTCAAGAATCTTAGAAACATGCAACAATAAGGTCCAAATATTAGCTTCAACAGTAAGAAAAGTTCAAACCCTAAAGCTGGGCCCATGCAATCAACCGGAGATCAATCACAGCATGGTGACGTTTCCACGCTGTGATTGATCACTTAATTTACTTAATTTATGCAAAATGTGCTAGAGCAAAACTTTTTTTTTCCAATGTTCCCACAACCCTTCTTTACATCTCCAGCAATTATTGCAATTGTGATGATACCATGTTCAGGGGCTTTGCAATCAGCTCACAAAGTCAGCTAGTTGACAAATTTGACCATCTCTAGTGATGTTAGTATGATGTGCATGTCCATTATGATGTACCAGACGTGGAATCATACGTTGGGGCCACACCAGAGTCTAGATTATTAATTGTGAATCTTTTCTTGTTCTGTAGGAAAATGTATGTAAATTACACTTCTGTTTTGACTAATGATCCATGATACACTTCTATTTTGACTAATGATCCAGGACCTAACTTCCATTCAGTGGGTGAAACGCGTTGAGAATTATATACTTACCTATTCATTTGATAGAAGCTTTCTGTAACCGGCATGATTTCCATCAACATTCTATGTGCACTGACTGTTCCTTTTTATGCTTATTTACTGTTCTTAATAAAATTGTTTCTACTCCTGGTGCTGTTACTCCTTTCTACTCCTCGTCCCGGAGGCTAGCCACCCCAGATATCAGATAATTTCCTTTGTCAAATTAAAGTGTTGACATTCAGACCCACTACTATTGTAAATCTTCTCAAAATTTACAGTTTACAGATATATAAAGTGAGAAAAAAGCTATATATATATATTTTTTAAATACATTTTAAGGTAAGGTTAATTGCTCTGCATTTTGGAAGAATTTAAATACCTGACACCACTTTATCATTAGATCACTTATTTAAATTCAAACCTTACTCCATAATGTGTTTAGTAACAACCATTTCCACAAAGGCACACATACATTTGTTTCACCAAGAGAAGCAACATACCATTAGATCTTAATTCATAATTTAATATTGTCCAATGTGAAAGCTGTCATTTTTGCTAATAGCATGCTTGGAGAATGCCCTAGGATGTTTCAGCTGTCCCTTTTTTCTTTTTTTGTTTAGTGTTTAGTATACTAGGCATATGGCACAGATAGCCAGTTTGCAAGTCTAGTATTTTTGACAACATAAATTGACAACATCTGGAAATGACAAGTTGATCATTTGCATTTGTTATATAAATTATGTAATGATTACCGTGTACATTATTTCCCACAATGCAGCCAGCTGGTATAGCTTCTCATCTCTAGGTGTGAAAATTATGTGTGTTTTGTTTAAATCTTCTAGATTGTTTTTTTATATTATTTCTTACCATAGTTAATGAGTCAGTTTGCTTTAAATTGCAACTTTGATTGAATAAAAAACTGGTTTTAGTTATACAGAGTCAAATAACAGATATAGAATGTTTAATATTAAAAGTGTAGTGATGAGGGGTTGCTAGATGGAAGAAGGCGTCTCTTAAAGAAACTGGACCATGATGCATTGGGGCCATCAAAGGATAAAAGGACAAGTCCCGTCCCAGGGGGGTTCTCAGTCAGGAAGGAGAGGAAGGAGAGAGGGTTCAAGGACACACTGTCCTATCTGAGGACTACCACTCTACATAGCTTTAAGCGACGTGCGTTCAGTGCCCCCCTCCAGTTTCTGCCTGGCACCAGTGCTACCATTCCGGTGGGGTGGACATTGGGTCGTATTCCTGAAACCAAGTTCACTGGGCCAGGCCAAGATATGACAGACTGGGCGAAGCAGATACAGGCACTAGCACAATCCTATGGACTTTTCCTGGTGCAACAAGCATAGATGGCCTGCAGTGCACTGGAAGGGGAGGCCCAGAGAGTCATGGCACTGCTACCCCCCCCCCCCCCCCCCCCCCCCCCCCCCCCCCAAGATTGACACTCTGGCCAAGATAGTGGCGTGGCTAGAGTCCGTATACGGTCGTGCATGAAGCATGTTGCAAACAACAGCCTGACGAAGCTATCGCTCAATATGCCGGGGCTTTGCAGGAACTCGACAATCAAATATGTGAAAAACTGATTAGTCAGAAAGGGATGCTGGCGCTTCATAGGGAGGTATCCTCATTAAGTGAACAGTCACCTCTGCCCAGGAGGGAGAGTCCAGACTGGCTGAGACTAATTTCATCTCCAATTAGAGCTGTTCAGACGCAACATCAATCATGTGGTCATGAGTCCGGACCCAAATGGTTGATCTAGAGGGCAGTGTCTGCCAAGGGTCGGCAGTGGGGCAGGTGCAGGAAGACTGCCACCACCACAAGACTCAAGATATCGTTCTTTTCTTGGTTGCCACCTAGACATGGGTTTCCAAGTCACCGCCATGCCCAAGATCGTCTTCCAAAGACACTTCCTCTGCAAGAAGATGAGTCCTGATACCCCCTGGATTTCGCTGACGGCTGCCAATGAGCTACAAAGTGGCCGGAATCACCTAGTTAGAAGTAGAGCTGTGACCCTTGCCAGCCAGTATTGACAGACCGAGTCAGTATTGACAGACCAGTTTTGACATGGCCGAGAAAGACCACCTCAAAACTGCATTCGTCACTCCCATTGGACTATGTCAATTCAAGCGAATGCCATTTGGCCTTAACAACGCCCCAGCCACTTTTCAGAGGACCTACTTAGATGATGTCTTGGTGTTCTCCCCAACGTTCAAGGCTCAACTCAGACACCCAGAAGCTGTTTTAACAGACTCCACCAATATGGACTCAAACTCTAGCCAAAAAAATGCCACTTGTTAAAGGCAGCAATCTCCAGATCTTCAGAAGCAGTGTGGGACTGGGAGCTACCAACAATGGTCACCAATATAAGAGCATTCCTGGGAGTTGTCGGGTATAACCGGTGCTTTATCAATAATTACGCCCAGCATGCAGTGCCGATAAAAGAGCTGCTTTGTGGTGTGAGCCAGAGGGAGGGCTTGAGAAAGGTAAAAGGGGGCCCAAGTCAACAAGAGGCTTCTGACTTTCTGTCCTGGCCTTGGATTGAGTCCTCGCATATGCTAGTCTGAGCTTTCATCCAAAAATGACCCATGAACTACAGCTCATTAAAGCTGGAACTGTTGGCTCTGGACTGGGCTGTCACAGAAAAGTTCGCCGAATATTTAACTGGGGCCAAGTTTGAGGTATGGACCGACAGCAATCCCCTAGTGCACTTGGACCAAATCAGCGGTGGGAAGCTCCACTGGCCATGTTTGATTACATGATACAAAACCACCCCAGCAAGAGTAATATGATTGCGGATGCCCTGTCGAAGCACCCGAAAACTCAGCCACTAAGGGTCCCGGAATGAGGAGGAAGAAGAAGTTAAGATCCTGGACCTTACAGGTCTGCGCCCCAAGGCTTTATACATGTACTATGAGACTACAACTGGGTGGAAGTACAATGCAAGGATCCAGTAGTGGCCCCGCTTGACCGTGTCACTTCCTGACTAGTGATGGCCGAACATCGGCCAGATCCGTCCGCAAACGGGCGGATTGGACTTTTAAAGAAGTCCGCCGTCCGCCTGTCTGCGGGCAGATTAAAATTTGAATCTCTAAAGCCTCATGCCCAATCTTCTAGTGAAAAGATTCGTCCTCCAGTGGGATCTTGCTGCTCCTGATTCTGCCAGAGGAAGAATAGAGAGCTCCTTCTCGCCAGCGAATGGGGCGGGTCGAACACCCGTAATGCTCGCTGGCTACAAGGAGGTTGAAAATCCATGTTCACGGCACAACTGTCCGCCTTGCGGGCAGATCGGCCATCACTATTCCTGACCCCCGAAGAAAGGGAAGAGTGGCCAAGAGATAAGGTTCGATTGCTGAGGGAGAGGATACTGTATTGGAGAATTCAGTTCCCCCATGAAGCCCAAGTTACCTTGCAAGAAGTACTGCACTGCGCTCGAGCCTGGGCCATCGCGTAGTGCATACATGCAGCCTCGGGCCACTGGGAGGTCCACAAGACATTCTACAGCATGAGACGCAAGGTCATGTGCTTAAGCATGCGAGCGGCAGTGAAAATGGTATTACAAAAATGCATCACCTGCTCACTGACCACGGGGGGCAGAAGCTAAGGTACCTCTGTTGACTTGGACCACTTCCGCTCCGCTTAAGGTTCTGATGATCGACTTCCTCCCCCTGGATACGTCCGAGGACAGCTGTTAACACATGTTGGTCATGGTCGACCATTTCAAGAAGTTTGTGAGATGAGACCAAAACGCTTAGCTGTACGATTGCCTGAACAAGATCCACTTCAACCAGTCACACACCACCCCTTATCACCCCCAGGGTAACGCAGCCTGAGAACAGTTCAACCAAATGCTTTCCCAAATGTCGAGGGGCCTGTCCAAGGAGAAGCAACAAAAATGGGCTCTGCAGAGTGGTGTGGAATTACAACCATACCGTCCACACATCTACAGAGAAGTCCCCCTACTATGTCATGTTCAGTCGGGCCCAAGGAGGACCTTTAGGATCTGTGGGCTACGACCCCCAATGAAGAACTTCAACACATGCCCAAGGCCTACCCTACTACACAGCTTTACCCGACGTGCGTGCAGCCAGAGAGCACAATAGCACGTGCCACTCTCCTACGCCACTGTCCCACTGCCCTGATCCAGTTTCCACCAGGCACTAGTGCTAACATTCCAGTGGGGTGGATTTTGGGCCCATATTTTTTGGGCCGTGCCAAGTAGTCACTGCTGATGTGACCACCATCCCGGGCCACTGTACACGTACTCTTCACCCGTTGACATCTGCTGTGCTTACTCCTGCTTCACCTGGCCATACGTGCGATAAGGACCCTGCTGCCCATACTGCCTCCCATTGTGGTGGGAGCTACTTTCTGTTGGACTAATTAATTTGGACTCACTGTTGAGGATGATTTTGATTTGAGCTGCCTATTGCCAGTTTGATCATAGCAAGACCTTTGCTTAGCCTTGTTGTTAAATAAAGTTCAGTTTAAGCATAAACAGTCACCTCTTGTCATCTGGTTTATTCCTATACCTTACAAAACATTATTTTATTATCTACAGTTTTAAAAGTACAACATCACATCAAACACATTACATGATTGAAACACCATATACCTTATATATGGAGTATAGCCTCCCATACACTTAGTCACATTGTGATTGTGACCTGATGTTTCGGCCGATTGACCGTGCGTGATGACGTCATCATGCATGGTCAATCGGCCGAAATCTGCCTAAAGCCTTTTTAACTTATGATGCTTTTCTGTATAGTTGTTTACTCTAAATTTAACTTTTATTATATGAGCTTCCAATAGTAACACAATAAACAGTTTATTTCCAGTGTCCTTGCATTCCAATACACATGCAGTTTAATATTAAGGAGTTACTATTCAATATTTAAGAAGCTGAAGAAACTCATATCATATGAACTGGGGTTGCAATGCAGCAGAAAAAAAGGAGTTTTAATAGACTTTACACATTAAAAAAAACAAACACACACACATTTAAGTCACAGTTCAAGCTAGAGCCAAGGGGCACAATATGTTGCTAAGGTCAAAACACACATTTTGAAAAATCAAGCGAACTGGAACAGCGCCTTGGTTTTATTAATCTTGAAAAAGTATTTCTGGAACATTGCTCCCTAGTAGTAGTACTGATTCTTCCCTGTTTGGTTTAGTCAATTTGCAGCTGAGTATGTCTATTTTTAATAAAAATGATATAATTTTGTATTAATTCATATATTTAAATTGTAATGATATTGAATATAACTGTTGAAAAATAGTATGTAACTGTAGAATACTTTTATTGGGCATTGTGTGTGTTTAAAAAAAATAGAATGAATTTTATTTAATTTTCAATTTTGACATACTTTATCTATTTCAATACATCCTTGTTGATTTTGTCACAATATTTATGGCTTCGTCCAATAGACTGAATAGAATTTTGAAATACTGTTTAATTAATGATGCCTTCCAATGCATCTTCTAACTCCCTCAGGACCCATGTAATGGGTCAAGAGAGAATGCAGTGATTGTGGTCCAAACCTGTAAAACTATGACCCCCTTCATATATGTGTTGTCACCAGGGATAAGAAATTGGAGAAGGGATGTGGTAACATTACAAGAAGTCGTGCTCTAGAACATGCTGGCTTTGAACTAAGTTCAAGTTGAAATTTTAACTGAACCTAATTTGTACAAAATCTAAATGTGCTGCAGCATTTTCTTTTGGTAATATTTATTCCAATCTTCCCACAACACCTAGTTACATCTACGGTAATTTTGATGATGATACCTTGTTGAGAGGCTAAGTAAATAACTCCCAAATAAACCAGTAGAAATTTCATGTCCATCTCTAATCTGATGAGTAGTAAACCATAACTTTTTTCAATTTTTCATTTTAGTGTTTAGATACATTTAAAAGCACATTTCTCACCCTTTAGGTATTTGTCTTTATAATGGCTAACATCTGATGTTTTTAATGCTCATATGATAACTTGGAGGAAGCAGCAGACTTGTTTCAAATGAAAGAAGCTTAAAGTTAGAAATTAGTCTGATTGAAAAGAGTTAACTTCTGGCTGAAAATGCAGTAAAACCTGTTTATCGAGCACAGTGTGTAAATGATACCGAGAAGGTTCACACCTGCTAAAAGTAGAGCATTGGCATGTATGTATTGTAGTTTAAAGTCAAGATATTCATGCAGAGGGGCACAGATAATACATTGATTTGGAGAATGAAAAGAGGTCTTTCGGTAGACATTGTGAATGCTCCAGAAAACTTGAATATATGTATTTTAACATGGGTGTTTCTTCCACCAAGAATGCTGTAAACAAAGAATGCTTTCAGAAATGGAAATGCTTATAATTTATTTTTATCAAACTGCAGTGAATGAACAAAAGAAAAAATCGAAATACACTTCTTTACACTGAAGATAGTTCTTAATGACTTTAAATGTATGTTTGGGGTTGTTGCTGAAGAATAGATTTGGGCCAATCATACGCCTCCATGCTAGTATTACATGGTGGATAATATCTGCCTGTATTTCTCAGCATTGAAAACACCATTAATCCTGACCAAATAGGTTGCCCATTTCATGGTGCTTCTTCAATACAGCTTCAACAGCACACCTTGTAACCCCAGTCTGCTTTGAAATCCTGGTCTGGGAGAGACCTTGCTGATGCAGTATAACTACCTTGTGTCTTGTTGCTGGGCTTAATCTTGCCATGATATGAAACTTTCACAAGCTCACCTTGGTAGCAGCGATTGGCTGTTCCTCATCCAGTTTAAGCCTCGTAAACAGCTGATTCTATTTCAATTAATGAATTTGTTTCAACCTACATGTGACATTGATGATCATTAGCACCTGTTTGGTGTAATTGGTTGATCATACACCTGACTTCAAAGACAAAAGGTAGTAACATCAAATATTGATTTGATTTAGATATTTCTTTTGTTCGCTCACTTTGCATTTTGTAAATTGATAACAATAAACAATCATTATTTATATTTCTAAAAGCATTCTTTGTTTACAGCATTTGTCACAACTGCTTAAAACTTTTGCATAGTACAAAACACATAAAAATAATAAATAAATACACATAAAATTTTTTTTACTTTGTCAGTTGAGTAGCTGACTAAAAACGTTATGTGCACCCCTGTCTATTACACATAGCTGTGTGTTAAGTCATAAGGAAACTGTGACTTTTTTGTGGGAAATTAATACCAAATAATCATCAGAGGTCAGGTTTCATGGCACCTAAAAGTCCAGGTGTCACTATGGAATTAAAAAGAACCTATCCATCAGGTGCGTAAAAAAAATGAAGAAAAAAGTCCCCTGGACAAAGGTAAGGCGTAGATTTGCAAATTTTGCAAGAATCAAGAAGTTGTTGCATTGCAAGAACAATGCAACAACTTTTTCGGTACTGATTAAGAATTTTGCCTCTCGAATAGATATCTCCAAATGTTGGAGCATGCACGGTCAAATCTATGGAAATAAGTGGTTAAGTGTATGTTTTGTAATTTTTAGTTAAAGGTGAAAAAAAGGTGAAAAATTTTTTTTGTTTACATTGATGGACTCTTATGAAGACAATTTTATAACCTTTATTATTACCTAGTCTTATTTTGCTCAGATTAAATAGATTTTTCTGTTATTGTTTTCAATTTCAGTTTCAAGAAACCTAGAATGTTCTTTTTTTTTAAAGTGTAACAAGGTGAGGCTTATATTATAATGGTTTAAACACCTTAGTATCATAGTATACAAAAAAGGGCCCCCAACAGATCTCACATAGGGCCCCCATAAAAGCACAAAATTGCCCTGGTGAGTCAACAAGCCCCCAAATATAAAAAAAAGTGTTGTGTCTTTTCTTCCACATCCTGCAATGGACCTTGCCTAATCACTGACAGTTCTGTGTGTCTCTAATCTCACCCGAGTGAATGGTTCCAGGAAGCAATTGAAGATAAACAGAGGACGTTTAGATATGCCTAAAATTTAATACATGCCATTGAGTGGACAGAACCAGGTTTATTTGGAGATAGATGTGAGGTTAAATATGTACTGCATACTCTATAAGTTGTCATTAGCTGAAGGTGTATGGAAGCACAACTCCAAAGTCCTATTTAGTCAAATGATTATCAGTTAAGTGGTCTGTAATGCCTTAACAACAGTTACTAACTTGTACATGTAAAGTAGTTCTGGGTGTATATGACATTTAAGATTACATTATGATAATGTAATTCAGTATTTAACCATAACATATTAAAGACATTCTTGTTTTAATCAATAAAAAATTTGGTTAGATTATATTATCTGTCGTTTGTCTAAAACAAAATTTGATGCAAAAGAAAAACACAAGCCAAGTTTCTGTCAGTGTGAGCAGCCCAAACTGTTTATCACTTGTGAACAAAATGCATTTACAAAATTCAAATCCTGTTTCAGTAACTTCAGGAGATGGGCCTGGTAGCAAATTGTACTCCCCCAGGTCGAACTTCATTTACCACAGAGACCTTGAATGGTCACGAGAGACGGGTTAAAGGGATGTCATAAGGAAGGACCAGGCAATGATCAAGGAAATTACTGGCTGCCCCAAAAAAAACACTATCACCAACATTTTAATGAAGGCTAGATAGATTATCTTGGAAGGAGGAGAAAAAGTATTGCCTAGGCTAGTCCTCTTGCTGACCTAGGTGCTGGATTTTGGGTGTACCTCCATAGGTTGCTCAGAAGGAAGCACATGGTTCTGCAACCTGGCGGCCAGCCTGGTGGGTCACTGGAAGTGTTGGCGCTCCTGTGCTCTCTCTTGAAACTGAATGTCCACTTTTACACACACACTTTTTTGAGTTGCGATCATCAAGGTTTGTAGGAAGATGTCACCCAGCAAGCTCATCCTTGATACGTCCAGCAAGACCCTTCCAGAAGACAGTAGTGCCTCATTGTTGCAAGCTCTGTAGCCAAAGTGTGCGGACCACATACTGACTAACAGTGAAAGTCCCTTGGTGCAACTGGAGAATCTGATTGGCAGCAGAAGTAACACAACCAGGCTTCTAGAAAGAGAAATTCCAGAGTATTGGGCTATTCGTTTTCGGTAATGGGGAAGCCCAATCCAAGCCCTCCCCAGAAAGCAGCGATATATTGAAAGCCACTCAGGAACGGTCAGGTTCCAGGCAGTAATTCAAAGTGAATCTCACAATGATAGTCAGGCAGGCAGTATATGAGAACCGCTTATAATTGTGTGCACAAATGACTAAACTAAGTGAATATACATAAGAATATGGTGTGGTGTACATGTGTGGAGTGCAGGGAATGAGTGGCAGTGAGCCTAACCAGTGATATGTGGAAACAGGGATGTGTAGTGATGGGATAGTGTGAGAGAAAGAGAAGGTAAGGTAAAATGTAGTGAGATCTAAGTGACAAATGGAAGCGTGTGAGCCACTAAGAAGTGTGTGTAAACAATCAAGTGTAGGGATCCAAGCTAAATATCAAAACAGAAACATACCATACCCCCTGTTGACCGATAAAGGGGCAAGGAATGAGGGGAGGAGATGGGCCTGGGTCAAGAGAGCAATGCAGGCCTACTCGTGTATTATGCAACACGGCAATATGGCCGACAACCAGACCTCCCAAAGGGGTTTTGGGAGATAGACAACCTAGATTGTAGTTAGGGGGACAATCACCCAGACTACATAAGTCTAATGTCAAAACTAAAGGCAAATCTGCAGCCTGCATATGTCCACTCCCTCTACAATGTGGGCCCAAAAGAGACCTCTGTTCTGCAGGTGATGCCCTGTCTGAAGTATATGGTGGTCCCATTCGGTAATTGAATGTCCTGGCCCTACCATATATATGGCCACTGGTTACAGTGCCCACATCTATGAGTGCCTCCCTGGATTTTGTGGATTTGGCATGTTTGTGTAGAATGACTTTGGACCAATAATTCCCTCATTGATCTATTTTGCCTATAAGTAATTTGGGGACATGACCCCACAATGGTCCACTAGTTAGTAGGTGTAATGGCTGCTGCCATTCGCAGCTATCCCCCTACTTACCGCTGCGGCATATTAAAAATAATATGGTCATATTGCAGAAAGAGCACAGGGTTGCCTTTCATAACCATGTTTCAGGGCTACGTAACATTGCAAATTTTCTAGTCGAGTGTATATTAAATTCACTGGGTCAAATTATTTTGCCCCAGCTCAGGATTCTTTCCCTTCAGAAGGCCAAAATAATAACATATCTCAGCATTAAGGAGACAGTTTAGTCCTCCCAGGTGTTATATATATTATATGCCAATTCCCTATGTTTTATAGCTTCAATAGCTGTATCATATGCTTCATTTGGTACACTTTTCAGCCAAAACATAAAAGGCAAAAGTTACATTATTTTTTTAGTAGTGGGACTGAACCACATTTCAGCAACTACTAAATAATGCTTGCCAATTCAGCCATGGCACTGCTCACAAAGACTGGATGTAAGTACATTTGCATATGCCTGAATTTTTAAAAATATAGGATCTACTTGAAATCAGGCTCATTAAAGTTGCTAGCCCTACCTTCACAAAAAGAATTTAAAGACATATAAGAAAGGGATAAGAAAATATCAATTCAATTGAGAATACCAATAAGTAGTGTACAAACTGTAATCAAAATAGTAAAATTAGGGTCAGGTAGACCAACTAAAATTTCAGCCACACCAGACAGAAAAAAAAGTTTGGGGTGCAAGGAAAAGCTTCAGGTGAAATACAGTTTCAAGATACACAGTAAGGAGGGACTTGAAGAAAAATGTGTTGCATGGTTGAGTTGCCAGAAGAAAGCCATAACTAGACGAATGCCACAAAGTATCCCATATGCAGTATGCCAAACAGCATTCTGGCACGAAGTGATTTGGCGTGATGAGACACTTAAATTGAATGTTTTTGGCCACAACCATAAACATTACATTTAGAGAGAAGTCAACAAAACCTATGATGGAAGCTACATCTTTCCTACTGTGAAACATGGTTGTGGATTACTGATGTTTTGGGGATGTATGAGCTACAAAGGAACAGGAAATATGGTAAGAATTTATGCCAGTGTGTCAATGCAGAAGGTTATCAAAAAAATACTGGAGGTACTCATCAGCTCTGAAGGTGCTCATGGGACATACTTGGACATTCCAACATGACAATGATCCAAAACACAAGCCCAAGTGGGTCTGTCATTGGCTACATCAAAATAAAGTGAGGGTTCTGGAGTGGCCATCTCCTGAACTCAATCACTTAGCCACTCTGGGGAGACCTCAAACATGCAGTTAATGCAACTCTGTCCAGGAATTTACAGGAACTGGAGGCTTTTTGCTAGGATGAATGGACAGCTTTACTGTCTGAGAAGATAAAAAGCCTCATCTACAACTACCACTAAAGACTTCAAGCTGTCATTGTAGTTAAAGGGGGGAAATACAAGGTAATAAGAACTGGGTATGCAAACTTTTGATCATGTAATTTGGGTTTGTGTAGATATTGTGCTTTAAAAATAGTTGTTTGACCACTGACCATGAGAGAAAGAAAAGTTTTTGTGCCATCATTCATATTCACAATGGTTTAGAAATCATACAATTCTGCCAGGATATGTAAACTTATAAGCAAAACTTATATTGTACATTGAACCTAATTTGTATTTTCTTGTACATGTTCTGTCAGCACATTCAAATGTTTAAATGATTGCACAGCTTTCTTTTAGATTGACAGCAGCAATAAAAAATACAACTTAATAGTATACTTTTCATAATGATATGGGTGTTCTTGGTTCAGTTTTACAATAATTGTAACCTTTGATCTGCATTTCAAAGGTTTATTCATATTTGGTTTATGAGATACAGGTATGATTCCCTAAATGTAATACATATTGTTGGCATTTAATTGGCACATCATGAAAAGTTTGAACTGTATTGACTGTTTTCCCCTTATACACCAACATACGGTGATCTTCAATTACATTTAACTGAATTATTCATGCACCTGGCAGCAAAGTTTTATAAAATCAGATTAATCATGCATAGAACTTTGATCAGCTAACACCTGGATGGAAAGAAAGAAAAAAAAGACAATGATTGCTGTATACATTGATTTAACTTGTTTTATTATTTTTGATGTTACATTAAATGAACTCTGTTATGAAACCTCAACATCGGTTCAGTGTGTGCTAAGAAACGTCCAATAGTTTGTTTTAAAGGGTATATGTTTGATTCTAGGTAGTCATCTATATAATGTATATATCACCCACAATATTCTTTTAAGGTTTATGTATCCAAACACTGTGCTTAGAAAGTGAAAAAATCTGTGGTCATAACAGCTATCTTTGCAACATAACAAGTAAAATAGATCTTGGCAATTAGCTGACAAAAATAAAAAAATTGCATAATGTATATATAGATATACAATGAAAATGTTTATTCTTGACACTTGATTATATATTTAGCAAAAGGCAGCCTACATACTTGTCTGTGAGCCTGGATTCACATTTATCTATTTGCATGGTATGTCCATGAGTTAGCAAATTGTACATGCTCTGTGTTTTCCCTGTACCGTATTTTTGCGGACCATAAGACACACATTTC
>CM070036.1:83527397-83544720 GCA_036250615.1 Ptychadena robeensis | reverse complement strand
AAAGTGCCTGCATCTTATGGGCCGAATGTGTGACCACTCAACCGGCAAGGAGATTAACCTTGGAGCTGGAGGAGCTGTCAAGATGAGAGATGCCGGTGATCTCCCATCTGAACTGTATCATTGCTTATGCCAGCAGAGCCCAAAGAGAGATAGATAAACTGGCATTTTTCCCTCTCTCTGTTTCCAAGGAAACTGCAAGCATTGCAGCTTCCACGGACACAGTCACAGAGGAAAGACTGTACAGCTCCTTGCCCCCCTCCTCCTCCCGATCAGTGTGGAGGTGACGTAAGGTGATGTGGGTGTACTGCTGTTAGTGACATCTACTGGCTGAATCTGATATTGAATAAATTGAATTCATTGCATTAACCCAATTGATGTAAAAATATATATTACATTTTTTTCTGGTTTTCTGCTCTAAAAACTCATCTTATGGTCCGGTGCATCTTATAGTCCGAAAAATACAGTACTTTGCAGGCATTGGTTTGATTTAAATACCCCTTAAATGAAAGGACTGAGCAGAGGTAAGTTGTTAAGTTGTTACCTGTCATCTGTTAAAATGATTACAATCCTTCAAATTGAAAACATTGAATTTCAAGTTGTAACAAGCACATCCAAAAAAATATGCTAAAAAACTTGGAAAAAAATGTATGGATTAATCAAAAATCTCGGCTGATATAGATGTTCATGAAATATCAACTAGCTGAATTTGTTAGCTAAGTAATGCTGAGCATGGTATCATAGCCATAATTGTTGGAGATGTAGAGCAGGGTTGTAGCAACACTAACTATATTGCTCTAAATGTTGTTTAAAGTCAAGAAATTTTTGAATTTGGATATTGAAATTAATATATGCAAAACCTACTTATGCTAGAACAAATGTGATATCCTTTTGATATCAGTAATCATATTTGTTCATTAATAAATGTACCGGATTACTTTTTTTTAATAATGAGAATATGATTCTCTGTAACCCCACAGTGTATCCTGGTGGAGAAAAAAAAACATGCAGAGTAACAAAAAGGTGTATCATATTATGTAGCCAAAATATGGCAGAATAGGAGGATCAACTTCAATGTGAAACAGATAACAACTTATAATAATGATGACAGATTGTCAGAAAGGTAGCATGCAGCCCTATAATTATTGACTTGTGTGCCTGGAGCAACTCACAGGTGCGAGTGATGCAATGAAGCTGGGCATGCAACAACGTACCTATTCTGAGATCTTGTTTTAAATCCGCAGCTGCCAGTTACATATTAACATGATTAGGATGGGTGTAGTTGGAAGTTCAGGTAAAGTTACAGAAACAAGGACAACAAATGTAGCTGAATAGACTGTACATACAAACTATACGGACAAAACTTTTCATTGCAGCCAAAATTGCTTCCACTGTTCTGGGATAGGTTTCCACAAAAAACTTCTTTGGAGCTGTTGTCATGGCTGTATAAGCCATCTTTGTGAAAGATATCTATTACTCACAGTCATGCTGGAAGCATACATTTGTCTGAAGTGACTTGGTTTCCTGAATTTAATTGCCCCTTAACTGGCACTAAAGGATTAGACCAACCCATGAAAAGCAACCTTTACCATTTTCCCACCTACATAAATCTCTACAGTTGGGACAGTGCTATTTGGAAAGTACAATGCTCCTAATATTCACCAAAATTGTACTCATCCATCATAGAAAAGCCTGATTCACAGGTGAAGGGTCTCGACACCCTTCCCATATTTCCCTATACTAGCACACTTTCCTGCAACTATCTCTCGTACCAAATATATATGTGTCTCTAATTATAAAAATAAATGAATACAGATTATAACACGGTCGTATTAACCCCTTACTCCTTCCAAAGCCATTAACCCCAGCATGGTAATTAGCACTAAAGCCAGAAACACACAGGCTTATACAGTAAAAATCTTATATCTGTAATAATTAAAATATCACCAACACACACTCAATTCCCCAAAAATTTATATTTAATAATTTCATATTAAACCACAAACCCAACAACTTAAAATTTTCACAAAAGCAATAAAGAATGAACATCACATAAGACCACCAACAGCTATTAAAGGACCCCTACCAAATCCAAATCTAAACACCAGCACATAAGCCAAACCATAAAACTCAAAACATTGCAAAAGTGCTTGGTAACAATTGTGGTTTTAAAAATGCATTATTTCTTGATTGTCAGGTTAAGTGAAATCGCTTCTCTGCCTTTTGGCTAAGATCAAGTATAGTATCTGTTCTTTCCTGGGGAATGCTTCGGCGTTCCTTTCCGGTAGACAGAGGTGCTCTGGGGTAACTCAGACATATTTGGAACCGGCATGGCCTGCGGTACGGGGCAGTGCGGACGGTAGATCCGGCTGTCGGCTGACTGCCGCCATGTGGGGTAATTGGCGGTGGTTCTGGGAAACCGTGTCCTCTCCGGAGGATGCGTGTCAGTACCGTCCACCGAGCCTCCAGAGTCGAACAGCTCTGTGCATTTGTGATTGGCTGAGGGGTCGAGGTTGAGCCTCAGGTTGGCACATTTGACTGGTCACCGAGACACATCCTTTTGTAGCAACCACTTCCTGGGGGCGGCCCTTTGGCCTCGACTGGAAGAATTTTTATAGCCGGCCACTTACGTCCGTCCCGTGCTGGTCACTAGACACTTATTTATTTATTTATTGTGTGATTCCTTCCCCCACTCCTCTTGCACGTTTTGTCTTTGTTCACTAGCACGGGTTGACTAGTCCTGGAACGTGGTGGGGAGAGGCTTCTTATGGCTTCGGCCCGGCAGCCTCTCCATGTTCTCGACCCCCGACTACTTGGGAGACTCGGCTTCGGCTGGGTCACCTTGAGGAAAGGGGCTCTTGGATCCTAGTACCCAGTGGACTTGGCTTTCCGGTCGAGGCCCACTGGGGAAAGGGTCATTCGAGGGACGTGGGACTTCGGCTCCTGTCCCACTAGCCAACCCCCGGGGGTACCAGTCCTGCAGCTCCTTTTGGAGCAGAGACAATAGAGCAATCTGTGCTTGCTTGGATTGTTTGTCACTTTTGTGCACTCACTTTTTTGTTTGCACTGGTTGCACACGAGTTTTCGTATGGGTGTTTGCACTCTCCGATGGCATTAAAAAAAAACAAAAAAAACTGCCTTTTGGCTTTGCTGGCGGGAGTAGAATAAAACTCTACCTCCTGGCACTAGAAATGATTGAATTTATTGGACTAGCTGACTTTAAGAATTGATTGCAAAGTTCCTAAAAATTCTATCATCACCAACATTTCTAGAGCTATAGGGAACATATTTTAAAAAAAAAGGATTGCATTTGCTTATGTAGTTTTGAATTTAAGTTCAAAGTAGAAGTTGAAATTTCAACTCGAGAAATTTTGACTTGAAGTTAAACTTAATTTATGCAAAAACACAATATTCTTTTCTTTTTTGTAGTATACTCTGGACCCTTTTCTATTTCTCCAGCAATTTTGGTGATGATATCATTCTCAGGGGCTTTGCAGTTAACTCACAGTTGAATCATCTCTACCTGGCACTGGCCTTGGGCTTGGCTGAAGGAAAATACAGTTAATACTACATGGCTCAATCCTGCATACTTTGCTGGAACATGCTATATATTCATTTTCAAATTAATGTAGTGCATTTTATAGTTTGTAAATTAGAGTTAATATGTAACTCACCATACAGGCAAAATTATTTTATTTTAATAAATATTTTTTAAATAAAACTATTCATGTCCACCAAATCAGTATCGGTCATATCATCCAGTAATAAAAAAAAACATCAATCTTCAGGACCCATGATGATATTAACCCATCTCATGCTGGCTTTCACATGACAGATGACCCTGATCTATTGTGATAGAATGGATAATACTGATTGATGCAAAGACTATGACTTTAACAATGGTATGACTTAGCTTACCCGTACTATTACTGCAATTACAATAATTGCAATTACTAAAATCTGTTGTTAAACGTTCTTATTTAACTACATATATTATATTATTAAATTTTGCACACCCCTATACCCATTCATGCACAAGGGAAGTAACCAAAAAGGATTTGTGTTGGCACATGTTTGTATGGCTGACATGAAAAAAGTTTTACCATATTTATTTAATACTGTTAAGATTCACTGATTAAATGTTGATTTTGCAAGGTTATCAATCTCTATTCCTTAAGTTAATCAGCCATATAGTGTCAGCAAACGACACTGATGTATTTTCTGGTGGTTTACCTTTGAGATTTTTCTGGGATTCTGATCTCTTAGCCCTGGCAGGTTCACTGAACTGTATACTGCTGCCCTACTCATTGTGTCTCCAGAGGTTTCTTTTCACACACAGTTCCCCTAAGCTACGTCAGATTTAAGGTTTGTATAATAGACGTGCTTGGTGCTCATGAGAACTTGTCTTTGGAACAGATTCATTCAATGTTGTTATACATTGCTTTGATGATTTGCACCCTAGAAAACTATTTAAAATGTATTTTTGTTATGTTATGTATCTTTTTTGTGTTACCACATATTGATTATTCAAACATAATAGAGGACATTTTATTCATACATCATTGATGTAAACACTTACACTTAAACAGTTTATTCCATGCGGTTCATCTATATGCCAAAAAAAATTTCATTCCTGATAAACAAATGTTGTCCCTGATTCTTCATTTTGTGGAGAAACATAGGACCTTTACAAATTGTCACCAGTTCATACTAAAGCATTATTTAGGAAACCATTTTGCTGTCGTTTTTAATTAATCCATCTACTTCCATCTACTATTGCCATAGGCAGGTTTCTCCCGCAGGTTTCTGGAGCATGCAGGTGTGGAGGGTCCTGGCGGCCCAGCTGGCATATTCACAGAGATCGCATACGCAAATGCGATGCTCGCGAATATGTGCATGACTAGCATCCCTCCTGATCGACAATTTTCCCACCCCGGTCGACAGTGGGGCCTAGGCAAAAATTGGCATAGGGCCCCCACAGGCTAGAAAGGGCCCTGGCCACAGGTTCTTACAACTCTAAAGCCCCCCATACATGTTAAGATTTTCACCCAATTTTTAGACTGATCAATCGGTCAACAAATCTGGTAAAAATCGGCCTGGCACCTTTTGTGTGCCAGTCTACCCACTGTGTTCTCGTCTCTGTCTGGTCCCCGCAAAAGTGTAGCCAGGGGGGCTGTCAGAGCCGAGAACACAGTGGAGATGCTGGCACACAAAGGAGCCGTTCCATATACCTGTTTGCAGCAGCGGCTGTCTCCTTCTGCTGATACGGAGCCGGTGATTGACATACTGCACTAAGTTGAACATGCGCTGGACATGTCCGGCGGATCAGCAGAATGAGAAGCAGCTGCTACTGCAGACAAGTATGTGGAATGGCTCCGCCGAGAATGCAGTGGGGACATGGACTCTGGTACCCATCCAAAGTAATTATATAGATCTAAGAAATTACAGACATGTCCATAATGGCTTAGATCGATATGGTGGCAGATTTCGGCCCGAATAACACTTTTAAGCACCCAATTTTCCACCTGATTTTTCGGTCTGTGCACGCACGCCGGTTGATCCACCACGTACACCTGATCAGCCGCACACGCCGGTAGATCATGTGAAAATCTAAGCATGAATGTGGGGCTTTAAACATTTTGTTGCTTTAATACAAATGCAATTATGCATAGATCACAGATTCCTCTGCAGGCCCGTGTGGCGAAGTGTGCTCTCTAGTGACACCAGTTTTGTGGCAAAAATTGGTTACTTCAGGGATTTTTTCATATGAAACACATGAAATATTTTTTTCATGATTTTATGCTCTAAAACTGGGTGCTTCTTATGGTCTAAAAATATGGTAATTGGAGTCCACCTGTGGTTAATTCAGTTGATTGGACATGATTTAGAAAGGCACACACCTGTCTATATAAGATCTATGTCAGATCACAAACCAAGCATAAATTCAAAGCAATTGTCTGTAGACCACCAAGACATAGTTGTCTGCACAAATCTAGAGAAAGTTACAAAAATATATCTGCTACTTTGAAACTCCCAGTGAGCACAGTGGACTCCATCATCCATAATTGGTTCTAAACTACCATGACTCTTCCATCTAAAGTGAGGGATTGGGGAAGAAGCACCTAAGTCAGGGAGGTGACCAAGAACTCAATAGTCACTGTGTCAGAGGTCCTCTGTGGAGAGATAAGAACCTTCCAGAAGGACAACCACCTCTGCAGCAATAAGGCATGTATGGTACTAAGCCACTCCTTAATAAAATGCACATGGCTGCCCACCTGGAGATTGAATTGAATGAATTTTCTGATGAGACAAAATTTCACTCTTTGGCATGAATGCCAGGCATCACATTTGGCGGAAACCAGACTCTGCTTATCGCCAGGCCAATGCCATCCCTCCAGTGAAGCATGTTGGTGGCAGCATCATGCTGCAGGGTGTTTTTCAGGGGCAGAAACTGGGAGACTAGTCATGATAAAGGGAAAGATGACTGCAGCAATGTACAGAGACATCCTAGATAAAAAAAACCTGCACCAGGGAGTCAAGATGTGGCTTGCAGGTGATTATTTAAATGAATATGGTCCAATATGTGCTGACATCATTAGCCTGGTGCAGGGGGTGCATGTAGCACTGGGTGACACAATTTTACTTTCTTAAGAGGGGTATGTCAGGATCCAGGACAAGGAGGCGACCAGGCAAATTGCACACAATGAGATCCAGACAGATTTGGTGGTGACAAAACAAACAGATTTATTGAAAAGACTTACAGGTACGAACACACAGAAACAGGTGCAAAAATCCAGGGGTATCCGGGTTCAGGGTAAAGTCCACGGGTATCACGGTTCATAAACATAAAGCCAGGGGAAGCACAAGGTTCAGAAAAGCACAAAGAAACAGACACAGATCCAGATCCAAGTCCAAATGAACAGCCCCCATGGCCTGGATGGAGCTCACCTAAATAGCACTAAGCTAACGAGGGAGGAGTGAGCCCCACCCAGCCCATGCCTGCAGGGAGCCACCTGCTGGTGATGACCAGTACAGCCAGGGTCCTAACAGTACCCCCCTCCTAAGGAGTGGCCACTAGATGCTCCAAGCCGCCCGGGTACCGTGGCGGCAACACCCCCCAGGGTCAAACACAAAAGCATCGCAGACTCTGGCGCAGGTGGATCACCGGAGCACTACTCGGCACAGGATCACCCGGAGCACTTTGGCGCATGATCACATTGGAGCAGACTTCAGGAAGAGCGCAGTATCACCTGGAGCAGTACTCGAGTGCGCAGATAACTGAGCAACTCGGGGCGCAGGATCACTGGAGTCAGACTCGGCGGCAGAGAAATCAACACCGAGCAGACTCGTGTGCGCAGGTATCTACCTCTGGAGTCGGAGCTCGGATGCAGGGCACCTCCCTGGAAGCGGAGATCGGGTGTGCAGGTCGGACCCTCTCTGGAGCAGGTGCTAGGGCACCTCCTCTGGAGCGGTGGTGCAGGGCAAACCTCCTCTGGATCTGGGGTGCAGGGCACCAGGGTGCCCATGGGTATCCGCGATTCAGGGTAAAGTCCACGGTATCCGGTTTCATAACATAAAGCCAGGGGAAGCACAAGGTTCATAATGAGCACAAAGAAACAACACATAATCCCTAATCCAAGTCCCAAATGAACACCCCCATGGCCTGGATGGAGCTCACCTAAATAGCACTAAGCTAACGAGGGAGAAGTGAGCTCCACCCAGCCCATGCCAGCAGGGAGCCACCTGCTGGTGATGACCAGTACAGCCAGGGTCCTAACAGGGTAAGAAACCACAAACATTTTACAACCAGAGCCTTTTTTTATACAAGGGCTTTAGAACGGAAAACCTTTTCAATAATCACAACTGCAATGTTAGCGTGACAGCTGCAGCACAGTCTTTGGCTTAGCCCTTGTGAATGGTCCTGCCCTTCTGCCTGTTCATGGGAAATCTCATCCCTTTATTTGTGGGGAGAATACAGTGTAGTAATATCTAGGGCTAAGCTAAGTAAAATGAGAAACTTTAGCCTAATATCATGTAGTATGTGTATTATATATATATATATATATATATATATATATATATATACACACACACAGCATTGCTATACGATTTGATACCCATTAGTCACAGCATGACATACAGTGGGGCGAAAAAATATTGAATCAGCCACCAATTGTGCAAGCTTTTTTGACCAAAAAGTTCTACTTTGGTTTCATCTGACCATATGACATTCTCCCAATCCTCTTCTGGATCATCCAAATGCTCTCTAGCAAACTTCAGATTGACCCTGACATGTCCTGGCTTAAGCAGGGGGACACTTCTGGCACTGTAGGATTTGTGTCCCTGGCAGCGTAGTGTGTTATTGATGGTAACCTTTGTTACTTTGGTCCCAGCTCTCTGCATGTCATTCACTAAATCCCCCTGTGTGGTTCTGGGATTTTATCTCACCCTTCATGTGATAATCTTGACCCCATGTGTTGTGGAACCTGTGTGGAGCCCCAGATCGAGGGAGATTGTTAGTGGTCTTGTATGTGTTCCATTTTCTAATTATTGCTCCCACAGTTGATTTCTTTACACCAAGCTGCTTGCCTATTGCCATTTTGTTTCTGGTGTCCTTCGGCAACTCTTTGGTCTTGGCCATAGTGGAGTTTGGAGTGTGGCTGTTGTGGACAGGTGTCTTTTAAACAGGTAGCGAGTCGAGGACAGAGAAGATGTTAAAGGTCTGTGACAGCCAGAAAGTTTGTAGGTCACCAAATACTTATTTTAACAAGGAATTTACCAGTTAATTAATTAGAAATCCTACAATGTGATTTCCTGGATTCTTTTCCCCCATTCTCATTCTATCTCTCATAGTTGAGGTGACCTATGATAAAAATTACAGGCCTCTCTCATCTTTTTAAGTAAGAGAACTTGCACAATTGATGGCTGACTAAATTCTTTTTTGCCCTCTGTATACGCCACATGCCTCTATAGGGTGAGGCATCATAAATTGTGGTACCAGGCGACACCATACCTAATGATTCCACTGCCATAATGTGTAGTATACAGATAAGGCTGATATATTATATTGCATTTGGCTAAATAAAATATTCAAGATTTCAATGATTATTTTATTTTATTCTTGTTTTGTTTTAAACAGATACATTTACTGATCTAGTCTTACTATAAACCCATATAAAAAACTTGGTCAGTAGAGAAGCATAATATATTAGATACTCAGCAAGACTATATGGCGCACAGCAGGTAACAGTTGATCACATGCAAAGCTAATCAGAGAGGGTGACAGCCTATGTCATTTAATGACAAGCTGACATATTATTGTACCAGAAATTCTAAAGTAATTTATCATGTCAATTTTAAAGCCCCTTCCTTTTAGACATACCATAGTTGTATAAACGTAAAACATTTCAACAGTAAATACTATTGAAACCTTGTTTTTATTAGACTTTAGGAAAGCATGAGACTTCCAGAAAATAATTGTAAACATGTGTATAAACAGATAAAATTGTATACATATAATATAGACATTGCTTAAACAAGTTTTATTTGGTTAAATTATACAGCTTTAATCTGACTTAACACCAACCAATTTTGCAATAATGTTCAATAAAATGTACCTTAATGTATGTACTTTTACTATGCATTAACACAGCACCTAGTAAAATATGACTATCTATGCCCAAGGTGCCCAACCTGCAGCCGGGGGGCTGAATGCAGCCCTTTGGGCGTTCTTCGGCGGCCCCCTCTCAGTCCTCCACTTGTGACCTCTGAAACCTAACTGTTATTGCATAGGGCAAAGGAAATCACCTGTCCGCTGATCCCCCTCGTCCGGAATCTTCTTAGAGTTGGAAGAGAAGGAGAGGCAATAAACGTATGTGTTATGTAAAAGCCAATAAGCGACCCAGATGGCGCCTGAGCAAGTCTTTTGCCTCTCCTCCTCTAGTGTTGGGGGGGGGGGGGGATCAGCAGACTGGTGAATGCATGATACAAGTCAGAATAGATTGAGAATGTTATGTGCGGCCCTTTAGTGATGCTGAGGGCCTAACTTGTGGCCCTCCATGTCAACTCAGTTGGCCACCACTGATCTGTGCAATCATGAAAGTTGACCCCCCAATGCACACTACAGTAAGTGCTGACAGACCCACACTAAACCACACTACAACATACATAAAGACATATGAAAAAAAGGAATGTTAAATGGAAATAATTTAACATATTTAAGCAGGCAAATATTAGATCTTAATCCAAATATATAATATGTAAACACCTTTCACCTTTAGGTTGACATGGTGTATTTATTATAAGTATAAGATTTGTCATGTGAAAGACCTAATTCCCATTCACAGGAGCTTGTGCAGCAGTAGCTGCGCGTGGAGGCTCCCAAGTCAGCGGCGGCCACTACAGCGGGGGTTTCTCTTTGGAGCATATACAAGCCGGCTCTACACCCACCGATACAGGGCGCTCACTACTACAACAACTCGGGAAGCGGAACTCAAATCCATTCAACACCCCTCAGATTTCTCTGGGGGGCACTCCAGATGAACCCCGGTTTGGGCTGCTGCTTATTTGCTGAGATGCCCACACCCGCCCACGACGCCACAGCAAGACCGCAAGACCTCCCCTGGCATTATCTTAGATTCTGAATAGGCTTATTTTAACAGCCAAAGACCTATACAGTATAAGGTGCCCATGACCTGAGGAAGCCGTATTCGGCGAAACATGTAGCCTTCTATGCACCTTATACATCATTGCTTCTATGCCTATCTGTTAGATGATGTCGCCGCTATACCCCATGTGTGTTACGGGATAGCTGGCAATCTACTGGTTATACATTTGTATTACATGCACTTTATATGTTAGTTATCTGCTATGACAGTGTTCACAAATAAATAAATAATTTTATTTACTTTCAACTCACACGTATCAAACATTAAAAGTTGCACATTGGGTCACTACTCCAACCCCTCCAATTCCCTCAAGTCCCAAGAGGGAATAGAAGGTAGTTTTTTTGTGAACACTATGTACACTCCTATATTTATCACCACTTTATGTCAATGAAATTAGGCGTTGCAGGTTAGTTGCCAATAACTAGAATCTCCTTGGGGAATATGCAGGTAGAACTTGTTTAAACCAATATCTAAGTCTAGCCCTTTGCTATTGATCTCTGTTGTGTCATTTTGCCAAGACCTTAAGCTTTCCAAGACCCTCAAATAGACGTTTTTGGATATCTTTGAGTCGAGCAGGAGATTATCCAGTTTCACAGTTTTTATTAAGCTAGCCATACATTGTCGGATTCCATGGCTGATCGATCACCTATCCGATCGATTCCGGCGATGTCAGCGGGAATCGGAGGTCCGATCGATCGGCCAGTTAAGTGTGTCCGATCGCTACATACCACCTTGTCCCACGGATTCCTGGACGGTTCCGTGTCCGATCGCTTACTTCCCAAATGGCAACTCCCCCTGATGTGTGCTGAATCGGATCAGAAAGACCAACATGTTGGTTCTCTGTCCGATCCGATTCTGGGCCCCCGAACGATCGGACATGATCGGACGGACATGGTGGGCTTCACGTGATTCCGGGACGATCAATTGGCGTGCACGCGCCCGGAATCGATCGTCCCGGAATCCGTTGGGAAACAGACCCGTGTATTGGGACCATTAATTTACTGGCGGCTTCGATTTTGGCTTAGGCTCCACTATGCGTTAAAACGTACGTCAAACGCAGGGATGTTGTTGCATCCACTGAAAGTTAATGGTTGTGTCTACACATCCATTGGTGTGATCCGTCAGCTTGCATTGCGTTAAAATCAATGCAGGGCTCTGCGCCGACATTAACGCAACATAAGCCAACGCAAATATGGTGCATTGACGCACCCATAAAAATTTGATGTGTTGATCAATCCATTTATGGTATAAAAAACAAACACAAAAAAAACAGATCACTGACTGATGGGTTGCGTTTATTGGATCCATAAACGCAGTTCATCCTTAATGCATAGTGGAGCCTAAGCCTTAAGCCCCCCATACACCTTATACAATTACCATGCAATTTCTGTACAACCAACATTTCTTCTACCAAAACCATGTAATATGAGGACCTTTCTACACCTTCCAATCACTATGTATTCTATCAGAGAGGTCACTATACTACATAGTTGTTGGTGGGTCTCATGGAAGTTGTATGGAGGAATCTAAAGGTGTATGGGGGGGCTTTAGGGTATGTTCCCACACTAGCGATCAGCCTTGATTCTAATCGTGATGTGGAGCTGTGGGAGATTGCTAACACCCATCGATCTCCCGCGATTAGAATCGTGGCCGAGTGATTTCAGTTAGGAAGTGGGGGGTGGTGCAGGACATCTTGCCCCTCCGCGCCTGTTCGTGCCCATTGAATGAGCACAGTTGAAGTGACAAGCTATTTTACCCGTGCCCATTCAAATCTGTGGCCGCTATCGGGGGTGGTGATTGTGGTGAGCCGTGTTTCAGATTACGTGCCACAAACGCCTGTGGCTGATTGCAGCCCTTAACTCACCTAAATAGAGGTGGCTGATCGCCCCATGGCTGATCACATATGTGGGAACATACCCTTTAAATTGCACCAATTGTGTCCCGGCCAGACCAGCAGATTTAGCCCATAAGCTGCTGAAAAAAGTTAATTTCTAAGAACCCCCAAATTTTATCTCTAAGTTTCTTTCTCTCCATTCTTCTCTCCATTCAAGAAATATATGTTTCCAATTTAACCTTCATGCTGTACCAGGAATAGCCTCTGATGTCCATAAGGAACACTAGAGCAAGATTTTTTTTTGTCCTTTCAACATAAAGTCAAAGAACAGACTTTCTGGAGTGTGTTGTTAATAGAGATGATCGTGAATTTTCAACTAGTTTATTTGGAAGTTACATACATAGCAACTGAACAAGGTATTACAGAATTTCAAATCAACCAGTGACAGTATAAATGTACCCACGCAAGGACACAATAAATCACTGATCGACGAACCACTTTGCACAATCAATTCCTGACTGATACTTTGGATGAGGGCTGAGGTTATTGTGATCAAAGTCAATCTCAACCAGGAATTAATCTTTCATAAAGATCATGATATGAACAACACTATTGTTGTGTATTATGTAAAGTTAATTTGAAATTATTATTTTACACAAAGTAAAGGTAGAGTAAAGGTAGACATAGACGTGACACATTTTTTTGGGGGGGAAACCAGTACATTATTGAATGATCCACCAAAAAAAACGGCATGTCCAATTGCTTTTCGATCAATCTCTTCTTAATTGTTTGGGGGTTGATCGCACCAGGTAGGCAGAAATTAATTCCTGTTCGATTGAAAGGAAAAATCGATACATGTATGGCTACCTTAACCTCCTAGCGCTTCTGACGGCACTATCTCGTCCTGCACTTGCTTATGCAGTATTGCAGTTGACGAGATGGAGCCATCCCGCTTAGCTCAGATCTCCTGACAGCAGCAGCTAATTCCATTAGAGTCTATGGTGCGCTTTTGGTACAGAAATCTGGACCTTGCAAGAGCACTAGGGAAGTTAAACTGGTTCTAAACTCAAAATACATATACATTGCATAGAAATTCCTGGCACCAGCATGTTTAGTTCTATGGGACTGAAGCCAATTCTTTAGATCCTCAGAGCCGCCCCCCTCCAGCAGGCGTGGTCCTAGGTTGGTCAGTGCCCTGAGCTGAGAGAATCCGCCAAAACCGCAGAGCTGGGGGGTTACTGCATATTCCAAGCCACCCCCCTGCCCAGAGAGCTGAGAGTATCCAAAACAATCCCACCTATGACACAAGTGCTGGAGCATGGGAGGGGGGGGGGCTGGGTTGCAGTAATGAGAGGTGCGCATTCAAGAGGGAGAGAGATGTTCATCTCTGGTTCATCTCACAATCCCACGGGACTTGGCAGATGCAACTTCATACAACCTCAGGGAAACTTGGGTCAGATGTTTTTTTCCCGATTTTTTTTTTGTCCCATTCATTGAAGGGCCATCTCAGAAAAATTGCCCCTCCTGCTGTCAGCATTTTTATTTTATTTTGGAGCAGCATTCTCCCCAATAATTGGCAGCGCTACTGCCGATAGTGCAAAGTGACCTACCACGTGGTAAGTCTGCTTTAAGAGTTGTCAATCAATGTAACCAAGCTTGTGTAAGTTGGCATTTATGCAAAAGATTTTTATTTATTTTTAATTAAAATGATTGGTAAATGTTATTTGTTTTAGCAGTTTATACTTAAAGGGTATAGTTATTATGTATCAAATGGTATGCAGCATCTCTGTGATAGAATGTGTAGCAGATCATTTAAAATGCTTTTTTATATAGATTATGAAAAGTCAAATGCTTTATGCACTTGCAGTGATATTTACATTTTCATCCTTGAGTGAAAGCATTTATTAGTTTTGGTTTTTGAACATCTTATTTTCTTTTATGTAAGAGATGCATAGTAAACAGACCTTTTACATTAATGTTTGTAAGTTAAACTGCATTTGGCTGAGACTTTTCCAGAATATTTTATCATGCATGAAGATTATCTTTTCAACCATAAGGAGAAGAAGGCACAGAGAGTCAACAGCTTTTCCCTCTGGGAATCTCTGAGGAAACAAAGTAGACTTTTCTTTCATTTCTCACTTGTACACACCAGAGAGAAGAAAATAGTTGTTGTGTTCCACCTGGCAAGGAAATGGTAAAGTCGTAAATTTCAAGTAGATTTCAGTTTTTATTTAGCAACATGCATGATATATTATAATGTGTATAAAAAAGACAATGATGAGACATGTAGACGACTTAGGATAATAAAATACAAAAACAAACTTCATTTTTATGAAACACGTGAAAAGAAATCAGTCTAGGTAAATAATATTTAACGTAAATGTTTTATAGTTTTAGGTATGCCTGTTTAAATACAGCATATCTAAAACCAACCAACTGATAAGCTTTGAATAGATTGGCAGGTAATTAAAACTGTTAAGCTGGCCACACATCTTTAGATCTCTCTGTCAGATACCAACAACTATGTAGTTCCGGGTCCTCTGTGGTTGAATACAGGTAGACTTGATGGTTTAGTAAGTCTCTCATATTACATGGTTTTGGTAAATGTTGTCCATTATCCCATTCGAGAGACTGACAACTTAGACCCCAATGTATGCCTAGGAAAGCGAAAGTCACCAAACAGACATTAAGCATGGATTTTACTTATGGGAAACCTAAACTAAACTTTGAGTCACATGCCCTCATACACAACATGTTTTACTAGTACACGCCTTATTTTGCGGGACGGGGCTTTTTAATGTTAATTCTGATAAATATTATTTGTGCATAGTTCATGTTGCTGTGACATTGCTTTGTAACAAGTCAGCACTTCTTACTGCTCTTTATTTAGTGATAAAACCAGCAGATAAAGGAGGGAACATCGTTTTGATGTCCTGATCAATTTATGAAGGAATGTGTATGGACATCCTACGCAATCAAGTTCATGAGTACATCCCAACAGATTAATAACTAACAAAAACACGTTGATCAACTCCTACTGGATAGCTTACAGGCACGGGTTATTGACAAGGACATCTGTGATTTCCTTAATGTCCCCCATCCTGTGACTACTACATTTTACGCACTGCCCAAGATTTATAAGTCTTTGACCCACCACACAGGCTCAGGGAATGCAGCACTCACGGAGAAGGTGAGCATCTTTGTCAATTTTCACCTTCGACCGTTTGTGGAAGCCTTACCTTCATACCTTTGGAACACCATTGATTTTCTGAAAGCAATCGATGATATAACAGTTCCCCCCAACAGTATTCTTGTAGCAATTGACATCGAAGCATTATACAGTAGTATTCCCCATTACTCTGGATTAAAAACTATCCAGAAGTTTCTGGACAAGAAAGGAATGACATACCGTTTGTAGTTTATTCTACAATTGTTGGAATTTATCTTGACAAACAACATGTTTATGTTTCTCGGCTCCCATTACCTCCAGGTGCAGGGGGTTGCTATGGGAATGTGTTGTGTTCCCTCTTATGCAAACCTGTACCTGGGGGGATGGGAGCGGGATCTGTTCTCAGATGATGGATTGGCACCTCTATTATGTCACATAGCCATATGGCGCAGATATATAGATGACATATTCATGGTTTGGAAGGGGCACTCTTAAACAACTAGATAATTTCATGGAATTGATACACCACAATTTCTACAAAGAACATTTACTATGTCTTCATCCTCTACAAAAAAAACTTTCATGACACTGATACATACATTCAAGATGGAGGTCTGGCAAATACATTGTACAGAAAACCCTCAGCAGGTAATACAATTGTGCATGCTCTTGCCGTAACTGCTCAACAGACTCTGAATTCAAACATCACTCAAATTTACTTTGTGGAAGATTGAGAGCCAGAGGCTACAGTAAAAATTTATTAAAACATGCATATCAGAGAGCACTCAAGCAATCTAGAGAAGACCTGATATATAGTCCTAGTCGCAGTGAGCAATGCAAAACACAGAACCAAGATACTAGATTCATCATGTCCTATTTACACCAGCATAGAACAATACGGGACACTGTAAACAAATTCTGGTATCTCCTGACAGCTGACCCCATTGTTAAACAATTCGTGTCTGATAGGCCTTCCATCACTTTTCACAAAGCCAAATCCATTAAAAATAGCTTGGTTAAAAGCCATTATTCCCCTCCAACTAAACCAACAACCAGCAAAAATGGGACTTATCGATATAGAAAGTCAATAGAAATGTCAATGGATTACTGAGGGGGAGGAGTGTCTCCTGCCCAATGGTAGGAGACATAAAATACCGCAAAGGGTGTCATGTCCTTTCAAATCAGTTGTTTATCTTTTGAAATGCCCCTGCAATGCTTTCTATGTTGGAAAAAAGAATAGGGCGTTTAGGTTTCTTATACGCGACCATATTTGCGACATCAACAATGGCAATCTGTCAAAACCGATTGCTTGACACATTGCACAGGCTCACAATTACAAATGTCAGGGCATTTCCTTTTGTGGGCTGTCACATTTCCCGGACAGGGGGAGAGGAGGGGACGTTGACATGAGACTACTTCAAAGCAAATGTAGATGGATTAATGATCTGGAAGCTACCAAAGCCCCATGCCTGAAAAAGACATTTAGTTATGAATAGTGATGGACCGAACTGTTCGTCGGCGAACTATTCACGGTGCACATATGGCGAGTTCGACCCGCCCCCTATCTTTTTACATTGGTGAAACTTTGACCCTCTAAGTCACAGTCAGCAGACATAATCCAGCCAATCAGCACCCCCCACCTCACGGACCATCCTA
>CM070036.1:83472932-83505347 GCA_036250615.1 Ptychadena robeensis | reverse complement strand
AACTAAAGATCGCAATAATATATATACATGTGAAATCATTTTTATACACATATACATACATATCGAGGGCAATCAGAAATTAGGACATATGGGATAATATGGATGTACTTATAATTACAATGTCTTTTATAAGAAGCAAAAAGGTATCACGTAAAAAATTGTTACATCAACCCGTAGTAAAAAAATATAATAACTAGTAAATAAATACAGTTTGTGTAGTTCCCAATCGGTCGTATAGTAGATTATAGTGGTACTTCCGAGTTATCAGAAAATCAAGTATTTGGAAAAAGTGTCTCCCATAGATTAATCAACATCGCAAAGGTAAAAGCAATCTATCAGTCTGTCCACACTGTCAAATATCAGTCTGTCAACAACTGCAGATACTTACTATTCTCTAGGTGTAGGTAGAGTGAAGGTTTTTTTTGAGCGATTATGTGGATATCCGGCAATTCTGATGATCAATTGTGGGGTGAGTCGGATCCCCTGGTGTAGCCAAAACAGCCTTCAAAAAGAGTGGCTGAAGGCGCTCAATCCGGGCGCCACATATGGGTCTGGAGCCAGCTAGGGAGAATCACAGGAGTTGTACATCGGCCGGTATGCAGAGGTGACGAAAGAACCCAGATGGGGTTGCCAACCTTTAGTAACCCTGTTATTCAGGGTCCTGGGGTGCTTTCCTTTTCGCCCCATCGTTAGGGTTTTTCTTTTCATGAATTATTTGGCTAGGGCGTCCCTTTACTGTGCTGACCATACTGACACACCCCACCCCTTAGATATATTTTTTCACTGTCATTAAATATAAACAACTTTTTTGAAAGACCCCAGAGGCTGCAACATGTAAGCAAGAGGCATCACTATCCAAACACTGCCATAAAGACCAAGGAATTCTCCAAACAAATAAGGGACAATGTTGTTGAGAAGTACAAGTCAGGTTATAGTTATAAAAAATCAAAATGATCCACAGGAGCAACATCAAATATATTTATAACTAAATGGAAAGAACATGACACAACAGCAAACCTGCCAACAGCTGGCCGCCCACCAAAACTCACGGACCAGGCAAGCGACATTACGCCATATGCTCCACAGAGTTAGCTTTTATGGCAGGATGGCCAGAAGAAAGCCATTACTTTCAGCTAAAAATAAAAAGGCACTTTGTGAGTTTGCAAAAAGGCATATGGGATATTCCCAAAATGTATGGGGGAAGGTGCTCTGGTCTGATGAGACAAAAATTTTACTTTTCATCCATCAAAGGAAACAATATGTCTGGCGCAAATCTAACACATCACATCACCCAAAGAACATCTTCCCCGCAGTAAAACATGGTGGTGGCAGCATCATGCTGTGGGGATGTTTTTTAGCAGCCAGGACTGGGAGACTGGTCAGAGTTGAGGGAAAGATGGATGGTGCTAAATACAGGGATATTTTTGAGCAAAACACACTGCTAAAGCCAACACTTGAGTGGTTTAAGGGGAACCATGTAAATGTGTTGGAATGCGCTAGTCAAAGCCCAGACCTCAATCTAATAGAAAATCTGTGGCCATATTGAAATATTGCTGTTCCCAGTGGTAAGATGATGAAAGCTCATATATCCTTATCCAAAGCAAATTGGAGCTGTGTGTACCACAAAAAGTGGCTCTACAAAGTATCGACTTTGTGGGGGTTACATATGGGGGGTAAATAGTTATGCACTGACTTTTTCTGTTGTTTTCTCCTATTTGTTGTCTGCTTAATAATAAATAAAAAAATCTTGTGGGCAAGAAAAGAAAAAGTTGTGGGCATGTTCTGTAAATTATATGAATTATATTGACAGTATCCCCTGCATATTTCCCTGGGACAACCCCTACCAGGTCAGCAGAGGGAAAGGAGTTAAGCCTAGTCATTACTTCTTCCATGAATAAAAACTATTCATTTCATTACTACTACTTACTAAAACAAACATAGAACAACATTGTACATACCGTATTTTTCGACGTATAAGATGCACCGGCACATAAGACGCACACAGTTTTTAGAAAAACCAGAAAAAAAAGAGTTAATACGTTTTCACATCAATTGGGTTAATGCAATGAATTTAATGGATGCAATATTCAATTCAGCCAGAAGGTGTCACTAGCAGCAGTACACTCTCAGCTGAACATGTCATACTTTACACTGATCTACAGGAGGAGGGAGGGGGAGGAGGGCTGGGCTGTGTTCTGCTCTCTCCCTCTTCTCTGCCGATGTCACTGATTCTGTGTCCGTGGGGCAGCCATAGTGATTGCTGTTCCCACGGACAGGAGAGCTATAGATGCAAGTTCATCTAGCTCTGTCTTCATTGCCTATGCCAGTTCAGGGCTGGCATAGAGAATTACACAGTTCAGATGGGAGAGCTGGCGGGAAGCCAAGGTGCGACCACCAGCAGCCGAGTGGCCGCGGGGGTCACGCATTTGGCATATAAGACGCGAAAAATATGTTATATTGTATTTTTCATTGGGCAGTATTTGATAATAGTAACTAGACAAAGAGGTATGAAAATGTTGGCCACACATATTTCCCCATTAGAACAAATAAACCCTTTCTCAAACAAATTAATATAAAAAAATATTTCCAAGTATAGAGGTGAGAGTATGCACTGAGCTCAAATCATTGTAAGCCTACATGCATTGTTTGTGTTCATTATGATATTTGTATGCAAAAGAATTATCCTTGGACTTGGCTAAATCTATGCAAATGTGAACAAATTAAAATTGCCATTGAAAAAGTACTGTAACTTTAATAACCATTGACATACACACAGGGGAACAGTCTTCCCTGATCAGTATTTATTTTTTGCTTTGATTTGGGCATTGCTGTAGTGTTACGGTCTACCATTGTCCATTATGTTATTATTTATAATAGGAAACGTTAATGTAATTGATTTTAGTACAGACAGCTCTGTTCTGTGCTATGGAGAGGGGAGAATAAGTGGAAGGTGTCTGACTGCATACTCCCCATTGTAAACAATAATGGTCATTAAGTGATTCAGCATAGTGGACTGCTAAACAACTTAGCAGACTGCTTATTATATACAAAGGAAGGTAACACCTTTATTGCTTTTATTATTGCATGTTTTTTAAACAATACATTTCCAGTAGCTTCTTAAAGTAAGCCGTTATTTCCTAGTTGGACATCCAATATTAAGTTCTTTCCTCTCCAGCATTACTGCCCTTGCCCACCCCTTTTTATTTATTGGATTTCATTCCTTTTAAGTATGGAAACTCGTTATCAAGTGTGGCCATTACTTGAGGCTCATTTAAACTGGTGTTTTTTAACCGGCTTACACATTAGCCGTCTGCTGGTCCATTTTCAGGCTTTCGCCCGATAGGACCTCCATGGGGTCCTTATCAAGACGACCTGCGAGCACCTGCACATTTTAGTCAGTCCGCAGCAGCTCCGGAAATGACTGTGCACTCTGGCTGCTACACAGGAAACTGTGCAGGTGCTCACAGTGAAAATTTAACCTTAGGGTTTTGTTTGTGCAATTGACAGCCATTAAGGCATTTTATTTAGTGAATAGCTCGTTCCAAGCAGAGGTGTCAAAAGTACTCACATTCTAAATACCTAAAAGTAAAAAAAGTACTTATTGAAATCCTTTACTTAAGTAAAAGTAAAAATGTATAGTTTTTGTACTTAAGTACAAAAGTAAAAAGTAGGTGTCACAAAATTCCTTTTCATAAGTAGTGATGGCTCGAACCCGAAATTTAATGTTCGCGAACACGCGAACCCGCCATTGACTTCAATGGGAGGCGAATTTTAAAACAAAGGGACCCCTTTCTGGGCCACAATATTTTGGGAAGTTTGTTCAAGGGGTCAACACCGGACAATGACAGGACAAAGGGAGATCCCATGCACAACTCCAATACTTTTTTTTCTTTTTCTCCTTTACACTATAAATCCGCACCAAGGATTTCTGCAATGGATAGTCAATGGGAAATAAGTGAATGGATGATTTACCCTAACCGTGGTTGATTGGACCTATCTCCTTGTATGACCCCGCCACAAACCCTGGACGTTGCATCTGTCACTGTTTCTTTTCTGAACTCACTCCCTCGAGGGGGTCTGGAGGATTTCACACCGTCTCAGTTCTCCATGTGAGGTACCTTGTGCTTAGTCCTCCTGGGGCACCGTAGTGGGATCCAAAAATAAATAAGTTTTTCAACGACAACTTATTAAACCGATCGCTTTTGGTCTGATTCACTATGAAGCAATCGCCTTCTCTCTTGGGTGGCAACATGCCAACACACTCCATTGAGGTGATCTGCTTCATGTGATACGCAAGCCCATTCCCACACAAGGTAGCGCTCACGAAGGGGGTGGCACAGTAGTGCCTTTTTTAATGCCGCCACAGCCAAGGCCAGAACAAGTTTGGCAATACACTGCCTAAAAAATTGTCATCTACAATCGACAGAAAAATAGGTTGGTACAGCCGCTGTTGTAGCAGCGCCCAGAAAAATGTATGTTTTTTCTTCCAGGCAAATGAAAATTTACAGTGCGGCTTGGAACCCTAAGTTTGTGGCGGAGGATGCTTCAAGTCGGTGTGCAGCGTGGGGACCATTTTAGGCCAAGGCAATGTAATCAGGGTCCTTGTGGCTAGGCAAACGCTATCCCCCACTGGTCAGTCCTTCGTAATCCATGCCTCGTTCTCTGAGGAAGGTGAGGTGATCCACCTTTTTTTTGACCGAGGTCGACTTCGCTGCTCGGTCACCTTGCCGCCCTGCAGCAATGAAGGTCCTTTCCTACAGGACACTAGAGAGACAAGGACAGAAGTTCAAGATCAACTGGGATAGCTCTGGGCACAGTCCAAGAAAGTCTGCACACCCAGTAGTCAAGGGGTTCATCTCTTCTCACGTGTCTCATATCTGCAGTTTAGGGCCCCAGGTGTCCCTGCGATCTGTCGGTCCAGTCTTTCTCCCTCCTCAGGTGGATCCCCGAAGGCTGTTGGCGATGCGTAGGACTCCGCATGTCCTCCTCACAGCACGTCTGAGCGCCCTGTCCCTTGGCCGGCGCGGTAGTGTACAGGATGATTAAGTGTCACCTCTTCCCCTATAGAGTCCCACTTGTGCTGTGACACACCCTTAAAGAGCGGTGTAAGAGCAGATGTTGTAGCCTAGCTGCTCAACTGCCTGCATCCTCTCAGACCTGCGGGAAGAGCCGGTAAACATTTCCACTACTCTGCTTGTACGGGGTCTAGTAAGTGTGCCACCCCGTACAGATCGTTTTCCCTTCATCCTTTTTGATCCTGGGTCCCTCAAACTGCACGACACAGAAAGACCCCATTCGCACAAGGATGGATGCCCGAGCTAACTCATATATTCCTCGCTCCTCACTGATGTTCATGGAGGGTCTGTTTCCTCCCCCCCGCCACGTACAACCCACGGTCCCAAAGGTGACCACAATGAGAACCTGGGATGCCTGCTGAGGTGGTCTTCCTCCTCCTGAAAGCCACCTTCCTCCTCTGCTCCTCAGACTCCTCCTTCCAGCGTTTGCCGCGTTCCGCAACGAGGCTGCCAAGGCTGGTTCTGGTGATGATGGTGACTCATAACTCTTCCTCTTCATCACGCCATCCACGCCTATCCAGCACTCTTCACAGGGCAACGCTCAGAAGAAGGCAATGGGATGAGCGGTTCTGATTGCTGCCTTCGCTGCGACTGACAGGTTTTGTCACCGGTCTTCAAAAGGACGCAGTCAGCCTACAGGCATTGTGTCGCGTAAAAATCGTGCCAGTAAGGAAGGAAAAAGGAGGGGGGAAAGGGAAAGGAAGAAAGGAGAGGAAAGGGGAAAAAAAGGGAAAAGGAAGAGAAAAGAACGGGGGGGAGCCGAAAGGAAGGGGCAGGTATTACATAACAATTCACGCTCAGCACGTCTGATACACATCCAGAGTGAGGAGCAGGCGCTGATTTACATGTTGCGTTTCCCTTGACATCCTTTCTGCGACACAACAGAACAGTCTGCACTTGCGCTCCAGACCGTGGACATTCCCCACACTCTCCCATAGGCGCTCCGACACCAAATTACCTTTGCTGCCTCCCTCCCCGTTGCCGCCCCGCCCTCTTATCTCCCTCTGACTCGTTCTTTACCCCCTCCCCCCGCCTCCCTCTGTCAATGAGTAAACTCCGTATCACCAGGTTTCCCTCCTCCCCCTTTCTCCCCCTTTCCTTTTCCCATCCCCCCGTTCCTCCTCCCCGCCTCCCCTCCCCGCTGTGTCTCTGTCCCATCTACGTGGCTTCTTAATCCCTTCAGTTGCTATTCGTCCCACCGTGCCCCTACGCTTCTCCCTGCCATGCCACCTCAGCCATCCCCCCTACCCATCCCCTTCGAGGACGGAACATTCCCTCTCCGGACCAAGCCTCCACACTCCACTACTGTCATAAAGAGACGCCACGCTTAGTACTCACCTTCCCATCCACGGCTGCTAACTCACCGCCTCTCTTTCACTCTCTCCCAGATCCTCTCCCCCTGCCGTCCCGCCTGATAACTAATAGGCCCCTGGCAGATGCCTAGAACCGATCATCCCTCCCTCTCCCCATCCCCCCAGTAGGCCCCCACACCCTCTCGTCCCCGGTTTCACTAACGACTCACCCGAAATGGAGGGACATCTAGAGTGGGTGCTAGAAGAAGACAACGAAGTTCGGGGGGATAGGATCCTCCGTCCATCCGGGGCCAGCGAGGGACCCATCGCGATCGGCAGCTCCGACCACCTATCCCCCCCCTCCCCTTCCCCCCCTACGGTCCCCGACGAGTCCTCTTCCCCCCTCCGTCTGCATCCCTCCTTTGACCCTCCCGGCGACAACATTTTCGCATCACACTGTACACACCGCCAACGTCCTCAAGTAAAAAATAACAGCCATAAGTCCATCGTAGCCTTCGGGTTCATGATTCCCTTCGTACCTATGATCTCGATCTACTGTCATTAAGTTGTAAGCTCTTGCGGTACACTTTGTGATGAGAAGACACTGCTAACGTTGACTATCCCTAAACCTCCCTTATCTACTTCTTTTGATCTCTCCCGGCTGAAGATAGGAATACACCACAAAAAAGTCGAGAGAAAAAAAAACATCCAAAGGCGCGGCTTCATCCCTTGCAACATCATGTTAAGAGAATGAATAACTATTCGCTCATCTTTCGTTCTTCTAGGCTCTACTCGTAAGCTCTCTCCCTTTTGGTGGAAGAGTCACAACATAATCGGGACTAAGGAATCCTAAAAGACTTCTCCATTTATATTTTTTTTGGCCATCGTTACTGGACTCTCATATTTCCAGCAGTACACTCCCTGTCAGGTCTGCTCGACGTCTAGCAGGCTCTCCTAGCACCTGTGTGATCTATATACTCATTTAGTAGCTTTTCCTCTTGTTATGAGCATTCGATCCAGACGAGTGTGAGGGGGTGCAATGTCCAACGCTTTGCGTGTACTTAATCGCACTGTCAAGATCAAATCTTCCGCAGCGAAGGCACACACAAATCACTGACCACTGCAGCATCCCCTTCTGCCGTCTGTCCTCCGCTGAGTGAGCGTTTTGCCAAACCTCTGCGTGCACGAGTAGCGTCGGCAGATGTACAGGCACGCCTGAATGGATGCAGCACCCTGGTTCTAGTCCTGACACGTTAGAGAAGACTCAGTCCTGGTGAAGTCACTATAAGTCCCTAGGCGGCCAGAAACAAAAAAGAAAAACACAAAGACAAGGGGGAAAAAAAACCACGCAAGAACAACACCAGCACACTACACAAACAACGGCAAACACCTGCAAAAACAAACAAAAAAATAACTAAGCAACGGACAACAAAGTCAACCACTCAAAGAGGCAAGGAAGCGAAGTTGCTACATCTACAGAGTGTGAAAGCACGATGCTGACCAGACGCACGGCACTACATGCTAGAGCAATCCTTGCCCAACGGATCCCAACCTTTGCCTGGCACATGTGACATTGCTACTCCGTATTGCTCGCAGGCACAGGCACAACCACGCTGGCTACGTTTACGTCATCGCGCCACGTGTTGGGTGGTGGGCAGGGTACGAGCCACTGTCAGCCATCGCATCTATGCATTAAGGCTGGACAGGAGTGAGGCTGAGACTCCGTGTGATGACTCTCTGCAGTATTCACTGCAATTCAGCTCCCAGACAGCGGACACTTGTGCGATATCGGGCGTCGACTTGTGGACGGATGCCTCCCGTGGCGGTGAGCTGCATGGGTTAACAGATGGACGTGACGCCCAGACGCCATCAAGAGAAGAGGACCTCAGCCGAGGATGATTGGAGTAGGAGGAGTTAGAAGAGTTGCAGCAGGCCTGCCGGCAAGTTCTTGGCGTGCACCCAACTCGGCTGCAGAGCCACGCATTCCATGCCTGGGGGCACTGTCATCAGGTTTTTACCCAATGCGCAGGGTACTTGATGTACCTGCCCTACAGTGCCTTTGGGCAGACCAGGTAATCATTGGTCCAATGGACCCTTTGCCCAAACACTGTATGCCAGAGACTGCCATTCTTCTTTTTACACAAGGGAATAAGGAATGTGAATTGCCCGTTTGTGACAAACAATATTTCGGCCCTGGTACCTTGCCCCACTGCGGTGGTCCCCAATAGCCACAATTTTTTTTGAAGGCCGTCAGACTCCACCACTGGTATGGTAAAAGCTGGCGGGCTAAGAGTCCGTCAAGCCAGCTTTGTCAGAACACAGGGCAAGGGGTGATTCTGTTTTTGACACTTGTTTTTTTTTTTTTTTCGCTCAAACAAAATCTCCTTCCTGACACCCTGACCCGTGGCCAGAATGAGCTGGAACTGCTCAAAAGCGAGAGGCGAGTGGCTGGTGGTTTGAGAGGGGGCAAGGAGGAGACAGCAGTGGTTGCAGTAGTGCTTGAAGGATGCTGGGACCGGAGGATGCGGTTGTGTGTCCCCCTGCTTGTAGCCATGTTTATCCCAAAGGCGTTTGTGAGCGAGATCAATGTGCCCTTCCCCTCCCAAGCAGTTGTAACCGGGTGGGGTTTTTGACTTCCTCCACGTCTCTGTATCTTAATTGCACAGCAACACGTTGCAAATGGCATCGCTGCTATCAGCGGCAGACACCACCAAAAAATGCCATAACTGTTGAGCTGTTTGCACTGACTGCAATACTGGTGGTGGCAACAGCAAATGGGTTTGATTTGGCGTGCTGTCTGGGCTGACCCAGGTGCCGATACATGCTGCCCCTGACTGTACCACTAGCTCTTGCGATGACTTCCCCGGCTTAGTAACTTGGTCCCCTCCTCCTCTCCTCTCTGTCTCTCCATCTGAACTTTCCTCCCCTGTTCTTCCCTCTCTTGGTTGTGGGCACCCACGTGACATCCCCGGACACAATCGTCATCATCTTCTTTCAACCGCTTCACTTGTATCTACACCCAGCAAGAAGCGCAGCTGGGTTACAACAATCACCGTCCATCACACGCACATCATGTGTGTAAATGCTTACCGTCAAGGCATTCCCATGTCCTCGTACAAATGCTCCCTTGCAATAATGGGTTGGCGCATCACTCCATCTTCCTCTTCAAAAGGATGTGAGAACAACTCCTCTGTATGGGTAAAATGTACGGGCTGTGGTGCTAAGTTTGGTGGCGGCAGTGAATTGGCAACTTTGAGAGGTGTCATCAGCCGAGCCATGCGGAGGAATGGTGTGTTCCAAGGGTCAGAGTGGGTGGATTGTGGAAGATTGATTGGGTCCTCCCCGTGTAACCATTCAACGAAGGTCCCCAGCATTTCCTTGTGTTTGACGGTAAGTGGCTCTGAACACTGTCCAGTATTCTAGGGCCCAAAGGAAATATCCCACCACTACCCTGCCGGGATGGTCTGCCTCTGCCTCTGCCCCTGTCTTTTTATGTTTTTTTGCATACAAGGCCCCTGTGGCAGCAGATAACTCTGGTGGGCACTGGACAGTTGGCAACAGGCTTTAATGGACGGAAAGCCGTGCACTTTTTCTTAATCCCTTTATGGATAGGGTAAAAAAAATTGCTTGGGTATACCCTTCACCAGATACGTTGCTGGGCACTGGGCACACAAGTTGGCACAAGGCTGTCATGCACGGAAAGCCCCTTCACTTTTTTATTAATACCCTTATGGATATGGTGAAAAAAAATTGCTTGGTATTACCCTCCACCAAAATAACTGTGGCGGGCACACACAGTTTTTTGCACCAGGCCTGTAAGTGGTTGAAAGCACTGCAATAGTCCCCTTAAATAGGGTGACAAATTCCCCTGGGGGTAACAATGGGGTGCCCCAGATAAACTATGGGTTGGCACTGGGCAGTGTGGTCGCACACACAGTTGGCACAAGGCTGTAAGTGGTTGAAAAGCAGTGGCAGTAGCCCTTAAAATAGTGTGAAAAACTCCCCTGGTGTTTCCCAAGTGCACCAGACCTTATGGGTTGGCACCGGGCATTGGTGGGCGCAACCCACAGTTTTGGCACAAGGCTGTAAAGTGGTGAAACGCAGTGGTGCAGTAGCCCTTAAAATAGTGTGAAAAAATCCCCTGGGGTTTTACAAAGTGCCACCAGACATTATGGGTGGGCCAACTGGGCTTGTGGCGCACACACGTTGCAACAAATGGCGGTAAGTGGTGAAAAGCAGTGCAGTAGCCCTTAAAATGGTGTGAAAACCCCTGGGGTTATCAAAGTGCCACCAGACAAATTTATGGGTGTGCACTGGGCAGTGGTGGGACGCACACACATGTTGTCCACAAGGCTGTAAGTGGTGAAAAGCAGTGCAGTTATCCCTTAAATAGTGTGAAAAACTCCCCTGGTGGTGTTTCAAAGTGCACACCAGAAACCAATTAATGGGGGGCACTGGGGCAGTGTGGCCGCACCAACAGTTGGCACAAGCTTTAAGTGAGAAGCACTGCAAGTAACCCTTAAAAAGGGTTGAAAAAATCCCCTTGGGGCACAAATGCCACCAAAATTATTAGCACTGGCAGTAGGCATTGTTTGTGGATATGAGCTTGTAAAAATCAACGGCCAGCAGCCCACAGCAGCAACAGTGTAAGCTAAAAAATAGCCCTAATAAGGGCTTTGGGGTCTTTTTTTGGACTGCCTGTCCTGAACAGCAGATTATAGAATCCTGTAGAGGGAGTATCCAACCTGCAGATGAACACGACTAGCTAATAGTCCCTATGGATCAGCGCTACTCAGCTAACTCCTTCCTTCAGCTCAGATTTGAACCTGGCGTCTCTCCTGTGCTGTTAGGGGGTTGGTCCGTGAGGTGGTGGGTTCTTGATGGCTGTATTGTTGCCTGCTGACTGAACTCCAGGGCAAAGTTTGTTAAAAAAAATAAAATATGGGGCGGGTCCGAACTCGCTGTATGTTCGCGACAAACACCACGTGGCGAACGCGAACATTGCGATGTTCGCCGCGATCATTCCGCGGCGAACAGTTTTTGTATCCATCACTAGTTCATAAGTCATTTTGGTAGTGTTCCAAAAAAAAAATTCTTCTAGGCATACAAAACAACTTTATCATTTGCTCACAACTGCACTGTTTTGTATAGAGAAGATTAACAACAAGCATGGTTTTGTTCTAAACACCCATTTTTTTCCGCCCTACTTTTCTTTTTTCTTACTATTTTTCTTTTATTTTTCATCCCTCCCTTCTCTTCGCCTTCCCTCACCTTTTACCTCCTCTGCATGTCTTTCTTCATCAAGCTCTCCATAAACTGAAAAGCTTTTAACAAAAATCAGTCCATTGTCCGGTAGGTTGTGTGCAACAATCATTGTCATGATGTGGTGTAGTTTAATTCAGAGCACCATTTATTGCGAAAAGTCAATGATCATCCTTTGGAGCTTTTTTGCAATGCCTAGATCTTACCCTTAAAACCGTGTTTTAATTTGAACATTTGCTCTCCATATCACCTCTTCTTTGTAATTGAACCCCCTGCGCACAAACCTGGACTTTTGCATCTGTCCTTGTTTCGGAACTCACTCCCTAGAGGGGGGTCTTGGATGTTATCACCGGCTCAGTTCTCAGGTGAGGTAACCTTGTGTGTTAAGTCCCTGGGGGCCAACCGAAGTCGGGTAGGGCATATGGTTGTCTCCCGTTCAGGCCCGGGGGCTTTTCTATAGCTGAAGACCGCGCGGAGATTGGGTATCCAACCGGACCTTTTTGTATCCATGGGATCCTCGGAGACTCTCACAGTCGGATCGTCATCTAGTTCAAAGGTCAACCTCCGGCTTTCACAGTTTTCACACACAAACACACTCTGATACACCAAACTCCCCTTTAAAAACCGCACCGCAAACATTTGAACCAACTTTTTCGTTTGACCCCCTATAAATCCATCCCTTCTTGCAAGTTTTTTTGTCCCCTATTTGGGTGACCTTCGACCGACCCCGTTTCACTCAGTCCATCAACAGTCCCCGCAGCTTCTTTACTCTAAATGTATCGCCCCCGCTCCACGTGGATAGCCCTGTGTTATTTGTACCTAACTAGGCTCCCCCTTTACTTCCGCCCGATCGCTTTTGGTCTGATCACTATGACGCAATTCGCCTTCTCATGCTGGGGTGGTGCGCAACATGGCCAACACACTCATTGCGGTTGATCGCTTCATTGTGATATAGCCCCTTGGGATGCTTCAGGGATGCATATGATGTGGAGCCCAATACGCATCAAGAGAAGAGGATCAGCCGAGGAGGAATGGAGTAGGAGGTGGCAACAGGCCCTGCCTTTCCAGTCTTTGCGTTGTCACCAACTCGGCTTGCAAGAGCCAACGCATCCATTGCTGTGCATCTGTCAGCATTTTTACCCCCTTCGATTGTAGCGTTTATGTACCTGCCCCTGAAACCGTGCTTTTGCAGACCAGGTATCAGTGTCCAGAATTGACCCTTGCCCCCACCCTGTATGCCAGAGATGCCATGCTTCTTTTTCCACAAGGAGATAAAGCTTGGGGCTTGGCCGTTTTTTGAAAAAAAAAATTTTGACCGGTAACCTTCCACTGGCGGTGTCCAATAGCCACCAAATTTTTGAAGGCCTCAGACTCCACCATCTGGTATGGTAAAAGCCTGGCTGGCTAAGAGCCTCCGTCAAGCCAGCTGTCAACGCTGGGCAAAATTGGTTGACTCTGTGAAATTGTTTTTTTGCGTTCAAACATGTCCCTCACTGAACCCTGACCGTGGCCAGATGAGCTGGGACTGGGCAAAGCTATGAGGCGGAAGTGGCTGGTGGTATAGGGGGCAAGGAGGAAACAGCAGTGGGGTGGAAGGGCTGAATATTGCCTGAACAGGAGGAGAGGGTGGCCCTTTCGAGTGTGTGTGTGCTGCTTGTACCCATGTGTTGATCCTAAATAGGCGTTTTGCTGATGCACATTTATGTCCTTCTCAAACAGTTGTACCGAGGTGGGTTTTGGACTTCCCCACGACTTCAGTATCCTTTTGTTTGCACCAGGTTTTGCAATCATCGCGTGCTAAAGCGGCAGACAACAGCAAAAAATGCCACACTGCTGCGCTTTGCATGACGGCATACCTGGTGGTGGCAACAGCATGCCGTTTGATTGTTGTGCTGTCTGGCTGACCCCAGGACCATACATCTTGCCCTGACTGGTGCCACTGCTCCTCGATGAACGCTCCCCTTCTTACAACTCGTCTCCCTCCTCTCTGTCCTCTCCATGGCGGGCTTGAACTTTTCCCCCCTGTTTCTCGTTCTCTTGGTGTGGGCCCCAGTGACACCCACGGACCACGTATCATCGTCATCATCAAAAAACCCGCTTCACTTCTATCTGACAACCTCAGCAAGGAAGCAGCAGTGGGTACAACACATCCGTCATCACACCCACCTCCATGTGTGTAATGCTACCTGCAACGGCATGTCCAGTCATCTATAATGCTCTGGCAATAATGGTTGGCGCCATCACTCCATCCTTCCCTTTCAAAAGATGTGAAAACAAACTCCTCTGTAATGGGTCTAAATCTTAGCTGCTGTGTTTCTAGTAATTGGTGGTGGGCAGGCGAGTGGCAAACTTGAAGGGTTTCCGCAAACCGAGCCTGCCTGATGATTGCTGTGTTCCGAATCCCCCAGAGTTGGTGGATGTCTACGATTGAGTGTCCCCCCTGTTAAACCCTTCAACTAGTCCCCAGCCATTTCTACATTTCTTTTTTTTTGACTTTACGTTGCCTCTGAACAACTGGCCATTATTCTAGTTCCAAAAGGAAATTCCCCACCATGACCACGACCCCTTTGGGAATTGGTTTGCCTCTGCCTTTCATTTTTCTCTGTTTTGCGTACAAGGCCTGGGTGGCAAGCAGATACTCTGGGTGGGCAACTTGGACACTTTGGCACAATGGCTGTATTGATTGAAAGCCATCACTTTTAGTAAATACCCCTTTATTAATAGGTACAACAAATTGCCTGGGTCTTAACCCAATTTCGACCCCTTTCCACCATATAACTGTTTCTGGTTCACTAGTATGTCTCGAACAACCACCACCCGTCCTTTTCCCCTTCCTCCTCCCGTCGCACCTTCCACCCTACATTTTGTATAAATACACATACCCCCCCAACGGGGAAGTTGGAGAATGAATAACCCTCCGGGGAAACAGTGATTAAAGGTACAAGTAGTTGCAACAGAGAGGGAAACGGCGCGAGGCACGATAGATGAGGGATCACAAGAGCGGACTACAATAACAAAGGAAGGAGAGAGAGGCGGCGCTAGAAGAGTTAAAGCGGCCCACCCGCAAGGCACGCCAAGATGGACTAGCAGGAGCATAGACGGACTGCACTGGATGCAAGAGCGAGTCAGAAAGGAAGAAGGCGTGTGGACTGAAGCAAGATATAGGCAAGGAGTAACCAAAAGGCGCACATGAACAGGTGAGGAAACGACGACACAAGATACGTACCCATGCCGAAGAAACGCTGTTAACTGATATCCCAATAAGGAATGCGAGGAGAACGAAAGGGCGGGGAACCGAAGGTATTTGTTAACGGCAAGTCAACAGGAAAGAAGAACTTGGAGAACAGAGATTGGAGAACCGGGTAAGGCGTTCCTAAAAGAAAGGCTTCGTAGGAGAACCAGGAAGATCAAGCGAATATAGTGCTGGTACAAACGACCAAAGCCCGGTTTCAAAACGAGGAGAGGAAAAAGTGGTGAGGCCTGCAGCGACAGACAGAGAGGGAAGCGATGAATCCCAGGCTGATAGATGCACAAAACACCGGGCGGTCCGAATCAGGCGCGGAAAAGGGCAGGAAGGTAGAACGCCGCACCAAGTCACCAGTCCAAAGGCGGGGAGAGGCATCGAGAGAGCACAGCGCCTTCAAAACCAATACGCCAGCGTGAAGAGGGGGGACGAGGAGAATTCACGGCCAGGACACTGGACCAATAGAGAAGAACGAGGATAGACGAAGGATGTTGTGTAAATGCATGAGGGAGAATCGATGGGGAGAGGCGAGCAGGAAGGGGTAACCACTCTGTATGAAGTGAGGAGCGGGGGGCGTAGAAACATGCTTTTCACACACGATCGTACCCTCTCAGCCCTAGAAATTCCCAAGGTTTCCCTTTGCTTCTCCTTTAAGTATTGCCAGCTCATGCCACGCACCTACCTTTCCACCCGCTGGGCTATAGGAGTCTTGTCCCCACCTCTGATGGTTGGAAAACTTGGTTTTTCAAAAGGGGTCAAACCCCTGGACATAACATAACAAAGGGAATCCATACAAAACTCCCAAGAAAAAAAAAATTTCCACACTATAAATCTGCACCACAATTCTGCAATGAATCATGGGAACATAAAGTGCAATGAGTGATTTACCCCTAGACCGTCTTTTGATTGTACCTATCTCCTTTGTATGACCCTGCCACACACCATGCGACAAATTAAATTTAAACCGCTCGCTTTTTGGGTCTGATCCCTATTAGTGAGTGGAACCGAACTGGTTCGCCTGGGAGACAGTTCGGGCCGCGAACGTTCGCACTGTTCGCCGTTCGCCTCGCGGCGAGCAGTACTGGTGTTTCGACCCGTCCTGTTCTCCGGCCAGAAAGATCTAAATTCCTTCCTCCGGCAGGATCAGAACCTGCGAGATCGTGCCGGAGGAAGAATGGTCTTCACGAACAAGACCGGGCATGAAGCCGGTTCGCTGTAGTGAAGATTCCCGGCTCCAGAGTTAGGAAAGTTGAAACGTCAGTTACGTCACATCCGAGCCCCCGCAACCAGGAACGATGGCGTTCCAGGATGCGTGTCCATTGACCGGATGTGAACGTCACGACGTCACATCCGTTTTTTTTCCGATTCAAAATTCCCCGCCTGAGGCGGGAAATTTGTAATTTGTCCCGCGAACAGGGCGGACGGGACATCCTTAAAAGTTCGACCCGCCCTGTTTTCGCGGACACTCCGGGCGGGTGTTTTTGATTGGGTTTCGCCCTCTCTAATCACTATGAAGCAATCGCCTTCTCATCTTGGGTTGCGCCAACATTGCGCCAACACCCTCATTGTCGTGATCCGCTTCATTGTGCTACGCAAGCAACACCTTCACCCACCGACAGTAGCCGATCCACTAATGGGGGGTGGGCACACATTTACTGTGCCTTTTTTAATTTGCCGCCACGCCATAGTCCAGAACAATTTGGCCAAGTCCACTTTCCCATCCCAAATTTGTCTTCGTACAATTTCGACAGAAAATTAAGGTATGGTTAGCAAGCAGCCGCCTGTTTGTAGCAGCGGCCAAAAACATTGTATGTTTTTCCTCCAGGCAGAATGGATTAAAATTAAACATGTGCGGCTTGAACCCTATTGGTGTGGCGGAGGATTTCATTCAAGTTCTGGTCGTGCAGCCCTGTGGGGACCATTTTTTAGGCCAAGTGGCCTGTTCAATCATGGCCTTTTTGCTAGCCCACCTTTACTTCCCCCCACCCTCTGTCACGTTCCCCTTCGATCCACTCCTGCTCTTGTTTCCCCTCTTGTATTCCGCTCAATGCTGTTTCGTTACCCGTTTTTCTGTGATCCACACTTTTTTTGACCCGAGGCGACTTTCTCTTCTCGCTTCCCTCGTCATTTTCCTTCTTTGCCGCTCCGCTTAGCACATGAAGGGGTCCTTTCTTTGCCCACAGTCCGACACTAGAAGCTCCTCTCCCTGGCACAGGGACCTAGAATTTTCCCAAGCAGCTCGCAACTGTGCGATCTGCTCTGGCCCATGTTCCAAGTCTTCACCCCCATTATGTCACAGGGTGTTTTTTCTCTCGCTTCTCATCGTGTCAATATCTGCCAGTTTCAGTGCCAGGCTTTTTAGTCGCTGCGATCTGTCCGGTCCAGTCTTTCTCTCAGGGTTGGATCCCCGAAGGGCTGTGCGTCTGATTCTTAGGACTTCCGCATTTTTCCCTCCATCACAGCAAACGTCTGTGACCGCGCCCTGTCCCTTGCCTGCGCGTCAGTGGTAGCATGGAGGCATTAAGTGTCACCCTCTTCCCCTAGTCGAGTCACGTTGTTCTGTTGACTCACCCCTGTAAAAGCTGGTGTATAGCAGATGTTTGTAGCCTAGCTCTCATACTGCTGCATCCCTTCTCGACCTGCGGGAAGCCGGTACCACTTTCCACTACTTTTCTGCTTGTTAGCGGGGGTTCCTAGTAGTGTGCCCACCCAGTACATGATCGTTCTCCCCTTCATCCTTTATTGATATCGAGGTGTCCCTCCACTCGCAACGACAGCATGAAAGACCCCATTCGCACAAGGATGGATGCCAGAGTCTACTCACTATCAAGTTCCCTCCTCCTCACTGCTGTCATTGAGGGTCTGTTCCTCCCCCCAGCCACGTACCACCACGTGGTCCAGTCGTACGTGACCACATAGGAGACCACGGTGGGATGCCTGCTGAGGTTGGTTCTTTTTCCTCCCTCCTGACAGCCCACCTTTCCCTCCTCTGCCTCCTCAGACTCCTCTTCCACGTTGCCCCCGCGGTCCTGCGCAACGATGCTGCTAGCGCTGTTTCCTGTGATGATGGTGACCATAACTTCTCCCTTCTCCCTCTTCACGGCACCATCCACAGCCTGATCCCAGCCACTCTCTTCACGGGGCACGCTCCCAGTAAGAAGGCAACTGGGATGATGGTACGCTGATTGTGCCTTCGCTGCCGACCTGACCAGTTTGTCACCTCTCTTCAAAAGTAACGCATCAGCCTCATGCTTGCGCTGACGTCCCAGTAAGATTGGCACAAAAATCCCCAGCTCCCGCAGAGGCCTTGTCCTAGCACCCCTGGTGATCAGATACTCATTGACAGCTTTTCTCCTTGTTGGAGCATGCGGTCAACCATTTGTGAGTGTTTTGAATTCCACACGCGTCGCCTGGTCCGCAAATCCACCACGCCTCACTGGGCATGTTCTTCTCTTCATTTTTCGCCGCTGATTTCTGAAAACTGTCCGCCATAGCCTTGTGTATGTGGAACGCCTGATGGGCACACACCTTCCTAGCCCTTTCTTGAGGCCACTCCCTTGTAAGCCTGGGTACTTTGCCACAAAGGCGTGGCACAATTATATTTACACCTGTGCCATGGCACGGCACAAATGTGACAACTTTCCCAAATCAATGCGCCAACAGATTGCTTCGTTGTTCCACACCCACTTTGGCCAATCCCCCCAGTTTTTGGTGCGGGGTCCCACCCCCCCCCCCCAGCCCCAACTGAGCCCCCTGTGCATTAAGGCGTATGGAGTGGCTGGGTCCGGTTGGTGGCCTCTCTGCTTGTCAGGCAGTTCAGCCCAAGACCGTGACCACTGTCTTATATGTCTGCACCAAATCAACGGGAAATGTGGAATAGCCCTGGGGAGCTGCCAGGGATGCAGATGATGTGGACCAGACGCCTCAAGAGAAAGATGGAATCACCGAGGGGATGAAGTAGAGGGAGTAGAAGAGTGGCAGCCAAGGCCTGCCCTGCAAGTCTTGCGGTGGTCACCAACTCGCTGCAGAGCCACGCATTCCAATGCTGGCCATCTGGTCAGCAGGTTTACCCATGGCGCAGTGTACGTGATTTCCCCCCCCTGACCGCAATACCATGTATCAGTGTCAGATGGACCCTTGCCCCAACCTGTAAATGCCAGAGATGCCATGACTTTCTTTTGCCACAAGGGAAATTAAAGAATTGGGGATGCCTGTTTGGAAATTTTGTGTTTTTCGACCGGGTTCATTCCACTGCCGGTGTCCAATACCACAACTTTTTGAAGGCCTCAGAACCCTCCACCAGCTGTATGGTTAAACGCTGGGCGGGCTAAGAGCTCCGTCAAGCCATCTTGTCAAACTCGTGACATTGTTTTTTTTTTTTTCCGCTCAAACATCTTCTCACTGACCCCTGACCGTGGCCAGATGAGCTGACGCTCAAAGCGAAGAGGCCGAAGTGGCTGGTGGTGAGAGGGGGCCCAAGAAGGAAGTCAGAAGCAGTGGGTTGCAGTGCTGAAGAATGCGGTGACAGGAGGAGGAGGGTGGTGGCTTGAGTGTTGCTTCCTGCTTGTAGCCATGTGTTGATCCAAAGGCGTTGTGACTTGAGATCCATGTGCCTTCTCAAAGCATTGTACCGAGGTGGGTTTTTGGACTTTCCACGACCTCAGTTTTCCTTATTGCACACGTTTGCCCAATGGCTCTCTGTAGCAGCGGCAGACACCACAAAAAATGCCACACTGGCTGGCTTGCACTGACGGCCATCTGGTGGTGGCAACAGCATGGGTTGATGGCGTGCTGGCCCTGGCTGACCCCAGTGTCGATAACATGCTGCTGACCTGTGCCCACTAGCTTCCTTTTTGATGACCTGCCCCTGCTTCCCACTCGTCTCCTCCTCTTCTCTGTCTCTCCATCTGAACGTTGCCCCCCTGTTCCTTCCGCTCTCGTGTGGGCAACCCGTGACATCCACGGACACATCGCATCATCAGCACCGCGTCAACCTGTTCTGAACCTCAGCAAAAGGAAGCAGCAGCGGGTTACAACATACGTCATCACACCGCACCTCCATGGTGTGTTAATGCTACCTGTCAAGGCATGTCCATGTCATCTACATGCGTTCCTGGCAATAATGGTTGAGGCATCACTCATCTCCTCTTTCAAAGGATGTGTGAAAACTTCCTCTGTATGGTCCAATGTAGCGCTGTGGTGCTAGTTATTTGGTGGCGGGCAGTGAAGGGGCCAACTTGAAGGTTGTCAGCAAGCTGAGCATGCGGAGGAATGTGTGTGTCCAGGGTCGAGTGGTTGGATGGGAAGATGGGGGTTGCCCTCCATGTGTAAACCAGTCAACTAGGTCCCCAGCTTCTTAACGTTGACGTAAGTGGCCTCTGAACACTCATGATTGCGTATGCTGGGGCGTCTCAAATCATCGCAGCTGTAAGTACTGCTGGGGAGAGGGGGAGGAAAAGAGAGAGATTTAGAATAATGGCCAGTTTTTCAGATGGCCACTTACCGTCCACGGAAGAAATCTTGGGGACCTTTTTATTGACTGGTTGTTTACCACAGGAGGACACCCAACTTCCACATCCACCACCACTCGACCCCTGGACACAACCATCCGCCGCATGCTCACTTGCTGACAACTCTCAATTGTGCCACTTACTCACCTGCCCCCACAATACTAGCAACCACAACAGCCGGCCCTACAACATTGACCCATCAAGAGGAGTTGTTTCACACATCCTTTTGAAAGAGGAAAATGAGTGATGCTTCAAACCCATTATGCCAGCAAGCATGTAGATACCTGGACATGGCCTCTGACCGGGTATCTTACACACATGGGGAGGTGCGTGTTGATTACGTTGATGTTTGTACCCGTAGTCCCGCTGCTGCTATCCGTTTGCTGAGGTGTCAGATACAGGTGAAGCTGGTTGATGATGAATTTACCGCTGTGTCCGTGGATGGCCACACGTGGTTTGCCCCACACGAAGAGAGGAAGAACAGGGGGTAAAGTTCAGATGGAGGAGACAGAGATGAGGATTAAGACGAGTTGTTAACAGGGTCTGTCATCACACCAGAGGCTGTGGCACAGTCCATGCAGCATGTATCGGCCACCTTGGGTCAGCCCAACGCACGGCCAATCAACCCATGCTGTTTGCCACCGACCATTTAATGGCCGTCAGTGCAAAGCTTCAGCAAGTGTGGTGTCAATTTTTTTTGTGGTGTCTGGCCGCTGATCGCAGCGATGCCCCATTGCAAACGTGGTGCAAATAAGATTACTGAGTCTTGGAATCCAAAAACCCACCTCTTTACAACTGCGTTGAGAGGCACTGATCTACAATCACAAACGCCCTTTTGGAATCAACACATGGCCTACAAGCAAGGAACGCCACACTCAAAGCCACCCTCCTCCTCCTGTCCCCACCCAAGCATCTTCATCCCCCTTGCAAACCAACTGCTTGTTCCTCCTTGCCCCCCCTTCTCAACCACCAGCCACTTCGCCTCTCGCTTTTTTGAGCAGTTCCCCAGCTCAACTGGCCACGGTCCAGGTGTCATTGGGAAAGAAAAGATGTTTGACGTGAAAAAAAACAATGTCACAGTCTGAACGCTGGCTGAACGGAGCTCTTTAGCCGCCAGCTTTTACCATACCAGCTGGTGGAGTCTGAGGCCCCCTTCAAACAAAATTTGTGGCTATTGGGACATCCCGTCAGGGAAATTACCCGGTCCCCGAAAAACAAATTCCCCAAACGGCAAATCCCCCAATTCTTTATTCCCTTGTGGAAACAAGTCATTGCATCTCTGCATACAGTGGTTTTGGGCAAGGGTCCATCTGACCCACTGATACCATGGTCTTTCGGTCAGGCAGGTACAAACAATCACGTACACTGGCATTTGGGTAAAACTGCTGACAGCGTTTGCCCCATCAGGATGCGTGCCTCTGCACCGATTGGTGACCAAACCGCCAAGACTTTCAGCAGGGCCTGCTGCCACCTCTTCTTACTTCTCTTCTACTCTCCTACTTCATCCCCTCGTCTTGTATTTCTCTTCTCTTCTTGATTCTTCTGGCTCCACTCATCTGCATCCCTCAGCTCCCCGGGGGCTATTCCACATCCCGGTGCTTTGGTGCAGACAATCATAACTACAGTGTCCCACGCCTGTCTTGGGGCCTGACTTGCTGAAAGCAAGACACACGGACCAGCATCCTATACCAGCCCTTAATGCACAGTTGCTTCAGTGGCTTGACCCCCGCACCAACTGGGATTGGCAAAGTGGTTGTGTACAACGAACAATCTTTGCGGCATTTTAATTTGGGCAAGTTGTCACCATGTGCCGTGCTGGCACATGTTCTTACATCTCATTGTGCACCCTTTGTGCACATACCCCGCTTCATGTGTACCCTCAGCAGCTTAGAAGGTGTTGCCCATTTCATGCGTTTTCCTCACAAACGGCTTCGCGAAGTTTTTCACAGAAATTCCCAGTCGCGAAAAACATTCCAGTGATAGCCGCTTTTGATTGCGAACATCCCCGACGCCGTTGGAATTCAACACTCCCATGTTTTGAACCCTCCTGCCTCCCAACAAGAGAAATCCTGTCAATGAGTATCTGTATCATCCAGGTGCTAGACAATCCTCTCGGATCTGGGATTTTTTTGTTTTGCCATCTTACTGGCCTCTCATGCGCACATGCCTTGTAGGCTCATGCGTCCTTTTTTTAAGAGGTGACAACCCTTGTCAGTCGCAGCCGAAGGCACAATCACGCCCCTCATCCCATTTGCCTTCTTCCTGTAGCGTGCCCTGCTGAAGATTGCCCTTTGATCTCCTGTTGAGTGCGTTTGCAAGAGGAAGAGTTTATGGTCACCATCATCACCAGAACCAGCCTTAGCAGCCTCGCTTGCCCGGACCTGCGGCAACGCTGGAAGATGAGTCTGAAGGAGTCCCAAGTCGGACGGTGGCTTTCTTCATGAGGAGAAGAACCAACCTCCCCAAACAAAAAAGCATCCCACGGTCTCCGCCTTTTTGGTCACCCTAATCTTGGACCCGTGGTGTTTGTTCCGTGGCTGGTGGGAGGAACATACCCCTCAATACCTCAAGTGATGGAGGAGGAACTCTGATATTTAGTCACTCGCATCCATCCTTTTGTGCGAATGGGGTCTTTCATCATGCTGTCCCCCGTGCCTGTTGAGGGACCCCTCTGTATTCAAAAGGCTATAATGAAACATTCTGTACTGGGTGGCCACACTAACTATACCCACCGCTACAAGCAGAAAAGTAGTGGACATTCTTACCAAGGCTTCCCCCGCAGTATCTTGAGATATGCAGCAGTTTGAGAGCTGCTACAACATCTGCTCTACACCGCTTTTAAGGTGATTCACCAGCACAACGTGACCTCTACTATGGAAGAGGTGACCACTAATCCCTCCCTGCTACCAACCACTACACGCGCCGGCAATGACAGGCCCGCTCTCACAGACGTGCTCTGTTTGATGGCAGGACATGCGACTTTTTAGTCTCTATCGCTACGCCACCCCAAGCCCTTCGGGATCCACCCTGAGAGACCCACTACGGACCTACAATCGCAGACTACCTGGCCTTAACTGCCGATATTGACCACGCTAGAGAATCGCGATTGAAACCCCCTTGACTACTGGGTGTGCAGACTTGACCCTGTGCCAGAGCTATCCCCGCTTTCTTGCTCTTGAAACTTCTGTCCTGTTCACTGCTTCTATTTTGTCCTGTCAGAAACGGACCTTTCATTGCTCAGTGCTGCGCCATAGTGACCGAGAATCTAAGTCCCCCTTCGGTCCAAAAGTGTTGTATCACCCTCACCTTCCTCAAGATTGCGAACGCCATGTATTTCCGAAGCTATGACACAGTGGGGGATCCGTTTTGCCTAGCAAAAGTCCTGATTACATGCCTTGGCCCCTAAAAATGGTCCCCCACGCTGCATCACCCGACCTTGTCAGTGAATCCTCCGCCACCAACTATGGTTTCAAGCTCGCAATGTTTTTAATTTTCTTCCTATCTGCCCTGGAACATCACATTTTTCTGGCCCGCTCTACCACACAAAACAGCGGCTGCCCTACCATATCCCTAATTTTTCTGTCACAAATAACGATTTTAATGACAAATTTTTATGGCAATTGTGTACTTCCATTTCTTCTGGCCCTCTGCTTGTGGCTTGCATTAAAACAAGGCACATACTGTTCCCCTCCCCTCCCCTTCGTGATCGCTACCCCTCTTGTCGTTGTTAAGGCTTGCTGCGTATCACCATGATCAGCTCATCATTCCTCAATGAGTGTGTTGGCCATGTTGGCCTACCCCCAGATGAAAGGCGATTGCTTCATAGTGATTAGAGATGGGCGAACACCACCCGTATGTCCCCGAACATTGCGGGGTTCCCGAAACTTTTCAAAAGATGTCCGCCCCGTCCGCCCTGTTCGCTGACACCTTCAAATTCCCGCCTCTAGCGGGGATTTGAAATCGGAAAAACAGACTGATTGTGACGTTCAGTGACGTCACAATCCGGTCCATGGAACGCATCCCTGGAACGCTCCGTTCCTGTTTTTGCGGGAGCCGATTGACGTCACTGACGTCACTATTCCATTACGCTGAAGCCGAATCTTTTCACTACAGACCGCCTTTTTCATGCCCGGTCCTTGTAGTGAAGACTTCTTCCCCTCCGGCACATCTCGCAGGTGTTCTGAATCCTGCCCGGCGGAAGAATTTAAAGATCTTCTTCTGCCGGCCGAAACAGACTGTCGAACCCTACTGTCCCCCGGCGAGGCGAACGGCGAACATGCCGGTTTCGCGGCCGCACTGTCTCCGCGACCATTCGGTCCATCCCTAAAAGTGGCATCAACCCAAAATCTAATCGGTTTAATAAATGTTGGTCCCGTATGTTTTTGGCAGGGTCATCAAAGGAGATTAGGTTCCAGTCAAAATACGGTCCTGGGTGTAATCACACTCAATTGCACATTATTTTTTTCCCATTGACTATCATTGCCAGTAATTTTGGTGCAGATTTTATGTGAATTTTTTTTTCTTCTGTTCCTTGGGAGTTTTGTCATGGATTTCCCCACTTTGGTCCATGTCATTGTTCCAGGTTGTTTTTTGCACCCTTGAAACAAGTTTCCCAACACATTGTTGCCAAAAAAAGGGGTCCCTTTGTTTTTGTAAAATTCTCCGCCTCCCATTGAAAAGTCAATTGGCGGGGTTCGCTGTTCGCTTCGCCGGGTGTTCCGCAAACTTTTAAGCGGAAGTTCGCGTTCGCGAATGTTTAAATTTCCGGGTTCGAGCCATCACTAGTGCCCAAGCCACAGTTAATCTGGTGGAAGGGTAATACCCAGAATTTTTTTGACCCGTAATCATAAAGTGTATTCTAAAAAGTGCATGCCTTTCCATCCATTTACAGCCTTGTGCCACTGTCCCATTTTGCCCACCCATAAGTTATCTTTGCCTGCCACAGGCCGCTTGTACCAAAAACAGATAAAATGACCGGCAGAGCCAAACCATCCACAGGGTTCCCTTGGGTCCCAAATGGTGTTGAGATTCCCTTTGGCCCAGAATAAATGGCCAGTGTTCAGAGGCCCCACTTACCGTCCAACACAAGAATGCTGGGGTACTTATTGACTTGGTTTACACAGGAGGACACTTCATCCTTCGACAGCCCCCCATCGACTCTGGAACACATCCTCCATCCTCCGCATGGCTGCGGGGGGCTGCTTGACCCTCTCAGTGCCACTCTCTTTCGCGCTTCCCACCCCACAATACAGCACCACAACAAGCCCGCGAAACATTTGACCCATCACGGAGGAGTTTTTTTCACATCCTTTTGACGAGGAGATGAGTGATTTGCGCAACCATCGTTCCAGAGCATAATAGATTGACATTGGACAATGCCTCTGACAGGTACAATACCACCCATGGGAAGGTGCGGTGTGGTTACGATGAGGTTTTGCTACCCCCGCTCTGCTTCCTTTTGCGATGTGTCCAGATAGAAGTGAGCGGTTTTGATGATCGACTATGATGACGAATGTGTTCCCAGTGGATGTCACGTGGGTGCCCACACCAACTGAGAAGAAGAACAGTGGGAAAGTTTCAAGATGAGAGACATATGAGGAGGAGACGAGTTGTAAGCCAGGGGGAGGGGTCATCGCAAGGAGCTAGTGGCACAGTCAGGCAGCATGTTAATCGGCTCCTGGGTTCCAGCCCGACCAGCACAACAATCAACGCCCTGCTGTTGCCACCACCAGTAATGGCGCGTCAGTGCAAAGGCTCAGCAAGTGATGGCATTTTTTTTGGTGTGTCCTGCCGCTTTAGCAGCGATGATGCAACCTGTTCAACAAATACGAAGTCTTGGGAAGTCAAAACCCACCTCTGTACAACTGCTTTTGAGAATGCAACATAATGTCGCATCACAAAACTCCTATATAATCAACCATGGGCTCACAGCACACAACACTCGAAATCCACCCTCTCCTCCTCCTTGTTCCCAGCATCTTCCAGAACAAGCCACTTCAACCACTGCTGTCCTCTCCCTTGCCCCCCCTCTCACCACCACCCCGTCCTCCTCTCGCTTTTGAGCAGTCCGCAGCTCATCTGGCCAACGGTCAGGTTTCAGTGAATGACGCATGTTTTGAACGCGCAAAAAAAAAAACAATTCACAGAGTTCACCCCCCTGCCCAGGGGCCTGACAGCTTTGGCTGACCGGAGCCTTCTTATCCGCCAGCTTTTTACCCATACCAGCCCTGGTGGAGTCCCCCCTGAGGCCTTCAAAAAATTTTGTGGCTATTGGGACACCCCGACAAGCCTGGACATTTACCCCCGGTTCCAAATTTTTTTTTCAAAAACTGCAATCACCCAATCTTTATTCCCTCTGTGAGAAAAAGAAGTCATGGGCATCCTGGCATACAGTGTGTGGTGCAAGGGTCCATTCTGACCACTGATACCTGTCTGCAAAGCAACGGTCAGGGCAGTACATAACGTACACTGCCATTGGGTAAACCTCTGACAGCTGCCCAGCATGGAAGCGTGGCTTCGCAGCCGAGTTGGTGACACCGTCCAGACTGCAGGCAGGCTTGCTGCCACCTCCTACTCCATCCTCCTCGGCTGATCCTCTTTCTCTGTGATGCGTCTGGCTCCAACTCATCTGCATCCCTGCAAGCTCCCACAGGGGCATATCACAATGATGCGATCACCTCAATGATGTGTTTTTGGCCATGTTGGGCCACACCCCGATGAGAAGGGCGATTGCTTCATAGTGTCATAACCAAAAGCGATCGGTGAATAATTTGTCGTATGAAAACTTTATTTTTTTGGGATCATATAAGTTGATCTTTAAAGTCTAGTAGGTCAAAATGTGACAACACTGCAGAATTATGGCTTAATGGGTCACTCAGACTCAAACCTTTTCAAGTTTGCGGTGGCGTTAAACGGGGAGTTTTGTTGTATCAGGTTTGTTTGTTGTGAGTCCCGTAGTGGACCTTTTAAACTATCTGATTGATACGACTGTAGAGGTCTCCGAGGATCACTGATCCACAGTCCAGGTGGATACCCCAATCTCCGCTGCGTCTTCAATCTATAGACAAGCCCCCCGCCTGTAACGGGAGACCCATATGCCTACCCGACTTCGGTTGCCCCCAGGACTTAACACACAAGGTCCCTCACCTGAGAACTGAGACCGTGAAATCCTCCAAGACCCCCCTCTAGGGAGTGAGTTTCAGAACAGTGACAGATGGCAAAGGTCCAGTTTGTGGCAGGGGTCATCAACGGATAATAGTCCAATCAAACACGGTTCTAAGGTGTAATCCTCTAGCATGCAAACAGCTCAAAGGATGACATGACTTTCTGCCATAACTGGTGCTCTGAATAAAATACAACCATCTATGACAAGATTGTGCACACAATACAGACAATGACTGTATTTTTGTTAAAGCTTTTCAGTTTATGGTGAGCTGATGAAGAACCTGAGGATAAATTTGAGTTGAATTGGCATAAGAGAGAAACAGAAAAGAAGATAAAAGTAAAAGAGGGGGAAAAACAATGAGGTTTTTTTAGAAAACATGATGTGTTTAATCTTCTCTATACTAACACAGTGCAGGTTGTGAGCAAATGAATAAGTAAATTTTTTGGTATGCCTAGATTTTTTTGAACTACCAAATGACTTATATAGTGATGGACAAACTTTCGCCGCCGAACTGCTCGCGGGAACATCGCATGTTTTCGGCTTCGCCACTGTTTCGCGAACATACAGCGAGTTTTCGCCCGCCCCATATTTTTATTTTTTTTTTTTAACAAACTTTTGACCCTGGAGTTCAGTCAGCAAGGCGCACAATACAGCCAATCAGCACCCACCACCTCCGGAACCACCCCCTACACGCACGAGAGACGCCATTTCACTCTGTGCTGAAGGAGAGAGTTAGCTGAGATGCTGCTGCTCCATAGGGACATATTAGCTATGTTCAGTGTCATCTGCAGTCTACTCCGTCTCAGTGATTCTCATCTGCTGTCAGACAGAGTCCTAAAAAGACCCCAAAGCCCTTATTAGGGCTATTTTTTTTCGCTACCCCCTGTTGCCTGCTGTGGGCTGCTGGCAGTGATTTTACAAGCCTCATCTCACACCATGCCTACTGCCAGTGCTCATATTTGGTGGCACTTTGTTACCCCAGGGATTTTGTTTTTTCACCATATTTTAAGGGCTATTGTCAGTGCTTCTCACCACTTACAGCCTTGTGCCAACTGTGTGTGTCGCCCACACTGACCCAGTTGGCCCACCCCATAATTGTCTGGTGAGCACTTTGTAACCCCAGGGGATTTTCTTCACACTATTTTTAAGGGCTACTGCACTGCTTTCACCACTTACACGCCCTTGTGCCCAACTGTGTGTGCGTCCCACACTGCCCAGTGCCCCCACCCATAATTGTCTGGTGGCACTGTTGTAACCCCAGGGGATTTTTTCACACTATTTTAAGGGCTACGCACTGCTTTTCCACCACTTACAGCCTTGTTGCCAACTGTGTGTGCGCCCCACATGCCCCAGTGCCCCCCACCCATAATTTATCTGGTGGCACTTTGTAACCCCAGGGATTTTTTTCACACTATTTTTTAAGGGCTACTGCACTGCTTTTTCACCACTTACACCGCCTTGGTGCCAACTGTGGTGTGCGCCCACCTGTCCCTGTGCCCACCCATACTTGTTCTGGTGGCACTTGTTGTAACCCCAGGGATTTTTTTTTCACACTTTTTTAAGGGCTTTACTGCACTTGGCGTTTTCATTCCACTTCCACAGCCTTGTGGCCAACTGTGTGTGGCCCACACATGCCCCATGTGGGGGCCCCACCCATAGTTTATCTGTGGCACATGTTTACCCCAGGGGATTTGTTCACCTATTTTAAGGACTATTGCAGTGCTTTTCCACCACTTACAGCCTTGTTGGCAACTGTGTGTGCCCCCAGCCACAGTTATCTGGTGGAAGGTAATCACCACGAATTTTTTTTCACCCTATCCATAAAAGGGGTATTAATAAAAAGTGCAGGGCTTTCGTGGCATTACAGCCTTGTGCCAACTGTGTGTGTCCCAGTGCCCAGCCACAGTTTCTGTGGAAGGGTAGTATACAGCAATTTTTTTTTCACCCTATCCATAAAGGGTATTAATAAAAAGTGCACGGCTTTCCGTCCATTACAGCCTTGTGCCAACTGTCCATGCCCACCGCGAGTTTTCTGCTGCCACGGCCCTTGTATGCCAAAAACAAAAAATGACAGGCAGAGGCAAGGCAGACCAGCCCGCAGTGGTCGTGGTGGTGATATTTCCTTTGGCCCTAGAATTGGCCCATGTTCAGAGGCCCACTTCCGTCAACACAAGAAACTGGGCGGGACTTAGTTGACTGTTTACACGGGAGGACACTCAATCTTTCCACATCCACCACTCTGACCCTGGACACACCATCCTCCGCATGCTTCGGCTGCTGACACCTCTCAAGTTGCCACTCACCTGCCCCGCCACCAATCACTAGCACCACGAGCCGCTACATTTGACCCATCAGAGGATTTTGTTCTCACACATCCTTTTGAAGGAGATGAGTTGATGCGTCAACCATTATTGCCAGAGCTATGTAGATGACATGGACTGCCTCTGACAGGTAGCATTACACACATGGATGTGCGGTGTGATGACGGTGATGGTTGTACCCCCCGCTGCTGCTTCCTTTTGCTGAGGTGGGTCAGATATTCAAGTGAAGCGGTTGAAGATGATGTGACGAGGTTGTCCGTGGATGTCACTTGTGGTGCCCACACCAAGAGAGGAAGAACAGGGGAAAGTCTCAGATGGAGAACAGAGAGGAGGAGGAGACAAGTTTGTAAGCAGGGGCAGGTCATCGCAAGGAGCTAGTGGTACAGTCCAGGCAGCATGTATCGGCACCTGGGGTCAGCCAGAACAGCACGCCAATCAACCCATCGCTGTTGCCACCACCAGTAGGCCGTCAGTGCAAAGCTCACAGTATGGCATTTTTTGTTTTTGTGGTGGTCTGTGCCGCTGATCACGATGCCATTTGGCAACGTGTGCAATAAGATACTGAGCCCGTGGAAGTCCAAAACCCACCTCGGTACAAACTGCTTGAGAAGGCACATGATCTCGCATCACAAACGCCTTTGGGATCAACACATGGCTACAAGCAGGACACCAACCTCCGTCCTCCTGTCCCCAGCATCTTCAGCCACTGCAACCAACTGCTGTCCTCCCTTGCCCCCTCTCAACCACCACCAGCCACTTCGCCTTCGCTTTGAGCAGTCCCCAGCTCATCTGGCCACGTCAGGTTCGTGAAGGAGATGTTTGAGCGGAAAAAAAAAAACATGTCACAGAATCCCCCCTTGCCCGGTTCTGACAGCTGGCTTGACGGAGCTCTTAGCCCGCCAGCTTTTACCATACCAGCTGGTGGAGTCTAGGCTTCAAAAATTTGTGGCTATTGGGACAACCGCAGTGGAAGGTACCCCGGCCGAAATATTTTTTTCACACGGCAATCCCCATTCCTTATTCCCTTGTGTAAAAGAAGTAATGCCATCTCTGGCATACAGTGTTGGGCAAGGGTTCCCATCTGACCACTGATACCTTGGTCTGCAAAGCACGGTTCCAGGGCAGGTACATCACGTACACTGCGCATTGGGTAAACCTGCTGACTCGCTGCCCAGCATGGAATGCGTGGCTCTGCTCGCCGAGTTGGTGACCCACCCGCCAAGACTTGCAGCAGGCCTGCTGCTACCTCTTCTACTCTCCTCCTACTCCATCCTCCTCGGCTGAGTCCCTTTCCTTGATGCGGTCTGGCTCCACGTCATCTGCATCCCTGCAGCTCCCCAGGGGCTATCTCCATCCCGGATACGACAGTGTCACGCTGTCTTGGGGCTGACTTTGCCTGAAAGCAGAGAGCCACAACCGGACCAGCACTCCTGTCCGCCCTGTAATGCACAGGTGGCTCATGGCTGACCCCGCACCAACTGGGGATTGCAAAGTTGTGTGGTGACAACGAAGCAATCTGTTGGCGGCATTGAATTTGGGCCAATTTGTCACATGGGCCGTGCAGGGCACTGTCTTAAATTCGTTTGTGCAAAACGCTTTGTGGCACAGTACCAGCGTACAGGAGTCCTCAAGAGCAGGCTAGGAAGTGTGTGCCCATTTCAGGCGGTCCTACACGGCTATGGCGAAGTTTTCAGAAATCAGCGGCGAAAGAAAATGCCAGTGGAGCGCTTGATTTGCGACAGTCCGCCGAACGCGTTGGAATTCAACACTCCACATGTTGTACCGCCGGCTCCACAAGAGAAAGCTGTCAATGATTATCTGTATCACCGGTGCTAGGACAGCCTCTGCGGAGCTGGGGATTTTTTTGGCCATCTTACTGGACGCTCATGCGCAATGCCTGTAGGCTGATGCGTCCTTTTGAAGAGGTGCCAAACCTTGTCAGTCGCAGCGAAGGCACACAATCACGACCTCATCCATTTGCCTTCTTCCTGGAGCGTGCCCGTTGAAGAGTGCTGGATCAGGCTGTTGATGTGCGTGAAGAAGAAAGAGTTATGTACACCATCATCACCAGAACCAGCCTTAGCAGCCTCGCTTTGCCGACCTGCGTCACGCCGGAAAGAGGAGTCTGATGAGTCAGAGGAGAAGGTGGCTTTCAGGAGGAGGAAGAACCACCCTCAGCAGGCATCCCACGGTTCTCCTTGTGGTTCACCTATCTGGGACCCGGTGGTTGTACGTGCCTGGGGGGAGAACAGACCCTCAATGACATCAGTGAGGAGGAGGATCTGATATGAGTATCTTCGCATCCATCTTGTGCGAATGGGGGTCTTTCATTGCTGTCGTGCCTGTTTGAGGGACCTCGGATCAAAAGATGAAGGAGAACTGATCTGTACTGGGTGGTCCACCACTACTAAGACCCCCCGCTACAAGCAGAAAGTAGTGGAAATGTTACCGGGCTTCCCGCAGGTCTGAGAGGAGGCAGCAGTTGAGAGCTAGGCTACAACATCTGCTCTACAACACCCGCTTTTAAGGCGTGATGTCACAGCACA
>CM070036.1:83434935-83464973 GCA_036250615.1 Ptychadena robeensis | reverse complement strand
CCTTTCTCCTCTTCCTCCCCGCGGTGTCCTTGGAGTATTGTGGGGTGTGCGGTAGTCCCTTATCCGGTGTCTCCCCATGCTGCTCACAGGCTCACTGAAGCCAATTCAGACCGCTCCTGTGTCTCCTCTCATTGCCAGCTTTAGCTGCAGCTCGTGCTGGCGCGCTCCCGTGTGGCGCGCGTGCACGCGCACGCTCGCCTCAGCTCACTCCATCTCCGCGAGTTCCGGGACCTCCCCCCACTATAGAGCATATACAAGTTACATGTTTAAACTTTATAAATGCAAGAGACGGTAGTAATAAAAATAATAATAATTTAAAAAACTAATTTTATTAATGTGATGATACAAAAGAAACTGAGTTTGCAGAACATTAATGGGTAGAGAATAGAGATTTAAAATAATGTTAAAATGTTGACAAAGTTTATTGATATAAGAATAAAAATCCATATTATTATTTGTTTTAGGTGAGGCAGTTTGCCATTTGCCTCCTGTTAACTACCAGAGAAGTTACCAAATATATACAACTGCATGATTTTGTTATAAGGTGGACAATTACTTGCATACTATTGAAAACTGCCCATCCTGGATTGCTCATCCTACCAGTTTGCTGTGCACTCAAAGCATCAAGGAGTGGTCCTTATTAAGACTACATGTCCGGGCATCTGTAAAACTTTGTAAAAATAGCACCTGTACCTTATAGATTATGGAGGAACAAAATGAAGAGCTTGGGAGTGTTCATATGATTCTTTGGTATTCCACCTTTGTTGTGCATAGCATTGGCACATTGGTTTTACTTTAGGGCGTCTGCAACGGTGCTTCATGGGACCCTTCAAGCATGCATAGCCTCCTTAAAATTGGGGAAGACAACTTTATCTGTTGAATTGGAAGAGCTGACAGATAGTGATGAGCGAGCATGCTCGGCCGAATACATGTTCGACTTGAGCATTGCCATGTTTGTGACATGGCGATACTCATGTGTTGCTCGTCTGCCATGTTCAGATCTCCGCTCTGCAAATTGTGAGGGTCTGAGACATCCGATCAAGGGGCAGGTAATTGCTGCCCTCACTGTACTGCCAGCTTAGCAGCTGGCATTGCAGTCATTGGATGGCCGGAACACGCAGTTGGTTGCTTTATATTGCAGCTGATGCGTTCAGCTCACACACAATGAGGGACAGGCAGCGGGTAAAGCAGGGACAATTTTCTGTTCTCCAACTTTCTGCTAACTTTGCAAAATCATGCATTTTTGCTCAAAAGTCCTTTAAAGGACTACCTGTGCTCTATCCTTCAACTAGTTCTATTAATAAGTCAGGTCCACTTAATTTTTTGGTCATATTTCTACACCAGTTACATTAATAGGGGCATTATACCAAGTCCACTTGGTTTTTTGGTGACATTTCTAGATAACGTAAAATTATATTGAACATCTTCATTGCCATAAAAAATATATGTTCAAGAAAAAAGGTGAGCAATAAGGGACAGGAAAGTGCTCATGGTGCTGATGGTGCACGCAGAGATTGAAAAATTACTGTACCCAGCTCCATGTCCAAGCTAGCTGGCCGCGCAGGACAATACTGTCCAAGTCTGGCCAGTGCGAACAGTTGGTTGGTTGCAGAAGATAATGGTTCCAGTCGGTTGAGCACCACCCTCTCTTCCACTAGGTCCAGTCTCTGGTCAAGCATCCTTCCTCCCACCATGTTGAGGCTGGCCAAATCTGTGATACTACACTCGGATATTCTGGGGAGATCTTTAGACCAACACATTTAAATTTGGCCCTCTCGTCCAGAACGCTGTAGTAGGGACCAGAGGTATTATGTCCTGATTCCCAATGTCTTGAGCCTTCACAGTCCCAAGAAGATGACGGTGGTGATCGGCAATCATTAGTTCACGAAGTGGATGACAATGAGACACAGTTGCCAAACACAAACAGATTAAGGATGCAGAAGAGGAGGTGGTGCTCGATGAGGTCACTGTCCCAACATGGGAAGGTGACAATCCTTGCAAGGACAGTCGTACAGAGGGGGAGGGGTCCTTTTATAAGGGGTATAACATTTTATATATATTCTTAGTTACAATATCTATTGACATATATATATATATATATATAAGCCATTTTGTTTTGTTTTCTCCATTTTGTAGTTTAAGAAGATACATCTCTAGATGTTCAGTTTGAAAACAATATTCTTATAATATTATCAGGCCTGTCCTTGGAACATTGTAGATGGTTGGGAAAGGTCAGTGATATCTGTCTGGGTGTATAATATTGTATACAGAAACATTTTAGTTACTTTAACAGGCATGTGATTCATCCTAGAATCAAGCAGGCATTGTTCACAAAATACCTATTTTTGAAACATTGTAATGTTGAACAACTGTTCTTGAATTCCTAATATTAAAAAAAAAATTCACTGTATAGTTTATACCATATTGCCATCCAGCGATCTAATGGTAACATTACATTATTTTGGCCTAAAGGGTTAAAATCTAATTATAAAAGAAAATTGTCCACATACGATTGGATAACTTGAATTTTTTCGGGGTGTGTCTGTAAGGTTAAAGTTTTCGCTAAGAAGTGATGCACATGGAGTCAAAAGTGAATCCTGCCATCACGATTCCAAAGGGAGATCCTGCCACCAATATACCAAAGAAAGTTTTAGCCATCACAACCAGGGGAAATCCAGCCATTGAATCACAAGGTCTTATTGTCCATTATCTTGGTAAAGTATATATGTTATGTTACATTTCTCAACAGGCTGACGTGATACTTAGAAGGTCTCTGCTTATTTGGAGAGGGTGGTGCTAGTATAGTCTATGAAAAGTAAGACCTCTTGGTGAGATGCATACACCAACCAGGCTGCTTCTAAATACTTATAGTGGAACACTGGCAGTTTGCCATTAGCCTGCATCACGACCATAGCTTCTTACCTTGGAGAAATAATTGCCTTTATCTAGGATCTTGCAGAGTCTAAGTTTCATGTGTTCCCTACGTGTGTGATCTGTTATATAACTAAGAGCTTTTTAAATGTCTCACCCACATTCAGCCATGACTCCATATACTGCATGTTAAGGTAATTACATGTTGATGTTGTCATTTTGATATCTGACTTTCTGGTCATATATATCTTGCGGTATTATTATCTTTTATTATATGTGTATATATCTTTGTGTATGCTAAATAAATTTATATTTTTGTGTGATGATTCCCTCTCTGTTTTGTTGATTGCACAACCTAAATCATATTCACTATATTTGAATTCTGTGAGGTGAAAAATATTGTCCATCTCAGGAACTTTTCTTATGGTTCCACCATGCTGAAATCTACCCTGCCAAGGGGTAGGTGTTCCCCAGTATGGAGTTTTTTTAAGGAATGTGCAGACAACAAAAGAGTGATAGTTTGCAACCTGTGCAGTACCAAAATTAGCCGGGGTGTAAACACTAGCAACCTCACCACCACCAGTATGATCCACCACATGGCATTCAAAGACCCTAAAAAGTGCTCCGAACACTTGGGTTCACAGTCTACCTGTCACACCACTGCCTCCTCCTCCCTTGTTTTGTGCACTGCTGGCCAATCCCCAGTCAAAGGCCCTAGCCCAGATGCTCCGCTCTCTGCACCTGGACCAGCAGCATCTACGTCTACTTCCCTGTCCCAGCACAGCACCCAAATGCCAATAAAAGAGGCATTTGAGCAAAAATTTCCCCCAGCCCACCCTCAGGCCATAGCCTTGATGTCGGTGGCCGTCCCTAGGTACGCAGTCCCCAGCCGCCACTATTTTTCCCAGTGTGCCAAGCCAGCTTTATACTAGCATGTGTCCCAGAACATCACCCCAACATCACTCTGACCAATGCAGTAACTGGAAAGGTCCACCTCACAACACACACATGGACAAGTTCTGGTGGCCAGGGATGCTACATTTCCCTCACGGCACACTGGGTGAATGTTGTGGAGGCCGGGAGTGAGACGCTCTAAATGTGGCAGAGGAGGAGATGACACAGGGTAATAGCGATGCCACCCACAGTTTGGCTTCACTGTGCAACTTGGAGCAGGAAGAGGAAGAGAAGGAGCTGCTGGAGACAGTTGTCTCTGCTACAGAGGGTAGTTATACCCTGGGAAGAGGAGGAGCTGGTGAGTCATTCAGATGTCGACTTTGAAATCTTGCCTGTTGGTACTCTGCTGCAAATGGCTAAGTTTATGTTATTCTGCCTTTCCCGTGACCCTCGCGTTGCATTCTCACCCGGAAGGGCAGCCCAGTGATACAAGGAGAGAAAAATTTTGGAAGATGATGGTTGACTCTTCTTTTCTCCTCCTCATTCTCCTGCTCCTCTTCCTCATCCAAAGTGTATATATTCCCTGCACTCTATTTTTTGTTTTAATAGGATCAGCTCAAGTGTAGGCCTGCAACGTACATTTTTTTATAGGGTGCACTAGACCGCATGCACACACATCTAATGTTTTACAGTGTCTGCTTATCTGCAGGCACCATCGTCTAATGTTTCAGAGTGTCTGCTCACCCGCAGACACTGCCTTATAATGTTTTAGAGTGCCAGCTCAACTTCTAGCACTGGCATATAATGTTTAAGAGCACCAGCTCAGCAGCATGCACTGTCATGTAATGTTTTAGAGCGCCAGCTCAACTTCTGGCACTGGCGTAAAATGCACCAGCTCAACAGCATGCTCTGTCATGTAATTTTTTTTAGAGTGCCAGCTTAACTTCTGGCACTGCTGTATAATATTTTAGAGCGCCAGCTCAACAGCATGCACTGTCATGTAATGTTTTGGAGCGTCAGCCCAACTGCAGGCACTGTCGCATAATGTTTTAGAGCGCCAGCTCAACAGCATGCACTGCTGCATAATGTTTTAGAGCGTCAGCTCAACTTCTGGCACTGCTGTATAATGTTTTAGCCCATCAGCTCAACTGCAGGTACTGCCGTATAATACTTGTAGTGTAATTTTTCCTGTAATATTTTCTCAGGGAGGTTTGGGGTGTGTTTTTGCCAGTTTGTAAAAGTGGCGTAAAACTAGACAATTTGGTTCCCAGCAGTAACTTGGGAGTCCAAGATGCATCCATACATGGTCCGCTATGCTGTTTCCAGTCCATTTGGGTGGTGTTTCTGGTCATTTTCCAATGGAGCAGGCACCCTCCCCACATCTGAGCAGGAGGTGCCTGGTTGTCTCCCATTGACTTAGATTGGTCTCGGGTGCTTGGAAGAACACACGAATATTCAGATTAGTGTTGAGCAGCATATGGTATATTCGAATTCACGTAATTTTGCGAATATTCAAAAGAACATTCGAAATTCGATTAGACTGTATACCATTGCCTTCCATTTGCAAGGATTCGCGATTCAGCTTTACAGCTTCTCTTCTTCATTCTGTGATCTTAGCCAATAATAGCACTGTGTTCATTGCGCATATCGATTTGCAATGCACTCACATATGCGTGATGTATGTCAGTAAACAATGTTGAAGCATAATATGGCGGATATTCGTCGAATATATTAGACTTTCAAATATTCTCGCTCAACACTATACGAGATGTGTTGTACTGAACACCTGGAAACTTTGGTGCTCGCTCTAAGTTCTGGTGAAACCATTGCTATTTATTGCTGTGATGCAGTTGGAACTGAAGTATAGTGATGAATGAAGGACTCTTTTACTCTTCTGTAACTGGTATGTGCTGTTGTAAGAGTTACATTGTAGGCTTACACATAGAAATGTCAGACCACAGCCCCAGCAGTCCAAGACCACACCCACAATGCTGAAACAATGTATAGGGCTCATGTACCATAAGCAGTGCTACTGATATTTAGCTCTATAAATAGGGTTTAGAATGAGTTACGCATACTTGCTTTGTAATTTTACTTCCCCTGCCTCCCAACCCCCAGGTTTGTTGCCTGCACCAGCATGCATTCATGAAAATGTACACAACTACCATATCTGCAAAACCCTGCCAACTTCTGTGTGGCACTGTAAAGTCATCAGCTATTGACCTTTTACTATGCCCCCAGTGCCCAGCCCTAAACTCTTGTTTGGATCTGTCTACCCAATCATGAATTTTCAATCCAGTTGATAGGCTGCACCAGGTCACTCCATAGCACTGGCTTGACAGTAGAGAACTCAAGTGTCATGGCTGTATGCCTTAAAAATTAAATAAGGTAGAACTAGGCTTTTCTATCTTGAAAGCAAATTGTGAAGACCTAAATATATAGCTGTCCTACATAGGACGAGGGTAGATAATTGGTTAACACAAATCATTATTAACATAATGACAAATGAATTTATTGTTGGTACAAATCATTTTGAAATAGTCAGTTTATAAGTAGCTCACAAGCCACATATCTGTGGGAACTCCTCCTCTATATGAAACCTCAGTCCAAAGTTTTACATTTTTTGTGTGTCTACATTTTATTTAACACTTTACTATTACAGAAGACTTAGTTGCAATCTTCAACTTATTTGCCACTGGACTGTGAAGCTTGTGGAACTAGAATGTCCTAGAATGAGTTTTAGATATAAGGTTTATCATTGGATTACCTATGATTGCTGATATATATAAAGCCAGAAAGATCTCCTTCCCTAAGTAGGGAAAATCTTGGCTCTTACATTATGTGTCAACAACAGCTTATATCAGTATGTAATTTGTTTCATTCATTTGATGTACTCTTCCTGGATGTTTTCTATTTGTAGCTTCTGGAACAAGATGACTATTGCTAACAGGTGATTTAGTAGATGAGCTGGTCTCATACTGTTGCTTTAATTGAATCCTATTGATGTTTATTCAGTTCTGTGTACAGGTCAAGTGCTCCTTTATTCGGGGTGAAAGAAGCACTTCGACCTAAAAGAATGACATGACCCTTTTCGTTTTTTTATGATAAATAAAATAAATTGCCTGGTCAGCACTTTTCTTCCTTTCTCTGTAGCTTTTGTAATCCAAAAATGACATCAATGCAATTTTCAGCGGCGACTCGCTATGATTAAAATTTCTTTGCGGCTTGACACTGTAAAAATGAGACATTTGTATGCATTGTTCTAAGGCAAAAAAGAACGATCTAAATATACATGCACCAGGTCATTAAAAATAGGTCGTTCCTGATACGTCTCTGTTGTTTGAAGTGATACTTTTGTCCTCTTCCTTAGATAGAAAACCCTTAGGGTTTCATTGTAGTCATTAAGCACATGCGCCTTTTATCTCCTACTTTCAATTAATTGAATTGCAAAAAAAAAAATAAAGAAGGAAAAAAAATCAGATTTCTTTAGCAAAAAAAATATTCCTGTAGCCTGGTAGTGAGTGATTTACTGTAACAGTAATTAAAAGCGTCATGTCCTGGTCAATGCAAGCAGTACTGTCAGCCTCTAGCTATGGTTTAAATAAAATCATACATTGTACTTGAGACTGCAACACTTGTAAAGCACGGTAAGATCTTTTATTTTATTATATGTTCTGTGTTCTAAGTCACAAGGACAGGCTGGATGAATGTAAATATGATGTCTGCTAATAGGTTCATTAACTGTAGTATACATGGCAGCCCTATAAGATATAAAGTAAAGCTGTCAGTAATTTGTGTTGTGGAAATGCTTTTTGCTTGGAACAAGACTGCTGAAGTTGTGCTTACTTGAGGATGAAGCCATAAGTAAGTGGATGGGGCTTTTTTTTCCTGAAGATGAGGATAGAGAAGAGATACAGCACGGGCTTTGACTTTCATGTGATTGCGGAGAAGAGAAGATTATCAGCACTTTAAGACGAAGGTGTAGAATCACTGAGTGTAAAATGAATTTCTATTTTGATGTAAATCACAGCGAGGTAAAGCAATGCCGCTGACAATGATGCAGAATTCTTTTTTCCGCAAACAGAATAGCTTTTTTCTTTATTGTTCCCAGTCATTTCCATTGGAGCCATCGTAATTCAGTTGTGTCTAATTATAGGTACCAGTTCATATGAACTTATAATATGGTACCCAGCCTAGGATGGCTTCCGCTGCGGCAATCCTTCCATGTCTTTACAAACAAATGGGAATAAAGTGTATCTCAGTCACTGAATAAAGTACAAGATATAAAGATGTAAGAATAGGTATCATAACCTGGAAGGCTACATGAAAAGTTCCTGCAAGTGGAGGGCTTGAACTTTTTCAGTGTAAATTTGCAAAGTAGCTGTTACAAGTAGATACACAATAGAGAAGGTCGTGTTCTTCAGGATGAGTTTAGTTAGAAGACAATGACTGAAGTCCTAACAACCAGAATATTAGATATGGGTCATTAGAGGGTGACCTTGAACAAGTCACTGGAACTCCGCTGACTTGAGGCTTCGCAATATCAGCTTCTGTAGAACATTATTAGACAAGCTGAGGTTTACAAGTGTTTGGTAATACTGGGAGCTGCTGAGACTTAGCACCGTAATGTGACACTATATGGTGAAAGCCTTAATATAGAGAGAGCATTCCGGGCAATCCTTCTAATGGATTTGCTGTTTATACCCCGCTGTGCCTTCTTGATAAATAACATCCAACTTGACCTTTTCCACACAACTGATAGCAGGTATATAAGTCATACAGAATGAGTGATCTCTCTGGGTTTTTCATCTATTGACTGATCTCTGCACTTGGCAATGGTTACATTGTAAGCACGGTGTTAAAGGATTTCATCATTGTTATATTAAAATGTAGATCCTAGTCAATGTGCTTGTTTTCCAGAAAGGGGCATAGGGTGGAGGGAGACAGGGCTTCCTATAATTTGACAAGTTTGTCTTCAGTTAAGTTTATGTTGATCAAGGTATAGTAGGCAAAATTATGTTGTGTACATTTATATGATCACTGCAAAGCTATACTGTATCGTCTACTCTTATAATGACCCCATTGTGATACCTTAGATTAGCCATAATGACATACTTATTCGCTGGTTATGAAATCTTAACAATACACATTTATTTCAGATTGCTATAATTTTATCATCCTTATCTCGGGAGCTTGCTATAGTATAACAAGCTGGCCATAGTTTGTTCATCTGACCCATGTATAATAGGTGAGATGACCTAAATGAATATTTAGCTCAAATTATAATGATCTTTTTTCCTTAAGTCGACTTTACTTTTCTGTAATAAAGTGAGGGGTGCAGCCAAACCCCCAGCAGAAATATATACAACCTATCACATAGAAAACATTGCCCAAAAGAGCTTACAAGCTAGTGATATTTAAAAGCCAGGAAAGTTCGTTATGCAATATTGAAGAGGAATGCTTCAATCTGTTACAAACTTAAGTTATAGTGAGCACAGAAAAAACTACTGAATATAAGGGTCTGGAATCGAATAATACAAGTTTATTTCAGATTTCTCAATTTGTATGATCTCTGCATGGACCTGCAAACAAAATATGAAATCTACAGCGATCTGAATAGAACATGCTAGCCGTAGCTTTCATTTATTTTGCCCCTTGTCAGCTTGTCATCATTTGTGTTTGTGATGGTGATAGATGATGTGGGCTCAGCCATAAAAGACTGAGCTTGTGTAGCTACATCAGAATTTCTGTTTAGAGATTACATAAGGCTTCTCAACACGTTTTAAAAAGTGATGGGGTTCACCCTAGGCTCAGTAATGTAAACTCTGGAGGAAAGTGTAATTTGAAAAGCAATCCGTCGCTGCTGTATTGTACATTGCATTCCTTCCTATTTGTTTTCTTTTGGCTTGTCTGGAAGTGTGTTGTGTGAATAGCTCTCTGGTGTTTCTGGGACGTTTATTGTCTGATTCCTGTAAATACTATATAAACACCTTGCTCCATGTCACAGATAACTGTGAGCATGCTGAAGGTAGACACTTATAGGCATTTCTTTGTTACTGGGAGAAGATATTAATAAATAAACACATATCCCTCAGGACAAAAGCTGCTAGTACGTGATGGAACAGAGGCGATTAATGGGGCTGTGACTATTATGGACAATCATAATTTATAGGCTTTTAATTTAAGGTAACATGTATTAACGTGTGTCCTTTAATAGACAATCCCTTCTGTCCAGTGTATATCTGTATAGCAGTGTCATGTGGACTAAGAATGCAAGGGAATTTACATACCACGTATGTAATACATCTGAAATATAGACATAGTAAATAAGGAAAAGAAGAGGTACACACTGTTGTACATATAAATCATTTATAGTGTTATAAACGGTATTTAAACCAATAGAGAGGAAAAGTAGCACGATTAGTGTACATTTATCACATATAGTGTTTATTGTATATGAACTAATAAGGAGAAGAGGTACACACAACTGATGGTTCATACCTGTATATATAGCAGTATCACTTATGCGGAATATGATTAAAAGGTAAGGGGAAGTAGACACCCCTGATAGTGTATATCTCAATCAATCACATACAGTGCAGTACAAGGACTAAAAGGAACAGGTACACACCCCAAACCGTCTCTTATTAAACGTACAATTCGTTTAAAAAGTTACTGTGTGTGCTGAACGAGGCCAATGTAAATGATGAATCAACTTATAACCCTGTATGTTCATGCTAACGTGTTCATAGAATGAATCATGCTCAGAAAAAGTTCCCTTTTAATGTACTGTAAAATGGGAAGACTGGGCTAGACTAGAGTCTTTCGGCTGCCTTAGTAAACATACATTGTAATATTCGGTAATGACTTGTGGACTACCAAGGTAAACACCTCCGACAGACATACGGAAATGTAGAAGAGATATTAAGCAGAGACACTAGATAGATAGATAGATAGATAGATAGATAGATAGATAGATAGATAGATAGATAGATAGATAGATAGATAGATAGATAGATAGATAGATAGATAGATAGATAGATAGATAGATAGATAGATAGATAGATAGATAGATAGATAGATAGATAGATAGGTATTGAGTTTAGAAGTTTACACACAATATTAGTGGAAGTCTGCCTGTGATGTGCTGGTAATCAGTGAAACCCCGTGCTCAGTGGAGCTGTTCACTTTAACGTCACTCCAGTACAGAGGGTTAGTGGAGTGATTGCGGTGCCTGGGGACTGAGAGCACTACTCCACTCTAGTCAGGTATGATACACGCAGAAATGTCTACATTACTCCCTCGCATCTCCTTACCAAGTGAGACAGAGCAGAAGAGAGGAAATCTCTAGTCTTCAGGAAAGCCAGCAGGGAGAAGACATACGCTGCAGCCTGCAATCATCCCAGGTAATATACTGTTTATTTGCTGCTTTCTAACAATAATAGCTACAAGGGTGTGAAGACTGGAAGAATCAACCTTTAACAACACAGATAAGATAGTAGGTTTGTTCATACTGCCTGATTAACATGGGGGGCACTTAGTAAGCGCATTCACTGCTTACAGGTAAGGCATATGTAAGAATTGCTATTGTTTTATTGGCTTTGATGAATTGTCCTCTTCTACCTGACCTCTATACCTATTACATAAGGTACAAGCAAAAGATAGTTCAAAGGTCTCTGCATAGTATGCTAAATTTGACATGTGTTATATGATCTTTATGCTACATAGATGTAGTTGGTGAAACTTTATACAACTTTTGGAGGGATTCACACAGCTAGAAGCCGATAGCGCTATGTAGAAATAGAAACGATTTTGGATGGATGGGTTTTCTTTGATAGTGACCGCTTCTTTAGTGGAGCAGCCAGCTAACACTCAATTTGCTTATATAACTGGAGCAAACAGCTTACACTCAGCCAATCTGGTAATGCCCTGATGCAGGCGGCTTACCCTCAGTCAATATAATACTATACTGGATCAGGCAGCTTACACTCAGTTAATTTGTGTACTACACTCTAGCAAACCGCTTACGCTCAGTCAAATTGTGTACTGTACTGGAACAGGAACTCACACTCAGTCAATAGTGGAGCAGGACGCTGACACTCATTTAATTTGTGTACTATACTCCAGCAAACAGTATACATTACACTTGTGTACTATACTAGAGCATACAGCTTACACTCAGTCAATGTTTTACTTATTGGTGCAGACAGCTTACACTCAGTCAAGGTGTTACTATACTGGAGCAGGTAGGTTTCACTCAGTCCAGTGGGGTTTTTGACAAGTGTTTGCGGAACCTGATATCGATTTTAATAGTATTTTGACCTGATAAATAAAAAGCAATAGCCTTTATACTAAATACTGGTAAGTCCAACGAAGTGGCTTAAATTTGTGCACATGTGTTGTAAATGTTCTTATTATAGGACATGTGGATGGATACATTGCATTTTATAGAGACATAAACCGCCTGCCCTGAGAGGTCAGCCCAGCTACTTGGGAGTCTCTTCAGTTGAGTGATAACGTACACTTTATAACAGAAGGTTGTAATAAAATATAGAAATGACAGATGAATTCATTGTATTTGCAGGGCTGGCTTATCTTGATGTTCAGGTGGTTCTGTATAATCAGGCCCTGGCCAGGCTCTGTCTTTTGCCATTCACATTTGACATGCTCTAATGTACCATATGTTTGCAAACTGAAAGGCTAAATGTTAACCTACAGGAGAACATGTCCTGGGCATTCCCTGGAAATTTAAGGAGGAAGCTTTGTGTTTCAGCTATTTTTTTTTTTTACCAGGAGACAAGTTTTCACACACTGATCACAAGACCACCCGTATCGATCTGCTTTCTTTATTTCTCAACAGCTCCAATGTTACCATTGATAATGTCAAATATTATGGAAACATTTAGACCAACTTCATACCACGTCTTTCATTTATTTGTCCCCTCAATTCTTTTTATTTGACAGCCTTTGTTATGCAGATCAGATTGTTGTAGTCAGGAAGGCACTTATTAAAATGGCACGCTTGTCAGCTGTGTTGATTGCATATGCTATGATCACAATTCATTTATATTAAAGTGTATAATAGACATAGAGTAGAGAATTCAGTAGCAAGGTCGAGTCATAGATTTGTTACATATCTTGGGATTCTTCTTTTATAGTGCATAGTATGTATTATTGAATCTAGTCAGTTTGTAGAAATGCATGTAGCTGTCAATTTGTATACATGTAAATGTTTGGGTGTAAATGCTGTAAACATATTAAGTGCCATTTACCAAAGATTCATTACTAAGTCGATGATTTTCAAACCTCATAATCAGGAAGAGTTTGTAATCTACTGATACACTCGACTGAAGCCAGTAGTCTAATAGGTATTGTGTTAGCAAGTATATGGAACTAAGTAAGTAAATGTAGTACTTGTATACGATTTAGTTGATGAAGAGTTTAATGTAAAGTGATGATAAGTATTTTCATCTGTAAGTGAAAGCAATTAAGCAGTATATATTATATTAGACGTACAGTGGTCTCCAGATAGTCATCAATCACCCTCAATCGAGCTGTCAGGAGTGGGCAGATTCGTCTCTGGGAGGCAGTCTTCCAGCTGGGGAAAAGAGGAGAACACTGTCATTAATTAGAGTGTGACCCTGGGGCTATCCACATGTCTGAACCCAGGAAGCTATCTCAGCAAGTCAGCACACCATGCCTAGGAGAAGAGTACCTCCACTATACTGGCCCAGACTGTCCTATGTCAGGGCAAAAATGTCTCCCACCATTCATTTTCACACTCAGTGATGCCATAGCTAACCCTTTCCTAGGTAGATGTGCTGCTTCCTAGTGCTAAACCTTATACCCCCTTCAAATATAAATCCAAACTATTTCTTTATTCATTCAGGTCAGAACTCTTTATTAGTTCACCCTAGCTTCTGTAAAGTAGATATATCTAAATTATTTCTTTACAAATGATGCCTAAATTAAGAACACTGCAAGCTGTGATTTTATTCATTTGGCACCGACAATTCATACATATCCAACATAAAATTGTATTATAAATGATAAATTATAAAAAACGAAACTTGTTTAACTACAGGAGTAAAATGTAGAGTCACAGGAACATTTTACTGACCCGTATCAATAGGTGTCATCTAAATAAATATAATGTAATGAATTAGTTGTAAATTTACAATTCACAATTGACATTTAGGAGACCTTTGGATAAGTAATCTGCTCGTATATACAGGGATCAGTGAAAAAGTGCCATTTCTGTCCTTACATGGCTTTTCTTTGTAATTGAGACTGATTATTTAGAGGGAGGTGGGACGAAACAGATGCTCATTAATTAATTTCTAATTAAAATTGCTTACCACCCTTCAGTGAATACGGAGAAAAAAAATCATTAATGGATGTTTCGGTGATTGTTCAGATCAAATCATTCATTTTCTAAACTTGCCCGAGTGCTATAGGAACACCTATAATTAGCTTGTAAGATCACTTGAATAATCCATAAAGGCAATAGTCGGATACCAGGATTTCGCACCCTTGGATGCACAGCATCCGAATCTATAAAAAAAGAGTTCTGGGAATTAAAGGGTTTCGTGACGTCACTTCAAGCGCTGTTTAAAGCAACTTGCATCTGACCTGATGTGTTTTCTATATATGTATTTTTTGTATATATTCTTGCTTTGTTTTGACGTTGGATGACTGATATGTTTTAGTTGTGTCACTTTTCCAAGAGACCCTGAATGTTGTATTAGGGAGTGTATGAAAGAGTTTTGGAGAATTTTAGGGGTTAAAAAAATTAAAGATGGTATTCTTCTTCCTCCTGTAAAGCATCTGGAAACCTGTGGTCACCAAGCTATTGTTACAGAAGAGAGCACAGCTACAGAAAGACATCTCCTGTCTTCCCTGTGATCCGGGAGTTTATGTATCATGTCATATCCTCAGTTTGGCTATCCATACTCCTCTACACCACAGGTAAGAGCTTTTGCTGGGAAGAAGCCAGACAGCCTTATATATTCTACATTAACATTAGCAGGATACTTTGCTAAAGTGATAAAATCGCGATCTACAGTCTAGTGGGGGAAATGAGAGATTATTCAGGACAAAGCAGTCCGGTCTGTACACGAAAACTATGGCATGTCCTACAAGGTCGTACATTTATTTTAGATGACGGAAATACATTTCCTTATCATGATTTGAGATTTCAATGAGAGTTATCAGTATTCTGATCTATATATGTCACATTTATGTATTAGAGTGTGTTGCAACTTTTTTATGCTTCCATTTAATTTTTTTGCTGGTGATAGATCTCCAATTTTTACATTTTTGATATATGACATGGTTTTGATTTCTCCTGTAGTTCTTGATGACCACCAACTCATTGTCGACCTGCTGTGAATCTAGTGGAAGGACTTTGACAGATACAGCTGCTGCAGCCTCTGCTCAGACCCCAGTCTATTGTCCTGTATATGAAAGCAGATTACTAGCCACTGCCAGGCATGAGCTGAACTCTGCAGCTGCTTTAGGAGTTTATGGAAACCCCTATACAGGATCCCAGGGCTATGGAAACTATGTCACTTATGGAACTGATGCCTCTGCCTTCTATTCCCTGGTAAGACTTCTCTTTTCTAAGGTGTGTATGTTGTTCTAGAATACTGAGCAGTGCTATGTATTTTTCACCATGTGCTCACACTTAGACACATTAATTATTCACACCTTCACACACACACACACACACACACACACACACACTGTTATAATAAGAACACCCCTGCAGAATGCTTGCTGTTGTACTTATCTGCTGGTATTACAGTTATTCCTTAGATTAGCATAGAGTATTTATCTTCCCTATTTTCAAAAGATAAAAGGGAAGTGACAGGAGGAGATGGATGTTGTCAGTGGTTTTATCTTATTTTGTAGAGTAGAATATGTATTAAATGTGTATGGGTTGTTTCTCTTATCTACAAACATATTATCCATAAAATGAGTTCTGGAAGAGGATGTATAATGTTGCTATTTGTTACACATACACAGGCCATATACAAATCTGTCATGAGAATGAGCTAATTTGTCTTGTGTTTAAAAGTGTGATATTAGTATTATTATACAGTGCCTGCAATGGTTTGATAAAGAAATAGATGGTAAATAAAGGTATGTGTCTGTCTGTTGTGGCATGAACAGTAAATCAGATAATATATGTGTATATAGCCATATAAAAGTACACTTGACCTTCTGTTACAGAACACATTTGATTCAAAAGATGGCACTGGATCTGCACATGCGGGCATCACTCAAACCGCTGCCTACTATCCTTATGACCATACCCTCAGCCAATACCAGTATGACAGGTAAACCATGAACGTTTATTCTTATCTGTAATTAATTGTATTTGTAATAAACACTTGTAATCATGTAAAGAAATTTTTTTTACTCTTTAGAAATATACATTAATTTGAGAACTACTTGAAATTTAAATGCCCCTACAGTGGATTAATGTTAACTTTACAAGTAGTACTTTCACTGTATTGCCATGTAATCCTATTCTAAACAAGTAATATAGTCTTGTATGGCTGGCCTTTAATGCGTCAGTAGTGTCCATACATCTGGCAAATTGGCTTATCCCAATGAAATTTCAGTATTATGTATTTTAAATATGGGTTACTTTTGCAGTTTCTGTGATATATTACATTTAACTATCATGCATGTTGGTGGCTTAATTTCACTTGAGTTGTTGATCCTTTTTTTACCTTTGTTGTAAATGTCTAAAATTAACTGTTTAATGTGTAGCCCCCTTAAGAATACTGAAAATGGAAAAGGCCTTTAAATTCTAGCAAGCGGACCACTATTGTCATATTAACATGTGTAGTGCATGCCTTTTACTGTGCCATTTCTCAGGAATGACAAATTGGTAAAAGTAATACTTAGGTGGTTATTGTAACACTTAACCTCACAAAAAACACATTTGAAAAGAACTTTAAGTACCACCATCATGAACATTTATATTAATGTATTTTTCCTATTTTTGACTCCTAGAGCAGATAAGTTGCAAACAGTATAATGAAAAAGTCAACATTTATGTTCATTCTAATTCTTAATAATTTCCAAAAATAACTAAGCTGAAGCTAACTTTTTAAACAGGTGCAGCTTGTTGTTTAACAATTGCTTCCTATAGGCAGAATGTATTTTCTCTTTTCTATGCTGTCTTTGTGGCAGCATCCTGTAAGGGGTTATGTGTAATCACACAGATTTAAACATGTATTTTTGACAACTGCAAAGTATTGACGGTAATTGCAACACCTTTTATGACTAAATCTAGACCGAGCTTTATTGGAAAAAAGTTACTCTATGACAATAACAATTTAAACTATGCAAAAAAAGTAGCTAGATTTCTTTTTTTTATCTTTAATCATTTTTTTGTTTCTAAACATTTTTTATTCATTTGCATTTATCTGTCTAAACACATTTCAGAATGTAAGCGTTGTTAATGTAGTGACATTTGTAAACACTTAATATGTACTATTTTTAAACAATTTCCTTAATTATTCTAAAAGAGTTAACAGATTTTACTGTCAACACTGACAAATCATTCAACTTTTATTTGAAGTACATTTATCATTCTGGCATATTTTCTTTTGGTAACTACTTATTTAGAGCTTTTTATTCTTTTCATGATTTTGTTTTTTCTTTATAAAATTATATCCTATAGGGTAATGTCAAATCATAAGTTTACAGTAAAATGTGGAGAGTTTACTAAATGGCACATCTTATACGTTATACGTAGATTGTGTTTTACATTTGGCACCCTTGTGCATTTTGTGTAAACACGCTGAACTGAATCTGATGAAAAATAACATTAATGAACACAAACATCCAATCACATGAAGAAGACATTAAAAATTAACGTTCTTTGGCTTAATACTGAACATGCTTCCATGTAACACCTCACTTCACAGTTTAGTAAATCAGACCTATAGATGATTTTTGTATTAGCAAGATTTACTTTCATTTTTTGAACTTTCCAACCACTTTTTGTGTTTTCACTCTAAACATTTAACAGGGCTCGCGTTTTAGCTACTTAAAGGCAGGGGCATGTGTATATCCTTTAAAACACGTGGGCACATAGCTGAGCACCAAAAATGTTGCAAACCAGTAATGGGCCAAGGTCCTTCAACACCCAATCCAAAAGGCCAAAGTGCACCACCTATGACATCTAATTCAATCAGAGCAAAAGCTGGTGATCTGTCTACTTTTGGCTGACGTGGAGGGGGTACCAAATTTAGCAATGGAGACTGCCTTTTCTGCCTAATTCCTGCCCCAGTTCTTCATCCCTGCCTTATGGCCATCCTCTTTATCCCCATAAAACAGAAAACATTGTCTGCATTTTTATTGAGCTTTATTAGCCTCATTATGCCCTGACAATATAAATATACATGCATTATGTCTATAGAATATTTGATGCACTAGCCACATGGAGTAAAAAGTGTTTTAAATCCAATTAAAATAATTAAAACCCTTATTTATTACTGCATTCCTGTGTATTTTTAAAAGAAAAGGAAGGGCATGCATTTCTTATTACATCTGTCATTATAATGGAAGGAGGAGCATCTTTTAAAGTGTGAATAAATACTTAACCTTTAATTAAAGGTTTTCTATATGCAGACAATAAATAGCAGGGGTGACTCACATTTCACAAGATACTGTTATTGTAACAAATTAATGACAAAATTACAACTAATTATTTCAGGTTCCTTTGGAACATTTGTAATTTATATGTACTTTGTTCCTTTCTTAATATTCTTATTAAAATATGTGGTCTTAAAATATGTAATTGGTTGTTGTTTAATGTTTTTTTTTTATTGTTTACATTCATATGCAAATTTGTAAATGCCACCTAGAACATATATTTTTTATATCAGAAAATGTAGCTACCAATCATTCTTGATATATTTAAAAAACTCAATTTGAGCTAAAAGAATGTTTGCTGTACTGTATCAATGGTACAAATAAACTATATAAGTAATCAAGTCGCCTGAGTTTTTTAACACCTATTCTATGCACTCCAAGAGGACTAAAGACATACTGTCAGTACAGGGTATAATGGCCACATCCCCTTAGGGGGTGGACCAACATGGCGCCCTAGACATACAGTATAAGCACCTAGAGAATGATGCTGAATGCACATATCACATAAGCTTTACGTTTTGGAACTATTTAAACATCCTTTAATGTTAAACAGACAATTTAACTATAACTTAAGCTCAGAACTTTGACTTGACTCGAAAGCAACCCTCAAATATAACCTGTAATAATCTCAGCATAAAGGCCAAATACTATTATAAAGATAAGAAAACTATTGCAAACAACAATAACACAAACAATTTTTTTTAAGTAACAGTTATGGCTCCTGTGTGGTAGCCACACTGCCAGATTTATGAAGCACGGTGATGTGCCTGAAGCTAGACATACGCGTTACGAGTCCATTGCAATCATTGTATACGATGCGATCGCAAAGTTCAAAATCAATTGCACAACAATGACAGTGCAAACCACCCTGGGGAGCCAATTCCTGCTAGATTTTTGCCCTAAGCGATCAATGGTCCACATCCAAAGTAACTGTGATCCATTAAAAGCCCCCACCATGTCCAATCATGTTTTGATAAACTCACAATGCACCGGGCATAGGCAGTACTGGGTTTCGGCAAGTGATTTCTATACACCAATAAAACAGATAAACTGTTAAAAATATTTTTTTTTTAGCATTTTAAAATTGTATATTTAACAGACTACAACAGAGTAAGTAAGAGATGTTATTGTTATGATTTACATACACCTTAAACTGAGTTTACAGAGAATGTTTCCGGGATGAGTGCTGTGCTGTGCCAGACTGAAAAAAATAGTGTCCCAGGTATGACAGATCATAACTCTGAACTGTCAACTTGGCAAAGTCCATATGTGAATAAATACAGGCATTAGGGTTGACTTATTAGAGTAGCAGAGACGGTTTAGCATAGCAAAATAAACATTTACTTAAAGTGTATATGCTTATTTGTTTTGGTATCTGTTATGAAAGTATGAAAAAGGTTCTGTCTGTTGTTTCTACTCATGTTGCTTTGAGTTACTGTCAATAGTAGAATGGGGCATCTTTTGCCCAAGCTTTATTTTAAAATGAACTATAGAAAAACATTTTAGTTTGTAATAATTTTATTTCTTTCATTGCCCTTGTGCGGCTCGGGAGCCACATGTGGCTCTTAAGCCCCATTCAGTCCGGCTCAGTGGCGTAGGGACTTGTCCTTCCTGCTACCTGTTCTGTATTATTTTTCATTCATGTCTGCCCACCCCACTCCCAACAGCAAAACCCCAGCGCCATCACCAACAACTCCTAAATATGCCTGTAAGGGGGGGGGGGGGGGGGGGGGGTGTCTAGCTACCTATATGAAGGGGGCTTTGTGGCTACAAATAAGCAGCGTCTCTTTGTCTACCATTAAGGGAGGGGCTCCCTTTTGGGCTACCTTTAATGGTGGGGGGGGGGGGTCTGGCTCCCTTCAAGGGGGTGCTTTGTCTACCTATATGGAGGGGGCTTTGTGGCTACAAACAAGTGGGGGCTCTGGGTCTACCATCAAGGGAGGGGCACTATGATTATCTTTAAGGGGGGCTTTGTGACTTAAAATGCAACAACATGCAAACCTGACTTGCCCAAACTTTCCAAGGAGATGCAAAACCATTGTTCGCAGGGGTTGTCAGTCATTGTCCTCACAGTATATTGTTATACATTTAAAAAAAACAATATTGTAATTAAGTATGACAAAGTTTTAAGCTTAACTAAGACTTATTAAGTTTATTATGTTAATTTTAGAGAAGGTTTTTAGGAAAAGAAGACATAATTTTGAAAGCACAAATCCCCTCCGGCTCTCAACATCTATTTCAATGGCTACACCGCTGCGATTTGGCTCTTTGGTCAAATAAGTTTGCCTACCATTGCCCTGGTTGAACATATTGCCCTATAAGAGCATGTCCTCCAGCATGTGTGTGCCATATAGGTTTGGAAGCTTATAATTTAGAATACAGCTCTACAGCTAATGTTTTATATTTTGATTAACAGAAATACTGAAAGTTGTTTTATTCTGGTCATATCATTCATTTAAAATCTATTTTACCTGCAGAGCTTTATCCTGAGGAATATATTCTTACTCCTAGCTACAAACGTAATTACCAATCTAATTGTTACAATGTTAATTAAATGGGTTTGTAGTCCCATATATTTGGTAAGCTGTTACCAAACATTAAAAAAGTAGACAGAAGGCCTCAAAACCATGGCAAATTGCATTTTAATCAGAAAATAACAGATAACCAATAAAACAAGAGAAATGATAAGCACCTTTCTTAAGCCTGCCATACACCCACAGACAGGTGCAGACAGACGAGCTCCGATGAGCTCTGGAATGCATATGTGATGACATCATCACGTTGCATTCTGGTGCATTCTGGGGCTGCTTTAATCGACCGGGCACCCTTCATTGAAGTTAATGGCATCGGCCAGAATCGGCCAGCGTCGGCCACACAACATCGGACATGTCCGTTCTCTGGCCGGCCGAGCTGTGGGGCGACATGTCGCCCCATGTGGGCACACGCTGATTGGCGGCCGATTTTGCCGCCGACCGACGGCGCGTCGGTCAGTGAAAAAATCGGCCGCTAATCGGCGTGTGTATGCCAGGCTTTAGACACCTGTCTGGAGAATCAGCCTAGAACAACTTTACATTATGAGAATCACAGGAGTTGTACAGAAAATATAGAATATGGTTAGCATATGGTCATCATTTTTATTTTCTGGCTAGATGTATAATTACTTACATCACACATCCTTGTTTGCACAGTTGTTTTGTTTAAATCAGTTGTAAATATACTGTACACAAAGGACAAGAACAGGATGTGTGCTGATGGCTCACACATAAAAGGATCATGTCTTCCTGTATGTTGTATGTTTTCTCAAAGACATTCAAACGTGTCTGCAGACCTTATGTGGCCTGATTAGATTTATAATTACCTAATCAGACGGTTGATAGGGTTAGCTTTGGACAACTGTATTCATTATCCTTAGGTGTACTGTGTATCTAATATCTTAATACATTGTATGGTCAAAATTGTCCTTTCTAAATACAAAAACAACCATACAACGCCAATAAACTAAAGGAAACTATATTACCCATTCTTAGATCAGTTGCATTTGAGAAATTGAAACATGATATGATTTTATAGTTGTCTATTCCTTATTAGTCAAACGCTTTTTGGATCAGGCAAATTCCATAAATAGCACAGATTTTTACAACTTTTCGATCTATTTGTTTTTCTTCGCTTTTTTATCAATTATTTATTATTTATTATTTATTGAGGTCCTATCACACAATAGGACCTTCTCCCAAAAATATTGCATGTCTGACAGAATTAATCTCACAATGTCTTCTACTCTGAAATAATGCAGTGATCAATACTTTGGGGAATTTAATTTTTGAAGATGTTGGCAGCTTAACAGTATCTATCTATCTATCTATCTATCTATCTATCTATCTATCTATCTATCTATCTATCTATCTATCTATCTATCTATCTATCTATCTATCTATCTATCTATCTATCTATCTATCTATCTATCTATCTATCTATCTATCTATCTATCTATCTATCTATCTATCTATCTATCTATCTATCTATCTATCTATTACAGAAGGACCTAATTTTTGAGTACACAGCTTTAAACTACATTTATTAAAATTGCAGTATATGCTAAGGATAGCTCCATTAACTACAACAATGTGAATTAAATGCACGAGTTTCACAGTGTATTAACCATCTTTCTTCTCATGCATTAAGAAGCCCTGGTGGCTGGGGAACAGCACAATGCAATATAAATGAACGGCTGTGGAACACTTCTCACCTACCATCTAATGCCTTTGTATTAGGTGAATCATATTGCAGCCATCTCATATGTTCAGAAGTACGCAATGCTCTGGTTCCACCTTCCCTGAAGGGATTTAGAACAGTTTTACCTTGCTGCGTCTATTATCCCTATAGCAGCAAAAAACCACTTAAGCCGTTTCAACCCATTTTTTAAGACCACATGGGTGCCGGTGACCTTTCAGTATGATATGCATTAAATATTCAGCTGCAATCCACTGTCTTTATACGTTTTTACAATTTCATCAACAAAAGCCTGAGACATGGCTAATAAAGGAGCATGAAGGAAAATATTTATATTACCAGCCATACCCTTAGGTCATTCAAATTTCTCTTCTTAAAAACAGTCTCCAGATATCCTGGGCTGTGTGACGTTTTCTCACTGAGATATTAACTATACAATATCTCACAGTTCAATAGCCTGTATGACATTGTTACTAAGGTTCTATTGAAAGGAAATTCTAATATTAGCACTGTGTTTTTTTTGTCAACTAGAAAATGTGAGCAATGTTAATGTATTCTACAGGTATGGTACCATGGATGGGGGTACTCGAAGGAAGAATGCCACCCGAGAGACCACCAGTACATTAAAGGCATGGTTACAGGAGCACAGGAAGAACCCTTACCCCACCAAGGGTGAGAAGATTATGTTGGCCATTATCACCAAGATGACCCTAACCCAGGTCTCCACTTGGTTTGCCAATGCCAGGAGGAGGCTAAAAAAAGAGAACAAGATGACATGGCCACCAAGAAATAAGTGTTCAGACGAGAAGAGGCCTTATGAGGAGGATGACGAAGAAGAGGAAGAAGAATCTTCCAAAGACAATATCAAAAATGAGAAAAAGATAGAGGGTTTGTACATTTACTGCTAATAATACACATATACACAAAACCACACATTAACACAAGCTCTACATTACAAAACAGTATGTACACAATGAGGCAAATTATTATTGAAGTAAAATGTCTGGTTTTCTGTAAATGTTCAAAAATACAATATATAATAGCTGTACAACATGTAACATAGGTACTTGTAATTATACAATGGTATTTTTTCATAGTGCAACATTGGCAATTTGCATTATGCTTCTCTCAGAGGAAGACTTTTACAAATAACATGAACATACAGTAAAGATACTTTTGGTCAGAGTCCTTGTATTAAAGATGCTCATAGAATATAGATCACCCAAGACACAAATACTGCAAAATCAAATCTCATACAGATAGCGTGTAGAAAGTGGATGGTAAGGCTCCCAAGCCAAAACTGCAACACAACACTGCTGAGTTAAGCTGGCCATTGACGTTATTTTTTGGCCGATCAACCACCATGTGCATTCCTGCCAATTGGTCGGTCAAAAATCGGGTGCCCCCACCTGGCAAGATCGACCAGGAATCTGTCTCATGTCGGATCGCATTACCAGAAACAAGACTGATTCATGTGTGGGAAGGAGAAATTTGTTCTTCTTTTCTAACCTGAAAAATCTCTAGGGACAAAGTGTTGCTTTGCACCAGATAGATGCAGATGAGGCATTTTAAAATAGATTGCATTGCTGTGAGGAAAATGCACCTAGACCCAAAAATAAAATTAAAGAGGAAATTGCAAATTTTAGTGCACCTACTTTTAATTGTGGTGGATGCAAATATATTCTCTTCCTAATTTGTTTCTAAGAACCCTGTGAATAATCCACTTTCTCCTGCCAATGCTCTTCTTGTTTAGACTACAAACATGTCTTTTTGTAATAATCTCCCATAACTGAAGGGTAGAAAATAAGCAGTTTTACAGAAGACTGCCTAAAGCACAGATACAGTTTTGTTTTGAGTGTTCAGTTAATCTTGTCTCAAGCTGGGAATAGACAGTACGATCTACCGTCTATTCATTATCCGATTCTCTGGACTAGGAGTCGCGTGATAATGTCATCATGCCCGCCCGCTAGTGCCGAGAATCGGACGGCATTCTTTATGTGCAATTGTGGAATTGGACCGTCTATGCCCAGCTTTAGACTGTTGCTTGATTTCATTATTTTAATTGTAATATTAAATGATTTATAACAGTATACTTATTATGGAGTATTTGTGAGTAATACTGTGAATTTAAGTATACAGTATTAGCTAAAATAATGGAACTTTATTTGTCAATCTTAATTTTGTTAGCAGAAGAAAGTGTCGGAAGAGATGACAAAGACCTGGAACTGAGTGACCTTGATGACTTTGATGCAATAGAGTCTGAAAACTCTGAATGTGAACTGAAACAGCCATTTCACCAGTCCCAGGAAGGACACCAAATGAGGACCAGGGATTGTCTCAATGAACATTGCAAGGATGTACTACTCAAAATGCCTATAAGGTCATCAACAGTAGACCAAGAACTTGATAGGGCTAAGAACTGCCTCAAAAGCGTTGTTGATGAATGTGAGCAAGACTTAATGAGAGCAAGACAGAGAGCTTGTGAATCCAAACTATGTTTCCCACAGCAGAGCCAACAGCTACTGGATTCCAAACCACGAATATGGTCACTGGCTCATACTGCAACTTCTTTAAATCAAACTGAATTTCCATCGTGTATGCTAAAGCACCAAGGGGTGTCCTCTCCTTCTTCCTCCTCATCTTCTTCTGCTGTTTCCACTCCAGTTTGTGTTATTGACAGGCGTCAAGATTCCCCTGTAACCAGTCTCAGAAATTGGGTTGATGGAGTATTTCATGACCCATTGTTCAGACACAGCACTTTGAACCAGGCTCTCACCAACACCACTGTGTCTTGGGCCACCAAAGGCAGCATTCTTGAAGCTGGCTCCTTAGGACGTTCGGTTGGGAACCCCAACACTATGACTAAAGGACATGACACAAACAAAGAGTTTATCGCATTCCCCAAATCTGGCAGTAAAATGTTTTGCTCCTAACCACATCACTTAGAAAGCTGAAATTTTTTAGCCACAACATGACTTACCGATTGGGGACAGAGTAAAGCCCTTTCAGTGACTGTTAAGAGATTATGTTCAGCCATTCATCTTTAAGTTATCTCTTTCTTAAAAAGTTTATTGGTGTTGTGATAGTTATTTATACCAGTGTCTAAAAGCACGGACTACGTTATGTGTTGGAGTTATTTGCAGTTTACAACTTTAAAAAAAAAAGTTTACAAAAAGCATCAAGGATAAATTTTCTCAAGACTCCTATGATTTGGAAAGCATGCTAGTTAGTAAATAAGTCATCCTGACTTTTCTTCTGATTAGTTCATTTCACAGACCACACTCTTTTCAAGTTTACACTCATGCACATGTTGGACTTTTAAAAGGTATTTCTATTTGTTCACTCCAATAAATTGTGTCAGAGACAAAAGGGGGTAAGTTTGTTTGATTGCTAAAATGTCATTATGGTGATAGGGTGATGTTACTGACAGCAATCTTAGGCACATGTGAGAATGTAAGGTGTGTATGAGCCATGTCATTTACCAGGAAGGATATATTGAATATTCACCTTGTGGGCAGCTCTATTGAGTTCAGTTTTAAGCAGGGTGTATGGGAGTTTATATGTCAGAATCAGTAGTGGATTTGTCCTATTATAGGTGTGTAATATTTATATTTGTCTATGGACTGCAGACACCCCATACATGTGTCGATTCCAGCGTGGTGACGCAATAAATCACTTTGCACAATCAATTCCTGGTTCATACTTTGGATGAGGACCCTGGTAATGACAATCGAACAGGGATTTAACAACATGCTCGACATTTCTTAAAGCGGGACCAATCGAACAAGGGTTTTCGCATTCAATTCCCGAATGATCATTCCCCGAACATGCATGGTGATCGTTTGGGAATGGAACAAAATATCGAACCATGTGTGAGGGGCTTAAGGCTACCTAAATGTCTCTGCTTCAGCCAATCCATGTACTATGCAAGCTAATGGTAATCTACATTTTTATCAACACATGTATACCTATCTTCCCTCTTGTGTAAATCAAAATCCTTTCAGTATTTGTGCCCTTTCAGTAAATATGGAAACATATAATTTTTTCCAATTATCAATGCTACCAATATGATTTTATGACTGTGTTTTAATATTCTTATATATAGTGTATATATATATATATATATATTTTTTTTTTTTTCATTTCAGTTAACAATATAAAATTAGAAATCACCATTATAACACTGCACTTTTACGAACTGTGTTTATAGTATGTATATATATATATATATATATATATATATATATATATATATATATACACATACACACATATATATATATATATACACACATATATATATATATATATTTAGTCATGTTGAATGCAAAGGACCATTCATCCATTGTTTTCACAATTCCTTCTCTATAGACTTTCCTGACAATGACTTCACATCTTCCCAAGTCTTGATTTTATCACCGTTTTGAGTCTAATGCTTCCCTTAGCATATATGGGGTTTCCATGAACCTGCATGAATATTTCAACATTTCAGGATAGATGATTTAACGTTTCTGACATTAAAATAAGAGTGCAGCCAAGAGAGAGAAAAAGACTGTGGTGTTTCTTTCTTTACTTTTTACGAGTGACTGGAGAGTATCAGCAAGTTTCTTAATATGACATTTAGAACATATCTCGCTTTTTAACTATGTCAGGCAGCACAATAAGGACCGAGCTGGCACTACAAAGCCAAGTATGTACCAGCTCCAAGTGATATAGTAAATACATTTGTATACTGGTCTTACACAGCACAGATAAAAGAAATGTAGGGCTCTATCAGATTTATTTCTATTCTCAGGCTCACATATTTATTTGCTCCTGACAATGCTTACTCACTTAAAACATTGATTTCAAAGACTTATTTCCATGTACTTGTGACTGGCAATTAAAGAATGTAGCTGGTAGCAGTAGATCAGATTCTTTCCACAGCTGTACAGGTAGCTGTAATTGGATTGTATGCAGTCATATAAGCTGTCATTGTATTGACTTTCGCTCTCCTGGATGATATTATCGAGATCACTGAACCTCTCCGCTGATCTAGCTGTCAAAAGACTCAGTGAGCAGCCCCCGGCCCTGGAAAACGTGCATCAGCCAAGATAATTTGAAGTGAAATTTTCATTTTGACAGTAAACCCCTCAATTTCTAGAGGATCTGTACCTTGTGATCTCAGTGGCAGGGGGGGCTTTACAGAAAGCCACGTCTTCAAGTGAAAAGGGCAGGAGAACTCGAATTTCTTGTAACAGATAAAAGGGCAAAAAAGAGAGTCAAGGGTACCTGACAGTAATAGCAAAAGTGTACTCTCCTGAGAGAAGAGGGCTTGCTGGAGGCAAGTAAGAATGTTAATGCTGACCTAGCTAGCAGTATGACAAGGTAAAGCCAGTCCTGCTCCAAATTCTCAATGCTTCACCTTTATGCAGATAACACAGGGACTCCACTTATATGGTCAGAGTCACGATTACACAAGGGCAGGAAAATCTGGAAAATCATACATTAATCACTTGTGGGACATTGACAATGAGCTCTCAGCAAACCAAACACAACTAGTATCTATCTATCTATCTATCTATCTATCTATCTATCTATCTATCTATCTATCTATCTATCTATCTATCTATCTATCTATCTATCTATCTATCTATCTATCTATCTATCTATCTATCTATCTATCTATCTATCTATCTATCTATCTATCTATCTATCTATCTTCCTTTATTCGTCTTATTATATGCCCAATTCACTTTGCAGTCTTCTCTCTCTCTCTCGCTTCAGCATGAAACACCTTTTTATTTGGTATCACAAATGCAAAGTGCAGTTATTACACTTAATATCAAAGCAATATTGCCCCATGTGACAGAGCATGGAAAACACAGCATTTTTTAATATATAAAATAAAACGAACGTGCAGCCAGCCACTGGTGTATATTAATATTTCTTACTAAAACTCATATTCCTACAAAAACTACAAGCTGATAATATTTACAATCACCTCCCATATTAAACCAGTGGGATTTGATTGATTTCACCATGTAGTAACTCCTGTGGTCCAACGCTTTGATAAATCCCTCATCAATTAACGGGCTGTAGTCAAGCACCAGTTGCATGAAATGTAGTTTACTTTCTCCATTGTTATCTATAATACAAGCAGGATGAAAGTTGGCTATTAGGTAAGTATAACACTGCTGGGCATCACACAATATACTCTTTAGGCTTGAATAAAGCATAAAGGGAGAAAGTAGGGGGGGGGGGATAAGAGTGAGACTTTGAAACTGAGAGACTCTTAATCATTCAGTCGAGGCAAATTCAAACACACAGAGGAGAAGATGCTAAATTAACGGCGCTTTTTACATAGAGCCCAAATAAAACTGTAATCAGCGACGCGTTACTTTTCATTAAGCGACTTTGACAGCCGCATATTCAGCCTCGACAAGGGAACAGGAGCGGGGAAATAAACTGCTCTCACAGCTACAGTCATAAGATAATTCCTTAAGCTCCATTAACAACTCTTAGCCGCAGGAAATGCTTCCCCTGAAAACATCTCCAAATCTAAAAGCTTTATCGACCTCTCAAACCTCTGCTGATGCTTCCATTTTTTTCTAACTTAAGGGATAGGCGTCCAGCAAGGTAATAGACTTTGACACAATACATTCTCCTCTGCACAACTATGGGAAACCAGATCCTTTAAATGATATTTAAAAGGCAGCCAATTATTTTCTTTTTTTTCTTACATAGTGCCTCAGGAGGACACATACATGTCATTAATGTCACCGAGGTTGCTAGTCCTTGATCCTTCAGGCAGTCCTGACCAGTGTAAAAATATGGTAATGGTTTTAACTGAGAAACTACAGTTAATGATATTCTTATTAACATGCAGAGGCTTTACTAGAAATGTAGGTGGAGGATGATGTGTATATATTTGATTATCTATTAAGGTGCTGGTGTAGGTCAAGTCATAAAAAACAAAAAAATGCCACTGTCATATTGTAACATGAACTGGCAGTAAATTCGTTTTTCATGCCCACTATTAAATAACACAGAGAGTCATAAAAATATATTACATATTTGTTAAGCTGTTTTATATCTGACACATAGGTAGCAGAGGAAAAAAAAACCTTCGGCATGGTGTGTGATAGCAACCATGCCATATAAAAGTTTATGGAGAATTAGTAACCTATTCTTTATGTTATACATGGAATCCTAAATACTGTTATTATGTGACTACAAAGTTAATAAAGAGTCTTACAAGCTGTTTCATGTACAGTATGAACAGGCAGGCATCTACAGGGAGTACAGAATTATTAGGCAAATTAGTATTTTACCACATCATCCTCTTTATGCATGTTGTCTTACTCCAAGCTGTATAGGCTCGAAAG
>CM070036.1:83419145-83434835 GCA_036250615.1 Ptychadena robeensis | reverse complement strand
ATCCCCCTAAAATAGCTAAAACTAAAAACAAACTAAAAACTACTTCCAAAAAATATTCAGATTTGATATTAATGAGTTTTTTGGGTTTATTGAGAACATGGTTGTTCAATAATAAAATTATCCCTCAAAAATACCACTTGCCTAATAATTCTGCACTCCCTGTATTTTAACAATATATAGTGCTATGTATTTTTTAACACACACTATTTGTTTGGCTGGGGTAAACTACAGTACATATACATACATTTGCAGTTTATAGAAGGCATTATTCACTGCATGTCTTGGACTTGTTGCAAATGGCCCTTTACTAATCACTGCCTGATGAAACCTTCTCCCCAATTAGATCCATTACAGTCTTTTTTCCAGCCATTTACCACCCTAGTAGCTGTTCCAAGCTTGGACATCATCCCATACAAAGCAGGGCCAAAATCCCTGCACTGTAAGGGAATGAAACTGAGAGCCTGCTCACAGTCCAGAACAGAGAAAATAATACATTAGGTATTTGGATAGCAGAACCTGTGTATATATTTCACATCAAAAATTGCTCATTTGAAATTAAACCTGCTGTTCAACTTTAATCATGTGTCTTGGTTTGGTGTTTATATTCAGGATGTTTCTTTTCCATTTACTTTCTAGTGTCAATGCACTCATATAATGTAGGTTTTAGGGATTATAGATACAGATTAGGTTATTGTTATTACCTTTTTCTCTAGCAGTAAATCCTATCTATTTGTAAGAAAAATAAAAACACATTGAATTTAACTTTTACTTACCTCTGAGCCAACACAATAGTGGAGAAGTGCTCGACAATACAAAAAAAATAAATTTACCTGCTGTTTCCTCCAGCCTCCTAAGTTCCAGTTTTTATTACTGGCATAGCTGCCAGTCTTCCGGTATACACATCTCCACATCTATTTTCAATGCTGAAATAGATGAGGTCTACTGACGAGGGTAGTGCTGACCTGCGTATGTGACACCCATTAACCAGCATACCGCTATACCTTTGACAAAAGCCCTCTCCCATGCGTAAATAACAACATGACACCAAAAGATTATCTTTGGAAAATTAAGGAATAAAATGTAAGTGGAAAATACAGTTTAAGGCCGCACTTTTTGTGAAAACAGAACATCAATAAGTCCTTGATAAATGCACCACATCCTCACAAAAGGTTCAAAACCTTGGGCTGGATCCAAGGCCATCAGTTAAGGCGAGGCACGATTTCTGACCACATACATATTAGATCTGGTAGTACTTCCCAAACTCTGATAAAAAAAGGACACCATTAGGTGGAGCTGTTGGCACAAACCAACCCAGTCCTTACCCCATCATGTATCAACAAAATGTGTGGAGCCATGTGCAAAGTTAACAACTCAGAAAACTTGGACATTAGCTGGTCCCATCTCAACTCCCAAAAACCAAACCAGTGAACTTCCATATTGGCTTCAGAAAAACCCAAAAGTTTGCCATTCTGTTGTAAACCAACCCTGCTCTTTGCCAAAAGATGTACGAGTGCCACATAATCCACAAGATGCAGTTGCTTGGATCTGTAAACAATGAAATGATTAAAGGACACATCACACAAAACATTTGAGTAGAACATTTGTAGGTTATCCAAAATATGCTAACAAGAAGGCCAACACAAACCACGTGTGTACCACTACGCATCTGCACAAATAGTGTGTAAACAAGATTACTAAGATTGCAAATGTTATTGGCCAACTATAACCCTTTAACACCTGCAAGACCAAAAACAGTTTGGAGTAATCCAACCACCTCCTGGATTTTAATAGAAAGAAAAGTGCCGCCATATTTTTTCCCAACAGAAGGAGACAGCCCCTTGTTCAGCAAATTGTAAAACAAATAAAAAAAAAGGTCAATTCTGACCATTGCCCCCATATCCTATCATAATCTCTCTCATATATCTATAATATCATAATAAGTATTGGGGGCCACCGAACGTCTCAACCCACAAAGTCATGTTGGAGCCCAGAGATGTGCTGGCATGACTACAGGATCCTGCCGTGCTTCGGGTGCCAGTGCTCGGAATCTTCCAGGTGAAAGCGATAAAGAGTTGTAATTCAGAGTCCAGGCAAGGAGTTGACAGCCACAACATCTTCCCATTGAACCTGCCCAAAAACATCTGCCAGACCCGGAAATACTCCCTAACCTCCCTGGTAATTCTGATAAAGTGATAAGGTCTAGACGCCCCTTTGCTGAGTGCTGCCAGACAGCGGCAAAATATCCTGCCCATTGAAAGGGACCTGCAGGCAAAGTTCAGTTTGCCTAATAGGGATTGCACTTCATGTGACCCACAAGCTTGTTGGCTGGTAAACGGCACTCCATCCTGACTGACTCAATGCCCAGTAATTTGATCATGACCGCAGGGCCTTCAGTTTCATCGCCAAAATTCTCAACCCAAAATTCTCAAACACTTCCAGCAAAGATATCAGCCGCATGCAGTCATCCCAGTGCCCGGGCCAAACACAGAGAAAATCATCAAGATAGTGTGCCACTCCTCGCAACCCCGACACCTGCTTCACAACCCATTCTAAAAAGGTGCTAAAATTTTTTACATTTGCGCAGGACAGGGAAGAACAAAAAACCATTGATCACCTCCATTCATGGATCCCCCAGGCAGATATGACAGATGGTGGACCAGACGAAACTTGCTTGGATCCTTTTTGGGGACTAAACAAGCAAGTGGCCTGCTATTCTTCCTATACCCACCTCAGTGATCAATTTATCCCAAACCAAATCTGGGTTAGCTAGAACTAAAAGCAAGTCTGAGCTGCAGATGATCCCGCCCCTCCTCACTAGGAGCCACATCCCCAGCCGCCCCAGACACCACTGCAGCGGCCACCCCAAATAGCTGTAGGGGATCCCCTTGCAGTACTACCCTGCTATAGTTGGTTCAGGAATACTCTCAAAGAATTAAAACTGACCCCTGAACCTGTGCCGTTGTAGTGGCCTGTTGCAGCTAGCAGCTGCCACTGCTCCTCATGTGGCCATCAACAGAAGGAGAGGGAGACTGAGAAACGCCCCCCCCTCCTATGGCCATCCATAAAAGAAAAGGGGGACTGAAAAACGTGCCCCCCCCAACCTGTGGAGCAGCAGCCCATGGGAGCTTGCAGCTCCTCTTGCAGCCATCACTAGAAGGGGAGGGGGATGGAAAATGCTACCTCCGAACCTGTGCAGCAAAGCCTGTAACAGTGTTCTCAGGTTGCGGCCAAGTATCAGCCATTTAGCGCGGAATGGAGCCCTGTTTTAAAGTGTGCAAAACCAGGCATATGGGCCTGTTAATATGAGGATGCGCAGCAACTGTAGAGGACCCCATGGTGGCCTGATGCCATGGGGCAGTGCTGGGGGAAGCAGGGCCGATGCAGGCTGCCGGCGTGCTGGTGGAACGCTCAGAGGGATGGCGCTTCAGCTGAACCAGTTGTGCAGGAAGCGGTGGAGCATGCATTGCCCGGATGTTCAGATTTGGACAATGAGAGTAATCTGGGGGGTAGCCATACTTACCTCTCTGGAGCAGAATGCAAATAGATGTGACTTCCTGTTACTCCATTTATTTATGGTCTCTGCTCCCTCCCCCTAAAACTCCTCCCATACCCTTCCTCACTTGCTGTCCTTCCTCACAGCTCAGCTGGTCAAAGTTCCTTCCACCTACCCCTTTGATTATGTTTCTGGGAGTTCCTTCGAACGTCTCTCTGCACCTGAAACAAATGTGGAATTAAAAGTGGCTAGAGAAAGCATTTAAAACTGGCATTTCCTCTTAATTTTTGCAAACTTTAGGGTAAGGCTTATGCAGTCACAGGTCTGGGGTCGCAGCTTTCATAGCATAAAACATTAAATATTTCAGTCAAAGTGGACCCTCATTGTACTGGTTTAGACAACTGGACAGGCCTTAGAAATTTTATAAATAAATAAATGGCAATAACAGTCCTACAAGATACAACAAGATGGCTTAAATGCCAATCCACTAATAAAAACTTTAGATAGAAAACATAAAAGTAAAATTATTGGCTGAAATCATGCTTTACTTTATTTGGTTTATCTGACTTAATATTGTAGTTTAGTTCTTGCTTTTGCAAAATTAAATTTTTACTGTATTTTAGGTGTAGGTAACAAAAGTCTATACACAGTTTACACTCATATAGTTGGTATGTGACATATAATATTAGAAATAATGAATAAAACTGCCATCACATGGCAACAGAACATAAATACAACCAAACCCCTTTGGCTTCAATGCACTTGTTCTTACCTGTTTTGTTAGGAAGTGTATCAACCCCATAGAAGCATCATATTGTGTTAGCCGGGTGGTTGTCAATAGGGACATAATGGGGTTGGTTGGCAACTGATCGCCAGCACCAATTGGCATCCAATTAAACTATTCATCTGTCTGAATTCAGCCAGGGAATGGTACACTATGGTCTATAGATCATCAAAACAAAAAAAAAGTTTATTCAATTAACAAAGTTTACTAAAGGTGGTTCACAAGTAAGATGTGTTTTCTCTGCTGTATAATTGCTAAGTGAATCGTTTTTAGTATACTTAATCTACAGTACATGTTTTTTTATAGAAAACCTATACTCATGCAACACTTGAAAATAAAGATATCAACCATATCTCTCTTCTTTTATTGCATTGGGATTTCTTGTTTTGTAAGTGTGCATTAATACACACACTGTAGTCTCTTCACCTTTTATAAAGGTTTTTACTGCATTATTTTATATAACATTTTTAAAGCTCATTTACTACACATAAGCTGAATATGGACAGAACATTTAACATCAGACAATACAATTCCTGTATATTCACCCAGTCTGGTCTCCCAACTTCGGCAGTTTCTGCTCCTCCTGAGAGGAGGGTAAGAACATTGGGAAGAGGGTGTAAGGGAGAGGGAAGAAGGGGGGGGAAGGTGCATCTAGAGTGAGAACGCAGAGAGAGAGAAGAAAGAAAGAAGGAGAAGGAGGAGCGTGGGAGGCAAGGAGAGGGGGGGGGGGAGAAAAGACAGGGAAAGGGAGAACAAAAAGGCAGGGGAGGGGGGGGAGAAGTAGGGAGAGGAGCAAGGGGGGGGGTGTATGGGGGGTGGGACAGAGAGTCACAGATCAGGGTGGTACAGGTGCGGGTACCTGGTGGGAGTCTGAAAGGAAACGTCTGCAGCTGTCAGAGGTTTTGAAACAAACCCAGGGAAGCCACATTTCGTAAAATCTTGGTGTGGTATCTCTGAGGGAACTCGTGAGATCCTCCATTCCTCAAGTCTGCGGATCACAAGCTCCATCGAGGGGGGGGTCGCCGATCTCCAGAGGACCGGTATGCAAGCTCGGGCAGCATTGACCACATGTATCAAGAGAGAGCGTCTGTATTGATCGAGGGGCAGGGTAGAATGGTGCAGGAGGAAGAAGGCCGTGTTCGGGACCGGGAGGTCAGATAACTCTTGACATAGCGAGTGTAACTGCGTCCAGAAGTCCCGTAGAACGGGGCAGGACCAGAATATATGCAGCATTCCAGCTCCCGGGGCCCCACAACGCCAGCAGGCGTCAGGTACCGCCGGGAAGATGGTGTGAAGTAGCTCGGGGGTCCTGTACCATCTCGACAGGATTTTGTACCCAGACTCTTGGGTTTTGCAGGAAACGGATGACCTGACTGAGAGGGAACATAATATGGAGATTGCTCCGGGGCTGAGTTGTAGTCCAAGATCAGACTCCCATTGCCTAATGAAGACAGGGGGTGGGCCGCCAGGTCTTGGAACAGAAGATTGTACATGAAGGAGAGCGCGTGTGGCGTGACCCTCCCACCTGAGAGCTCCTTCCTTTAAAACTTTGATAAGAACATATTATTAAAATTCAATGATTGCTGGTAATAGTGCTGCATTTATGTAGCCATTGACAAATGGATCTGCTGATCAAATGCGGGTGGCTGTTTTATGTGGCCATGCTACTACTTCTTCTGAATAGACGGCCATGCTACTCCTTCTAAATAGGCGGATATTTCTATATTGTCGGTGGTTTACATGTGTTTAGGGCATGCTTAGCACTGCAATGTAATTTGCCATATTGACATATTAAAAAGTGCTTATTCCTCATCACGCTTATGCATCCATTGATAGTCGGATGTCTCAATGTATGATTGGCCCCCATACACCTTACAATCTTTTCATACAATTTCTGTACAACCAACTTTTGTTCTACCAAAACCATGTAGTATAAGGATCTTTTTAATCCTTCCAATCACTTTGTATTCTATCAGGGAGGCCACTATACTACACAGTTGTTGGTAGATCTAATGGAGTTTGTATGGATCGATCTTAAGGTGTATGGAGGGCTTAGTAATTAATGGGCTATTGTTTTATATAAAGGACTGCTATGTAAACATAAATCTCTCGCAATGGACTGCAGAAGTAACCAATAGTTACTGTGCTGACAACTCCCAATGGCAAGAAGGTAGGAATAGGGGTACCTAGCAGTGTCAGTAGGGAAAGTTGAGGTATGAGCTAGGGCTGTTTGGTGTTAGGTGGCTATAGCGATATAGAGAGAGATATAATAAAGTTTGAGTTGGTATTGTCTGGGAGGGATTATAAAAATTACTACTAATATGATTTACTTATACACTCTATATACTCAGAGGAGCTCACAACACCCTTACCATAGACAAATTCTCAATTATAACAATCAAAAAATCTTTATCAGAAACAAATTTAATCAAAATCCATGGATCCAAAAACCAAAACCTATATTTCAAGGTTATAGTTGAAATCTGAGACATACCCATCTAACATGTAGGCCTTTCCCCATTATTTTTCAGAATATTTCAAATGACTATATTTAATATTAATATTAATATTTCAAAATATCAACAACAAACCCTTTAGGTCTTATACTTTAAATGTGGCAGTTAAAAAATGAGATCAATGACAAATAAATAGAAAGGTTATTTAAAAAGGAAAAAAAACTTCATTTGAGGTTAAAAAATAGTTCATTCTATTTATACAAACTTAAGCACCTAAAAACCCATCTTGCTTATTGTCCCTAAGGGTGTTCTCAATGGAGGAATCCATGACTGTACTTTTCATCTTAAGACTGGACAGGTCACCCCTATTAAACTTACACTCCTTTCCCCAGGCTGATTCTTAACCTTTCACATTGAGTATTGATTAGCCAAAGGTTATCTGCTCATTTAACACATTTTACTTTTTATTTCTACTTTAAAAAAACATATCTAAAACATTGACTATTGTTAAAAAAGCAATTGAACTAATAATACTAACAATAATGTATTAATTAAGTTAAAACAATTCATGGTAAGAGAATGTTTGTGTTTTAGTACCTTATTTTGCAGGTTTTATACCTTATGATAACACACCATGTGTGCTCCTATATGTCACTATTACTCCTTACATTTTTTTCTATTTAGAAATGTAAGCAAATGCATGTTTAATGTGAAAATTAGGTTGCAATTAGTACAATTATGTAATTTATATATATGTTTTCTTAGATAGGAATACATGTGGCACATCTCAAATAGAAAGCATTACATACACATACATTTCATCTCAATATATATATATAGAGAGAGAGAAAAACATACAGTGTCTGCTTTGTATACTTAAATCCATTATTAATTCCAGCCTCTGGCTCTTATTAATTTTAGTCTCTGGTCTCATTGGCTACAAAAATCCGTGTTGGAAACAAAGGCTGTCAGAGCATTCATTAGAATAGTCAAGTATAATGTGATTCCTGCTTCCCTTTCAAAACACTGCTAAAATGCAGTGGCAATACAGGATGCACGGGGTAGGTAGGGGTTGGTAATGACTACCCACTGACTCCTTTACACATTATGATTAAAAAGAGTTGATCTTGTTATGGGAAAATTGCAGTGCATATTTACTACCAAAGAATATGTTGATGAGAGGAACGAGCAGAGGGGCACATACATATTATCATCACTGTGTGTCTTTCACAATACATTCACAGGCTTATGGTAACCCCCCTCTAAACCTCTTAGCCCCCCACCCTTCACTTCCTCCTTTCTCACAATCCTAGATTTGTATTCCCATGAATTCTGTTGGTAGGCTAAGTTTCAGGGTACAACTGGGCCTAGTGGTTATGGTTATGTGTAAAATTATAGTGCAGGAAAAAGTAGGTCTCCTGCAAACATAACGGTTACAAAGAAAACTTATGTATATCTCAAGACAAAACCTTTTGTAATTGTATTCCATTTGTTTTAGCTCTTAACAGCTAAAAATACAATATTTTAATTATTATTTAAAGGCAAGATTTTAAATTTGCTTACTCTGTCTACCACACCATACCCCATTAACCTTTTTCTTCTTTGTAAAATTAGATAACCTCACCTAAATCTCCAATCCATGACCCTAGACAATAGTTTTGGTCTGGGTGCGAAGGACTGCTACATTATATTCACAGATGAGCCTACAATTTCTGGTTGTTGATAGTCTGTAGTGTAACAGTTTTGCATGAACATTGTATGTTCGCTTTTCCTGTTGCCGGCAAAGAGTATGGGTGTACGACTCGCCCCATTCGCCGCCGAGAAGAAGTCTATAATTCTTCCTCCTGCCAGACCTTTCCACGCCTGGTCCAGTCGGAGAAAGAATTATTTTGACTAGAGACTGGGTAGAGACACCCAATCTGTGTGTTCCATATACTGGACTTTTTAAAATGTCTGCTGTCCGCCTGTTCGCGGATGCACACGGCCAAAGTTCGGCCATCACTAAATGTCTGTGTGAAACTACTCAGAGGGTAGTTAAAATTTAAATAAATTTTTGGGGTTTCTGAATTTAGGTGACCTTTTCTTTCAAGGCTTACACACTGCCACACACTACTACCACCTAAATGCCCCCTAAGGGCCTGAACTAGGTGCCTGAACACAGGGGCAGCCAGGTGAATTTTGGGCTGATGCTGATTGTCAGTTGTCCAGAATGCACCTATGTGACCCTGTTTTTTTTATTGATGATACAGCAGAATTTAAAGATAAATACTTCTGAACAAGACACTTTACCTCAAAATCACTATGCAGATTAAAGATTGATCTCTCTGGTTTCACTTTCCTAATGTCTTTTTCTATATCTTTTCAATTTCAAATTCTATACATCTTTTCAATTTCTATACATTTTCAAATATGTTTCGCTTCAGATGTTAAAGGACTTCAGGCAATTGAACAGGCTGTAGTAAATATTCATATTAATGACCAGAAGATTGATCTTGTGGTCAGAAACCCAGCATATTTAAAGACAGATCATGTGAATAAAAGGATAATAGACTGCACTCTATAGCTGTATTTAAACATATTTGGCTGTTATGCACTAGGGGCAATCCATCAACATCTGATAAAGGATAAAAAAAAGAACAAACATGTGATCCACTGGGATCATTAAATGACAGCAAGCTTTTTCCTTTATAATGCTTTATAACAAGGTACCACTTACGATGTACTATAAATTTAAATGGTTTTAAAAGAACATGTTTTTTGAAAGTGATATTTTTTTTTAAATATGTCCAGCATTGATATTACTTATTGAATAAATAAGGCAGGTTGTAAGTTGATCTTAATATTTAAAAAAATGTAATCCTATTCTATAAACGATTATGAGTAATTTGAGCTATAAATGGATAATAAATGTGAAGCGCCAGAATTAATAAAAAAAAAAACATGTGGGAAGCACCAGCTTGTAGTACCAAACAGATCGTGATCTGCAACACTGGCACAGTTGCTACAAGTTCAAACATGAAACCTATTTTGGCTTTGAATGGATAAAGGAAAAGTGCTGGTAGGCTGTTTTATAAATGTTGAATTACCTGGTATTAACATGACATTACGCAATACACATAAGCATTGCAATATGGGAGCAAGGGACAGTCAAATGAGGTCACACTGTTTAGGTGACACTTTAAGAACATTGAAGAACAGATTGGCAACAACAAAGGCCACAATAGTAAAGTTTATGTACATAAATAACAAAAGTTTACAATATGAATAATGGAAATAATTAACAAAGTAGAACAATTAAATATACAATGTATTAATTCCCTTGGTGTTATGATTTATTTATTTTTTATAACAGGAAGGAAAATGTATACAGTTTACACTGTAATCAAGGGGTGCCCTAGCTGTTTACAGTTAACGGCATTGGATCATGGATACCTGCCTACCTGCCTACTTTTTAAAATTATCTTTAACCCAAAGCTTCTTTTTTACATGTTTTCATTAACAGATGGCTTTTGGTTTTTTTTGCTTGCCTTTATGAGCACAAGGCTTTATTTCTTATTATATATATATATTTTTTTAAATATTGTTCTTTTTAAAGTAGCTTGCAAGACATGCACAGAAATTGTGGTCACCCCTGTAATGTGTACATTTTCCTAGTAAAACCCTGAGGACACCAGAGGACACCACAGGCAGCTGAATGGATATTGCTGGAGGATGCTGCGGTTTAAACAATGTAATTGTAGATGTATAAAATATTATACGTTTTTTACAATAGCGCAAACCATTTACTGAAACTAACTACATTAAATTGACTTTTTATACTTGTATTTGTTTCACCAAGTTTTTTCAAGTATTGAATATATTTGCTGAATTTAAATGATATTATAACCTCAATTATATTGTTATATTTACTTATTATATTATAAGCTCAGAATTAAGTAAAGTTTATTATTGTGACTGTACAAGGAAATCTACAATAAACTCTACCTAAAAGAAAAACATATGCCTGACATATGCCCATTATTGTGACTTTTGTGATCTACTCCAACCCTTAGGTTATCACGACCTAAAGATAGATAGCTTTTTCCATAAGTTCTGGAACTTTGCTATGACTGCCTTTCACTAATCAATAAAAATTCCTTGTGGCTCTCTCAATTATGATCCTTGGTGCTGTCTGTATTTTTATCAGACCATTTTAATTGAGTGCTCAGTTTAGCTGCACAGATCCTTATATCTTATGAAAGCCAAAGGGGTGCTATAATTATATCAGGCTTCATGATCCACAAAACAGTTTTCTTCCTATTTTAAGGAGCTTGCAATTCACTATATTTGCTTTGAAGTGGTGTTATTTTACACCACTTGTGTGTGTTAGTTAATGTTTCATGTTCTGCTTACCACCAAATGGTTAAAAACCATTTCACCCTAAATGCAAATGCAGATGCAGTAATTGTAATGCCAATAATATTTAAAATCTGTCCCCCTATATTTGTGAGTCAGTAAAGTACTTGCTACTCAAAACCGACAAGCCTTCACTGCAGCTGCCCTATCCTCCTTATTTTCTGCTTGCTTTCATGGGTCCATTTGTTCTTGATGAAATGTAAACCAAACCCCTTAGGTTCATGCTGGTTAAAATTTTTTATATATTAGGTAAAACTACGAAGGGTGTAGGGGTTACAAAATACATATTTGTGGGTAACCATAAAATCAAGAGGCAAGCCAGTCCAAAAGATAATCATGTGGTCTTTGATCATTTCCAGTTTTTGGTATCATTAATCATAATCTTCAGTTCCATCCAGTAGTATTGTTTAGTGTAACTTTTTTCAATTCAGAGTAGTTTCTTGTTAGCGTCTTGTTTTTTTTCTCATAATACTCTATATCCAATATCCACTTCCCATTAAATAATGTAAACAATAGAAAAACTGTTATATATCCCCAAGTGTGTGTTCACCTGAGAATATAAGCCATTGGTTGGGTACCCTCAAACTCTTGGGAAGTTGCGGAAATTTAATGGTTGAAAAATCACATAATTGGTTCTATATCTCTAGTAAAACATAATTTTATTGTACATGATTAAAAATTCACCCCATATGGGTGACATGATTGCAAAAACATACGAAAAACATTATATTGAAAAGATATTTCAGGGGTATAGAAAAAAGAAAGTTAGGAAAAACCTTATAGATAGACCTTATAGACACCTTATAGACACAAAACACACAGAGGGGCTATACAGTATATTTGGGATAGTGTGGTATACAACGCGTTTCACCCATTTCCACTGTGGGCTTCTTTAGGTGATTTCCGATACTGTAGTCCAGAGTTAGATGTTGTCTAGGGTATATGATTTGGGTTAGAGATGTCTAAATATTAAGAAAAGCCTGCAGCCATAAAAACAATTCAGTATCCATGATTAACTATGACCTCATAATTAGGTATTGCGAATTCCATAAAAACTCCTCTTCGGTAGAATTGCACGATCTCAATATACATTTGCTTTAGTTTGCGTTTAGGTGCATACAACTATTATTCAAAATTGATAACAGAGATTTTATGTATATATATGTGTTGGAGACTCTTCATCTATACCGAAGATTCGTCATCCCACTTTATAAGGATCACCAAACAGGAGTTACCCCCTTTACAAGAATGGGGGTTTGTCAGCACAGGTTAGGGTTTTCACAGGGTAGTCTCCTCCTAGAGTGGATATTAGTGCTTATTAAGATCTCTATTTCCATGAGGGCCTTTTTTAAAAACATGTTAGTATTTATAAATATTACATCACTTTACTCACGTTTTAATCCATAGTCATATGTATCCTAGTTGTTGATGTTATGTTTAAAGTCTTCAAATCATCCTCAATTAGTGTCAGTTTTCAGTCAGTGAATGTCTAAACAGATTGGGGTTAGAAATGAATTTGCTGTGAGCAACAAATCCTTTATATTCAGTATAAGAAGGGAAAAGCCAGAAGTCAGTTTTGTTTCCTACCGTGGTTAGATCTGTCCTAAAAAAGTCCCCAGTTTGTCTAGGTATCTGTTGGTTTGCTTCTGTCCTGCTGTTGTTCCCATCTAGTCCTTCTGTCTGATCCTGTCTGTAGTCATCGCTTGTATTGTCCTGTCCTTAATATTTAGACATCTTTAACCCAAAGGCAAACACTTCCATCTCCCAAATCATATACCCTAGACAACATCTTACTCTGGACTACAGTAATCACCTGAAGAAGCCCACAGTGGAAATGGGTGAAACGCGTTGTATACCACACTATCCCAAATATACTGTATAGCCCCTCGGTGTGTTTTGTGTATATCTATACAGTTTTTCCTAACTTTCTTTTTTCTGTACCCCTGAAATATCTTTTCAATATAATGGTTTTAGTATGTTTTTGCAATCATATCACCCATATGTGGTGAATTTTTAATCATGTACAATAAAAGGATGTTTTTACTAGAGATATAGAACCAATTATGTGATTTTCAACCATCCAATTTCCGCAATTTCCCAAGGGTTTGAGGGTACCCAACCAATGGCTTATATTCTCAGGTGAACACACACTTGGGGATATATAACTGTTTTTCGTCCGTCCAGTAGTAGCAGCTCATGCTGAGGGCCTTGTTCACAGGGCTTCCACAAACTAAAATCTCTCTGATTTACCAGCCCACCAAGGTTAAATAAAACACATGTTCTACCTTACATGGGTATCCACCACCAAAACCCTAACATGGACCAGGTAGCCAATAGAAATGGTCAATAAGATGTTGAAATTTTGATATTAGCATAGAAACTGTATGCTCACTGAAACTGAGGCAATTAAGCATAACAGGTGTACTTGATTTCAGTTTTGTACAGACTCAGGACTAATTTCTTGATGTTTAATGTTTGGTTTATGTGGAATGTAAGTGATTTAACCAATCTTTTTGAACAATCTAGTGGCACTTACCTATCATTTATTCTTGAATTTGTACCGATTCAGTTTGCATAAGATGTGCATGCATTTGCATGTCAAAATGTCACCATCTCATTATTGACCATCTCTAGAGGCCAAGGAACCCAGCAAAAACTATCTCTACATTTAAGACCCTCAAAACCAGTTTTTGGTGTACACCAAAAACAGCCTAACACACAAAAAGATCATTCCCTGAATGTTAATACTGCCAGTACTTCCATGCAAAATATACATTGTCTACTAGGTTGCTTGCAATTTATTGTGACACCCTGTCATAATATATATATATTGAAGATTTTGAGATTGGAGACCAGTAGGTTTACTACATATCATCTTTTTAGTAATTCATGAAATTTGCAGGATAATATTTCTATTTTGTATTCTTAATCTGTATACACTCAATAGTGAAAGCTTACAGGTGATGGTAAATACTGTTTTGAATTGTTTGGTATTTCTTGAGGTGTATTGTTTCGATCTTTTGTACTCATCTCCTTGTAATAATCAGGCACTTGGCCTCAAAATTGAGAAATAGGTTTGTACCACTAGGGTCCATAAGGCTTTACACTTCTGGCTTTACAATTCTGTGAAAATTTTTCTGAATTCATGCAACTCAAATTTTCATACTGTTACAATGAAGATTAGAAGACTAGCGGTTTCCTTGGAATACATTGGAAAGGGAGCTTTAATTAATTTTAAACTTTAACTTAATTTTTTTAATGAACATAATTATAAAGAAAATCTGTCTATAACTAAACTCTTCTCTATTGTTTTAATTCTGTTCTTGTCCCTATTTAATTTCATTAATAATTCTCAGAGAAAAATGTCTGTGTATTCAAGAAGTGAGTTGTTAAAAATATTTTTTTCCCTAGCTGCCAGTTACTCACAGTTATTATTATTATTACACATTTATTAAGGAACAAAAATAATTTACCTTTTAATACTTTATCACTTGTACTTAATGCTAACTATTTATGGTAACCTTTAAAATGTATGCATTTTTTATCTAACATTTAATATAAAAAATTGTTGTTTTTAATAAAAAAGATGATAATGTAACAAATATGACAAATATACCTAAAACCACACAAACAAACTATTCATTAATAAGACCATTTTAAAAGTGCATAAGGATGAAATGTCAACAGAAAGTCTCCTTGATTAAACATATTTGCACCAGACCAGAAATGAGGAGGAAAGAAAATTGCAGCAAACTTCAAGGTCTTGGAGAATAAATCACAGAACAGTTTCATTTCTGACCACCCATGTATAACAAAATCATTTTCTCTGCATAAAATGTTTGGTTTGTTCCACTGATCTGTGTCTTTTTCTTTTATATGCTCTTTGCATATTTGTATGCATGCTCCATGGACAAAGAGTGATGCTGACACGTAATTCTCACTACATCTACATTTTGCATATTTGGCAAAGAGGCAAGAATAAAAATAAGCATCTACAGATATGTATTTCTGCAATAATCTTCATCTACACTATTTCTATAATGGGTAGCTGGCTGATTGCCATTTTGATTTGGAACCTTTCTATTCTGTATTTACATGCAGATCTACGATTTAGTCTTGACAATCCTTGTAAGAGTGACATGGTCTTTTTCAGTAGAGTATTCATAAATGCGATCATGCATACCTTTTGGAGTTATGAGGTGGCTGGAGATATGGCAGTGCTGACTTGATACTGTTATGACAGGAGAGGTTAAGGGATTCTGTCTTCACTTTAACCTGGCTCCGACACATTATGAAAAGTTGTTTGGCCCAGTGCCTATTATGACCTCTACATCTCTTCACAGTGACAACACTTCACTGGGTCCCTTGAAAGGTCAAGCTAGATAACAGTTGTGAGTCAAATTCTGTAGGTCTTTTCTTATCTTAGACTCTTCCTTCTAATGACATAGAATGACACAGCTGGCATTTGCAGGATTCAATTAGTAATATTACAAGAGCACAGCAACACACTATACAGGGAGTGCAGAATTATTAGGCAAATGAGTATTTTGACCACATCATCC
>CM070036.1:83402365-83413196 GCA_036250615.1 Ptychadena robeensis | reverse complement strand
CCCCCCCCTCCCATCCACCATTGTCTTTATTTCTATCTGTTTGCAACCAATACAATTCTTGTGTAAGGCACTAAAATGTGTATGGTACTTCAAATTTGCAAAATTGGATTTTTATCTTTTAGGTTTTTTGAAAAAGTGAGAATGTCACTTACAAAACACTATTTTAGAGTATATAGACTATAGGCTACCTCTGAGAGGAATTATGCAGATTTTACACACAGTATATACTGCTAGGTTAATTGGCTTCCCCAAGACAGTATTTAAAGTATTTCAGTTACATGTGTGCTGGGCATACACAGTTTGATTTTTTCATTTGATCGAATGAAAAAATTATGGTATTAAGTCAATTGTTTGAAAATCGATTCCTTTTTTTTCTCTCAATTAAATGTGATGGAAATAAAACATAAATTCAATCAAGCAGTGATCAGACAATCAGGCATTCTAGGTATTTTCATAGGTTTGTATCTGATGGTTCTATGGGGAATGCACTCTTGCTGGTAAAAACGCCGAATTTTAAATTGGAACTGTGTATGCTCACCTTAAGACTATAACATATGACTAAGGCTGAGTCTATACTAGCCAGGGGGTTTGCCTGCTGTTTAGGGTGCTGTAGCGGGTTGTTAAGGGTGCGATATTCACCATGTTGGCGATACTGTGTTCTAATCATTTAAATGAACAAACAATGCCTAAAACATAGCAGGCACATTTGGTTCACATCACATAATGCAGCCTTTGTGTATAATTTTGTTTAATTGTGTTGTGAACTCGTTTATTTTGGCACGGTATGCCCCACGGGTGATGACACGCCAGTATAGACTGAAAAAAAAATGTAGTGTAGACAAGCCGTGAGACTGTGATAATTACATATATATAACTGTGGCAGGGATATTAGATTGTGGGCTGTTGTAAAAGACAGTTATGGGTATGACCGTGTATTTCGTTATGTATTTTATATATATATATAAATATGACTGTTTACCTGTCTGGAAAAATAGGCACATTAAGGCAGGTTCTGTTTTCAGCTATTTAGAGCTTCTAAACAGGAAATCCAGTCGGTCGGGAGACATCAAGACTAGAGGAAAATACTAGATAATGATGGGTGTCCTCCAGCCAAAAGGTTAGGCAGATTCTATCAGGATCAGATGACTTATTTTATTTTTCATTAATAATTTGGTTGGATCAAAAAATCATCAGTTATTATTTACAATTGTGCTAGTTAATTTAATTTTACAAGCACTTTGAATTGGACAGTTTTTTTGCCAATGAGCCGAGTCATACAAAGGCTGAAAGGAAGAATAGGGATAATTTCTTAGAATGGTTCGGTATGGCTTTATATATATTAGTCATTCTATTATTAAGTGCCTATTGACCTTGCTAGTTTAAACAATCTGTGTCATAAAAGAAATTTGTCATTCAGCATAATATTTTAGCTGTAAGGACAATGGTTCAACATTGGAGATAGGTATATATGACTTGTTTATACATAAAAAGTCAAGAAAAACACCAGTTTATTAAATAACAGCTAAATAGGACAAACCTTTGCAACAGCAGTGTTAACATTTTAAAAAATCAACATAGAGGGGTAAAGGTCACAGAAGATCAAGTAAGACGCTAATAGTTGTGCTTTTTCCATTTTCTTATCGATCAATATTATGTTTTTTCGAGCGAAAATGCAACAACAGAGTTATTGCTGACCTTTTCCTCACCTTTCTATTGTGAATAAAATCACAGCAATATAACAAACGACTTTATAAGCTGTACAGTTTTTCTGATTGTTTGAGAAAGGGCAATTCTTTGAGTTTAAATTTTTTTCACTTGGCATTTGGATTCTTCACTGATCGCTGCAATGTTCAGACCATGAAAATATGAAGAAACTTTTATTTCATGTTTTCCCAAACAGAAACACCTATGACAAAAGGGTTAGTATTAGTATTTCTGGAGCTGGTAGATGGAGAAGTAAATATGATAGAAAATCTGAGAAACACAGAAGGGAATTACGATAAAACTGAGTGCAAAGGAAAAACAGCATTCCCGTAGAAATCTGAGGCTTATGATAACCCTTATTCCCTGTCTTCAGGCACCGCTACAACGTTTATTACTATTAACTGACAAAATGGAAAAAGATACACAATGAAGATACTGCTGCATAGATAAATATGAACCCAGCCTACACCGAGATAGAGCCATGGAATTAATAATCCTTAGGGCATCACAATATTATTTAATTATGTATTTAGTAACTTCTACTAACTTTTTATATATAAAAACTCATACAACTATTTTGGCAACTTAAGTCTTGTTAATTCATTAAATGCTAATGCTATTTTGCCTGTATTTTCTTCAGACTTTAGTTGCTGTTTATATTATAGGCATTCATTTGTATACATACCGGTACTCAAAAAAAATAAAAATACAAACAATGCAGATAACCATAGTCACCATGTCACAAAGAGAAGGATCATGAAAAAGGATTGAAACAGATGTTATCACTTTTTTTCACATGCACCATGCTAACTCTTTTTATTTAAATAAATTAACATAACAAGTATACATAGTTTGCATCTGTACATATAAAAATGCAAATATACTATCTCAACTAGCTGATTTTGTTCCTTAACTGCAAAGCCCCTGAACCTGCTATTAACAAAATTACTTGAGATATATAGAAGGGTTGTGAAAACATAAAAAAAAAATAATACTCTAACACATGCAGTTTTTGTACCGATTAAGTTTAAATTCAAGTATTATGTACATCTTCAGCAATTTTGATGATGTTACCTTGTTAAAGTTGGATTTAAGTTGGCCAGTGAGAGATTTGTTAAAAAGTTCTGCTATTGGTATGTATTTGGTATTCCAGTCTTCTCTCTGGTATTTTTTTAAAGTATTCCTAGCAGACATAGTGAGAATCTCTGAGTTATAAGTATTTGTAAATAGCAGCCAAATACTAAGGGCTTTATTGAGCAGAGATGATAAATATTTGGATTGACCATTTAGAATCCAAATTGTTGTACTAGACTAGGGATGAATGGCATAGGTGATATTTCACGAATAATTCTACTAAAATTTGTAAATATAAAATTTGTGCGTATGGCTTTGCATTACGATTATTATCAAAATGAATGGTCACATGCGATATTTACTATCACACTGCGATTGTTATTATCGCAATGCATGGTCATACGGGCGCGATCATGTTTATTTGAAAAAAAAGTAGAATAATAGAAATTAAATAACCGCCACCATATTCTAGATATTTGCGAATTCTCCAATTGCAGATATTATCAAAAAATATTAGCCATCCGAATATTCAAGCTCAGCACTACACTGGACCCAATAACAGGGGTCTGTGGCACCTTGCTAAGAGTGCCAATCCTACCATTCTCATGCCTGGAGATGGGGACTAAGGGCTTGTTTCCATTAACGTGGGGACCCCTCCACTGAGCATGTTGCTTGGCAAGAGGTCCCAACGTAGCACATAGACATTGCCTGCCGGCAGATCATCTGTTTACACATCCGCAGATGCAGAGGTCTTACATCGACGGAGTGGCTCGGCGCAGTGAGCAGGTAAGTCTATTTGCTACGTCCGTATCTCCCGCCAAGCAATATGCTTAGCGGAGTGGTCCCGATGTATAATGGAAACATAGCCTAAGTGTGATGTTCTGCAGAATCTTATTTCCTTATCTCAGTGGTGTTCAAACTTTTTGGATAGAAGACCAAATAAGGTGATTTGAAAATGTGTGGGGGTTGACTATTCAGCAAAGCATGCATTATGCATTAATGTGCAACACAGTGCAATAAGGGACAATTTCCATATTAGTGTATGAGAAATGCTTGCGCTATGATATGCTGCAGGTTGTTTTGCAATGCAGCTAGTGTGAAAGAGCCTTTATGCCTAAAACCCTGCTGTAAGCATTTTGTTACTTCAATGTGAGTTAATAATGCAGCAAATAGGGTGGAAAGGAGTCCTATTTTTTTTTCTCCAGGTGATTCTGCATAGGTTAGGGCTAGAGATGTAAAATTTCCGGAAATTTTGAAGCTCGGAAAAAAACCTGTTTTTTTTCCGGAAAAAAACGGCAATTTTCGGAAAAATTTAAAAAAAAATGCTCCATCACACTTCTTTTTCTTTCCAGGACTGAAAGTCATTCTGTTACTTAGAACATAAAATATACTTATGGACAAGTTTACGGGCATAAATGAGTCACAACTGTACAATAAAAAGATAGGACTATCCAAACACAGATCCACACAGAACTGACTTAATGATATTATTTGTATTGTAACAAATGGAGCACAAATCTCCTGAACTGTTACTAGTTTTCTTGTGGAACAAAAAAAACTCAGAAAGCAAATTTTAAACCAGAAGTAAAACAATTTCTCATATTCCTGCGGCAGCTGGCTCTGGGCATGAATGGGGATGAGGGTTTAATCAGAATATTTGTGTGATGTAATAATCAGTATCAGTTCAGTCTTGCTTCGCATCTACTCTGCTTGGTGTCTGTCATAATCACAGTATTATGGACGTCTGAAAAGTTTATATCGGATGTCATTCATTCATGCCCATAATATATAATTTTTCCAATTTTTCGGAAAAAAAACTTTTTTTTCCAAATTTTCCCTGTTTTTTTCCGAGCTTCCCATCACTAGTTAGGGCCCCCCTCCCAACCAGCCCTGAGCAGCATATGGATCACTGAAAAGAGGGGAACACGGAATGTGGGATTGTTCTACAGGATCTGGCAGTGCTTCATACCCCTCCCCTTTACCCTTTAGAAACAGATCACTCCCACCCTGTCAATCCCTTGCGGGTTACCCTCTACACAATGGCTTACCTGTGCTCCAGGGAAGTCAAGCCTGATTTCCCAGGAACACAGCAAGTGAAAAAAACCTCAACCTTTCAAGAACCCCTAAGAAGCCACCACCAGTTGTTCATTCAATTTCAGGGGCAAATTCCCCCCAGGGATTGAGCTGTTTGATGTCCTAGTAGCAGTGAAGGAGGGTTATTTGTGGAAGTGCTGCTATTTAACTTTAGCAGTGAAAGCTGTCAGGCTGCAGATTTATTGAGCCTGTGGGACACTGAAATGAGAACAAGGGCAGCAAATGGTGCAAGTTTTCTGCTATAAAGCATTGTCCATTTTGGGCTCTGTGAGGAAGTGTCTCAATTGTAAATATATCTACCACGTCAAGTGCTTGTTGGTTGTAAATTCCACTATGTCAGATTTCAGAGGAAAAGTCTTTGCAGAAAAGAGTTTTCTGGTGGGCAGTGGGTCGTCTTGATCCCAGAGTCTCAGAAAATGCAGTGTGTGCCCTGGTAGAAAGCCAGGATTGTGTTTGACTGGGGTCAAAGTGCCAAGGAAGAAGGAGATATGAGGGTGTTTACAGAATCCGTGTTAAGCTAGCCATACACGTGTCGGATTCCATGGCCGATTGATCACTGATCCGATCGATTCCGGCGATCTCAGCGGGAATCGGAGCTCCGATCAATCGGCCAATTAAGTGTATCCGATCGCTGCATACCACCTTGTCCCACGGATTCCTGGACGATTCCGTGTCCGATCACTTACTCCACAAATGGCAACTCCCCCTGATGTGTGCAGAATCGGATCAGAAAGACCAACATGTTGGTTCTCTGTCGGATCCGATTCTGAGCCCCCGATCAATCGGACGCGAACGATCGGACAAGGTGGGCTGCAATTTTTAAATTCTGAAGCACTGAGGGAGTGCTTTCTTCAGCCAAGCTAAATAGGTATGTGGGGTGTCTGCATCCTGAGCTTCTAGTTATGTCCATTGTTTGGACTTTGCGTGAATGTGCCAATCAATTACGTTTGGGTAGCCTATGCCACCCTTTGATTTTGAGTGCATTTGAGTGCATTTCAGTCTGGGTCTTTTATTGGCCCAAGGAATATAAATAAGGCCTTCCCCAGAGCTTTGAAAAAGCTAAGGGTTAGGAGATTTGGGCTGGCCCTTTCCCCAGTGATGGACAAACATTGGCTGTGGCCGTTCGTAAGCTGGGATCAAACATTAGTAAATGTCCTACATCTGAATGTTTGCAGCGAACCGTCATTGACTTCCATGGAGGTCGAATGCCATAGACATCAAAAAAGTAAAGCAGACACAGTCCTAGCTATAATATGGAGAAATGTGCTGCTCTCTCCATATTTTAGCTAGTATGGTAGACTAGGGATCCAAGAGAATAAAAGCATGTCCCCTAAAACATATATAAAATACCCCCCCCCCCCAAAATATCTGTAATCATCAAATAAATTATTACATGATTACAAAACTTTATTTGGACAGAGATGATTCCAAATCTGGGGGGGCTAACCCCTGGGACTTTCAAGGCACACAAATCAAATAAAGTGTCCTGAGAACAAGAAGAGACATTAATATACAGGTCTCACTACATAGTTTTGAAGTCTCACTACAGCGTTTTTAAGTCATGTGGGTGACCCAATCCAAATTTCACAATCTATTATATAGTAAATTTATAAAGTCGTACTCATACTCATTATTGTCCTTAATGCATCAAATAAAAAGTTGCTAAAATCTGGGGTCCCCCAGGGAATATCCACCCGGAAACCCTGAGGTCATATAAAATATAGCAAAACCATAAATAAACAAATCAAGAACAAATGTGAGCTATATGTAGTGTAATGTACATGCATGTTTACTTTTTATTAATTGATGGGTTGGCTTGTAACTTGTGTTGTATGTTATATGTCATAATATTAATCTATGACATATAACATTGCTTTGTTGAATTAAATGAGGCTTTGTGTGGGTTTTATTGTTATGAATTATAGGTTAGTGTAGGATAGGGGTTAATGGTTTGGAAATGCTTATTTCAGGGTATGGTGAAGATTTTTATCTCACTATTTATTGGGTTATGTTTGCAGTTTTATATTAAATAATGGTTGAAATTATTAAATATAAAGCTTTCTAGCTGATTTGGGGAAATGGAGTGTGTGTAGGGGATTTATTTAATGTCACGTTTTGCTGTTAACTGTGATAATTAATGTAATTATTACAGATAACAGGTTTTTCATGTATTTGGAAAGTGTGTGTTTGTGTGCTTAGCGTTTGGGGCAGCGCTGGGGTTAATGGCTTTGGAAGAAGTAAGTGGTTAATACTCCCCATTATTCCTTCCATGTTATTATCTGTAATCATTTATTTACAGATAATTGAATATATCGTGACTGTATTTCTCATGTGTAAAAGTTCTATTAAGTAAAAAAAATATATAAATTTGGTTAGACCTTTTTTGTACCTAACAAAATATCACAAATTAATATATTTTTTACCTTGTTACAGCTTATGTTAATGCAAATTGCCAGCGGACTAAACTGTCATTGTCGCTATAAATCAGTTCATATTTTTGATGAGTAAAATTTGTACAAAGCAAAAAACAACAAAAAAACTACATCTGTGATACTTCTTAGATATTTATTGTACCAAAAGAAATATCACACTCTTGTATTTTTTTTTACTAGCTTTTTTTTATTAATGAAAAATGGGAGGGGACTTGCATTTGTCATGATTAAAATGGGAGGCAAATTGGAAATGTTCACATTTTTAGCGGTCGGCAAACACCCGAAAAGTTAGTGGAGCATTCGACTGGAAAGACCAACATGTCTCAAGACATCAAACATGTATGTCCAGCCTACTTGGGCGAATGCTTTTTCGGTGTCTGTGGACACCAGAACCATTTCCACTCCATGCCTCTTAGCCCAACGGGCCTGTGGTGGTGTTTTCATGGGCATCATGGCTTGGCACAAAGTCTACCTGGTGAGATTGGATAAGAGATGGGAGAAGTGGGTTCAGCCTTGTGGAAATTATCTTTTACAAACAGCTTGATATCCACATTCAACAATGATATGGGCCTATAGCTATCACACTCTTGCAGATATTTTTCGGGCTAGGTGAATGGCCTGTTCACCTAAGGTTGGCATACCAAAGGATGTAATGAAGTCCTGATTATCAGTGTTGTCCCCTTCCTGCGGGTAGGGTTGTGAGGAGGTGGTTTGAATATTATAAAGGAAAATATAGAAGTCTTTAAAGCAGCAGGCTATGGGGGAGATGAGAGAGGTGCCCTAGTTTTCAATTTCATAGTGTGGATGTGTGTGCGGGTCATGAACACAGGCGCGTGATCTGAAATGTCTATGGACCAGATCCAAGCCATCATCATCTAAGGCAGGTCTCTTTGTGAAAGCAACAGATAATCTAAGCATGAGTATTTATCAAGGGCTTGCAAGAAGTGTAGTCTTTGCCTGAGGGATGAAGCATGCACCAGGTATCTATCAGACCCAGGTCCTGCTGCTTACGTTTAATGAGTTTTATTGTGCGAAAGGGCAGAGATGAACGGCCATTAAAGTTGTCCAGGGTCAGGTCCAGGGTAAGGTTTGGTTACCCCCTAAGATTAGGGCACCATGTGTGAAGACTTAAGCTAGCCACACACGGTTCAATTTCGGTTCAATTGATGCTCGATTAGATGAATTTTTTCATAGATTGAACGAAAATCGAGAAATGCCCACATGGTACGATTGACGATAATTGTTCGATGAAGGCAGAAAAATTGATCAAATTTTGATCGGACATGTTGGAAAATCATCGTCGATTGTGCCAAAATCGTTTTATAATCGTGGATGTTTGTGGTGTTTCTCCTGGATCTATTAGATTCGATATAATTAACATAGACCACTTCAATCTGAACTTCAATCGTTTCAATACCAAAATCGACGATTTTAGTTATCTTTTTTAGTCGAAATCGCACCACAATCGCAAACTCAATGTGGGGTGTATGTTAATGCGATTAAGATCAATTTTCGATTAGACGATTGAATTCCTCTATCTAATCGAGCATCGAACAGTGTGTGGCTAGCATAACGGGAGAATTGCGTATGGAGCCCTTACTACACACAAACCTCCCTTCCTCATCTTGTAGTATGTCATCCAAAAGAAAATGTACCTCTTTGTGGAGTAAGATGAAGACCTCCTTTGACTTAGAGCCCGTTGAGGTGTCTTGTGGTTGAATCGGTCTGTTAATCTGGGTAAGTGATCAGTCTGAAAATGTGTTTCTTGCAGCAGAACTACTAGCACTTTTGCGTTCCACCAGCCTAGATAGCTTTTTCAGATGGTTGTGAAATTTTCACAAATAAGCTAAATTTGTGAGTTAATTGCAAAGCTCCTAAGCATCATATCACTACTAAGATCTTGTTTTTTAGTAGTTTGAACTTTACTTAATTTATGCAAAAAATAAATACAATTTGTGGTGATGCCATGTTCTGGGACCTTGCAATTGACTCACACATGGATAATCAGGGATCCAACAAAGTCACAGGTAACATCATAAACATGAGGTTTATTATTACTTCATCGCTATAGAAGGGGCAAGACTTCTAAATTTTTGTAATTCAACAAGGCGCTCCAGAGCCCTTGTTTACATATTTAAAAGTTCATTAAGTCATTTTATTATTTCTTGTGAAAAAAAAATAGCTAGTAAGCCCCTTTCCCATCTCGAATTGAAATGACAATCACAAGATTGTAAGATATGTCTTCAAAAACTGAAGTGATGATTAAGTCTGGCTTCAGGTTGAGTATGCAATGTAATAAGTCGGTGACACCAGTGAAGAAACACTTGTGTCTCTTGGGGTGATAATGAAACTCCACAAACTGTAGTATTGGCAAAGTTTGAAATTGGTCTTGAATAAAACGTGTTCGATAGAACCACTAACTGCAGTCATAACCCTCCCAAAATTAATACATAACTCTCTTATTGGCAGGAAATATATGCATTTGGACCAACGGATTGTATTAAAACAAACATCACAACATCACCTTTCTATTTTTTTTTGGTGGCGTTTGTTGAAGATAGTGATGAGGGCTCTTGAGACTGCTGCAATGTTTTCCACTAGACTTACCTCACCTCATGCACAGTTAGAAGTTCAGAGGTGAAGAAACTTAGATAACATAAGCATAAGAGTGCAACAAAGATGTGTTGGAGGTTTTTGTACTATTTCAAAGCACAGTAAAAAGCTAATGGACTAAAAATGGACAGAAAATATGTATTTCTAAAATGTCATTAATAAATCCATTTATTTTGTATGTTTTATTTTATATGATTCAGGCCACAAAAATAACACAAAAATGAAATGTGTAAAGTAAAATGTAAAAACTAAGTGCCCATAAAAATATATACTGTATAAGATATAACTCATGGACACTCATGGATATGGACACATGGAAGATATTTTTCTTGGATTCTTGATTTACAATATGAAGTTAAGGATATTTAATATATAGTAAAATAACTTATAATAATAGGTTAGAAAAAAAGTTCAGTCAAAAAAATTATTAATTTGTCCTACCTTAAAGCCACCAGTTAAGGTCGCCATACATGGGTCCGATTCCCAACCGATTCCAGGACGATCGATTCCGGGCGTGTGCACGCCAATCGATCGCCGAGGAATCGCGTGAAGCCCACCTTGACCGATCGTTCATGTCCGATCGATAGGGGGCCAAGAATCGGATCGGCCAGAGAACCGACATGTTGGTTCCATCAGATCGATTCAGGACCGATCGTGCAGGACCAATTGGTGGTGGACCACAGATAGATCATCAGGAGATCTGCACAGAGGACCACATCCCACATCATGTCCTGGCAGCCCTTGCACGTTCTAGCACTAGGGGAAAAACTCACCCTCCACCATTCCCATCCCTGCGCAGCAGTAAAGACAACACACAGGAGAATGCAGGGCCAAGGGTTTTACTGCAAATAAAAAAAACAGCCATGGTTGGCCCTCGCTCCATACAAAAGTTAAAAAAGTACACACATTAAAAA
>CM070036.1:83377055-83387836 GCA_036250615.1 Ptychadena robeensis | reverse complement strand
CTTCTTCCCTGATTTCTCAGTTTAGATGGCTGGCAAGCTCTACGTAGAGTCCTGGTGGTTTTGAACTTCTTCCACTTACAGATGATGAAGGAAGTCTCAAAATAGACTACTATGTATGCTATGTATCCGTAATGTCAAATATTCAAGATTCAGGGGAAAGTCGCATGCATTGCGCACAAAATTTTCACAATAACAAATGCCGATATTCGCAAAGAACTCTCAATTCTTACTGGTCTTATGTGATTTCACATTTTCAGCAGCAATATCACACTAGAAGTCTCCATGCAAACACACATGGCTTCAAAACTATAATGAAGGTTCTCGAACTTGAGAAATTACTTTGAATGTTTGTAGAATAATTGAAGCAATGTCACAATTTTGAATATTGACATTGATATATTGAATATTGATATTGATGCTGCTCATCACTTCTTTTCAGTAATCGATTTGTGCGATTTTTTGGGCGATTTTTCAGTCGATTTTTGACCTATCGATCACCCCGTGCTTTCACGAGATCGATCGGCGATCAATCGAGTTCTGCCCACCCTGAATAATCAACCAAACAAAATCGGAATCAACAAAAAATCGGATCGGACATTGAACCGACATGTTGTTATTTTTGGTCAATCGTTTGGCAATTAAAGTACATTGTTCAACCCATAGCTCCCTATGCAGCAGCCTTTCGGTCCGATGGATTTTGGAATCGGCGATTGATCGGATTGGGAATCGATGGATGTGAGCCGATCTCCATAATGCCCGATACCACAAAATCCATTGATCGGAAAGGCTGCTGCATAGGGAGCTATTGGTCTACCAACGTACTTCGATTGCCACTATCGCCTGGAATGGTCGGATCGGAAATCGATCGGTGACAAATCGACCCATGTATGGCTACCTTAACAGGTCTATATGCAATTCCTTTGACTTCATGCTTTGTTTGTGATCTGACATGAACTGTCACATGTAGGACCTTATATAGACAGGTGTGTCTTTCCAAATCATGTCCAATCAACTGAATTTACCGCAGGGATAATCAGGGGAAAAAGGATGCACCTGAGCTTCATGGAAAAGACTGCAAATACTTATGTAAATGTGCTTTATCAATTTTTATTTTAATCGATTTGCAAAAATCGCAAGAAAAGTTTTTTTTTTTCACATTGTCTTAGATGGTGTTGGTGTTGTGTGTAAAATTATGAGGAAAAAATGAATTCAATCAATTTTGGAATAAGGCTGTAAAATAGTAGCAGATGATCTTTAAACAGAAGTTACTCACATGTCTCATTTAATCACATACGGTATCTCAAAAGTAAGGGGAAAATCACTTTCTGCAGGACAGTGAGTGGATCTTAATAGAGCCATTTATTCCAAACTGCATACAGTAACCTTCATGGTTGTACTCCCCTAAAGTGTACACTGAAAATATGTCTCACATTCACATGGTCATATCTAGGGTGATCGCACTACCAGTTACCACTGTGAGCAGCCAGCATCAATTGGGAAGTTATGAATGGATGCAAGACATGTAAGATGTCATGTATCACCTGTGACCATGGGCATCATACCCACCCTTCAATTTTTTAATAATTTGTGATTAGACAATAGTGGTGACAGCACTACCTGAACAGTCAGTCAAAATAAGCTTATGTGAATTAGGTGAATAATTAAAGTTAATGTTTGGTTACACCACATACATTACATAGACATATTACTTACCTGTCAACTGTGAAAATACTTGCCTTTCTCCCTGTCTTGCTCCTGGCTCCAACAGGCATCTGAGTCTTTTCCCTCCATTCTTAATTCTTTCTTCCCTCTGTCACTAGAGCTTTAAAATCCCCCTTCCCACCTCTCCACACCCTTACTCCATGTCCATTCACATAAAGTCCCCCCTCACACCCCTTTCCCTGCAATATGTATTTACATATATCGCAGCTGTAGCCAGTCTTCTGCTTCTTCTTTCAAAAATGGCACAATCCCACGAGACTAAGCACAGGTGATGCGTCCCTTGCCAAGTTCCCAGGTATACTGAAATGCTGCTTGGGTGTGAGGTCATTGATTTGGAAGGGCACTGCTAGACAAGTATACTTTTTTATTTTGATGGGGGTTTTGCCTAATTTTAAGCACTTGTGTCAACCATAAAAAGAGGATGATAGATAAATAAATCATCCACACTGTCATATTACACTATGGCATATTACTGTTTTCTACAACCTATCCTCACCTGGATTTTATTTGCAGGTATAACATTTTTACCAAATTAACCCCTGGTGAGTCCCTGGGTCTGCGCTAACAGCAGGTCCAGGCAGTAATGTTTGGAGAATGTTCAGAGGAACATTCAAGTGGTGGTTGCCCTAGTAGAAAGAGCCCTAATATGCAGTGGACAAGGGGGAATCTGACATTAGGTAGGCCTGGTTGATGGTCTGCTTGAGCCAGTGGGCAAGCGTAACTGCACCTTTCTTGCAACTGTAAAGCAGGACAAATAAAGAACTCTTAGCAGCCTCTAGATACAACACCACGGTGTAGAATACCTTCTCTTTAGCATTCGTAGGGTTGATGCAGAAGGAAGGAAGGAAAATTTCCTGACTTCTATGGAATGTGGTCACTTCTTTTGGGAAAAAGTTCCTCCATGCACCCTGGTCACAGGTGTCCCCAAGATGGGCCCCTATTACCATGCACTCACACTCGTGATTCCCTTGACCTGGTCGGGGAAGGTTCACAGGAGTCCCTGTAACAGATTCTGAGAGTCCTTCCACCACCACAGGGTCTTCTTCACTCTTGCGGGGTTGTGAATTGACCAATCCACATTGCTGCTCTTTCTGTTCCATTTTGGAATGGAACTAGAATCTTTTGTGCTAATTGGAACCCACAGGCAACATACAGGGATGGAGTGCAAGAATATTGAGGCAAGTGGTATTTTTGAGGAAGATCATTGTAGTTATTGAACAAGCAACATGTGTTCTCAATGAACCCAAAAAAACAATTAATATCAAAGCGTACTATTTTTGGAAGATAGTTGGTAGATTTGTTTTAGTTTTAGCTAATTGTAGGGGAGATCGGGATGAGTGTCGCAGGGGGTGACTATTACGATGTGCATAATTATTAGGAACAGCTTAACAAACGGAAACTGTAATTTATACCCATGTCAAGTTATTTATTTGGTACAGTGAAACCAATATAAAGCAGTCTCAACATTCACAAAATAGTACGATTGTAGACATTCAAAAAGCAAAAACGCAAAAACAAAATTCAGTGACGCCATATAGCCACCTTCTTTGCAAGGACACTCAAAAGCCTGCCATCCATGGATTCTGTTAAGTGTTTGGGTGTTGGTTCATCATCATAGCATTGCGGTGTTGATGCAGCAGTGGCAACAACAGCCTCCCAGACAACTGTTCAGAGAGGGTGTTGACTGTTTTCCCTCCTTGTATAATCACATCATTGATGATGGACCACAGGTTCTCATGGGGTTTTCAGATCAGTCGTGTGAAACAAGGATTTGTGTCATTAGTTTTTGTCTTGCTTTTATACCTTTCTTGCCAGCACGCTGTGTGTGGAGTACTTGGACGCATGTGGATGAGCATTGATTGCATGAAAATCATGTTTTCTTGAAAGGATGACAGGACTTCTTCCTGGTACCACTGCTTGAAGAAGGTGTCTTACAGAAAACTGAAGTTGGATGGGGAGTTGAGGCTTGACTCTCATCCGCAACCCAGAAAAAAGGCACCCACAAGCTCATCTTTGATGAGAACAGGCCCAAAACCAGTACTCCACACTCCACCATTGCTGGCGTCTGAGTGCGTGACATGGAGCTTCTCTTGGCCCTTAGCAATCCAGCCACCGTGCCCCAAAAATCCAATCTGGCACCATCAAAGACCTCGACTCTCATTTCATCAGTCCCGTAAAAACCTTAGAAAAAGGGAAAATCGAGTCTTGAGTAGATTTCATTGGCCCAGTCTTGACGTTTGCCCCAGGCGAGCGGTCCGCTGTGGTGGCTGGTGTCAGGGTGGTGGTCGCTCGTTTCAAGCCGTTCTGTCTCTGAGTATTGCACACCTTGTGCTTTTGGGCACTCCAGTGGAATGTTGCAGCTCTTGAAATATGCGCAAACACAACTGGTGGCAAGTGGCATCTGGCAGCTGTACGCTTGACTTGCTCAGTTTCATGGGCATTGTTATTTTGCAATTTTAAGAGTTGCGGCGATCCCTGCAAGATATCTCCAACAATTTTGATTTACTTTTTTTCTTTGATAGCCTGTCAGAGTCCTTCTTTTGACCCATTTGCACAAAAGGAAAGGAAGTTGCCTAAATAATTTATGCACACCTTATAGTAGGGTGTTGAGGTGTCATAGCGACACACACCCTATCTTTGGCATTAGCAGGAGGAGGTGGCAACATTCATCTAAATATTGCTGAATTGGGTAGTAGGCTTCGAGGCCTAGTAGCAGCTTGGGTAGTAAGACAACATGCATTTTAAAGAGGATGATGTGGGTTCAAAACTGACTCATTTGCCTAATAATCGTGCACTCACTCGGGAGGTAACTGTTTGGTTGGAATCAGGACAAGTCCCAGGTGATGATCCATTCCAATTGCTTGCAGGGTGGGTGGAAGACGCATCAAGAGGTCATGAACGCATCTATTCCCCAGGAGGTCTGCAAAAAATAAACACATGTGTCAACGAGTACCTATATTCTTCAGACGAAGTGGGGCTATCGACGCTCGGCCGATAACCTTCATGATGAAGATTTTGGGGGGCCAGAAACAAGCCCAAATGAAAAGAGCCCATAAATTGAAAAGTGAAGAACCAGCTCACCCTCACATTTTATAGCTGGATCCTCAGGGAATGCTTGGATGGTCTGGGACTAACATGGGGACCTGCAGGCAAGACATCCTTTAAAGCCAGGGGTCCTCAAATGCTTTTTTAAAACAGGGGGCCAGTCACTGTCCTCTGCAGACGGTTGGGAGGGGCCGGACTGATAGTAAAAACAAAAAACCCACTATGAACAAAATTCCTATGCACACTGCATGTGTTATCTTTTTTGAAGAAGAAGAAGACAGAAGAAACAAAGAAACAACAACGGGAAGCAAATACAATAGTTAAAAACCAACAAACTTACCCACGTATTTCCAATGGGAACTGATGGCGCCGCTTTGTGGCTAATGAGATGGTGCATTGTCATGGTTACACACACACCAATGCCACGCTCCCCCCATGTCTGGCCATTTGGGGACAACCACCCCCTTTCAGGGCAGCCAACAAATCTGCTGCCGGCACGACCAGGGTCGTAGGACCATTTTTTACACCCACCCCCCCCCGGGGATGCCTCACACACAATAATTCCCATGCCATATTACCCCCCCCCCCAACATTAATCATTCCCTCCCCCCATTTCTGCCCCAAACCCCTCCAGACCCCACCGCAACAAATCGTCTCCCACTGTTCTACCATGTTACACTCTCCCCGCCTCCCTCACACACACAATATGTCCTGCCATCAATTACAACCCCCCCCCCATCAATGCATGCCCTCCCCCCCCTTGTCTGCCACATAAACACGCGCACCACCCACACTAAACCCCTCCACAAAATCCCCCCGCCCCACTAGCCTTCACACACAATTCCTGCTGCCATACTTAGACCACCCCCCCCCACCAATTAATCATCTCTCCCACCTTGTCTGACCCTAAAACTCGCCACCGACCCACACAAAATTCTCTCACCCCAATTCGACACAGATGCGGACACCCCACCCCCCCGCGCACACACACAAGGAAGAAACCTGGACCAGGAAAAAAAAAACACCCCCCCCCCCCACAGTAATCATGCACCTCCAAACTCCTTTCTGCCAACCAAAACCACCACCCACACAAAATCTCTACCCCAATTCTACTATATTTACACCCAACCCCAACCCCCTGCTCACACACATTCCACCACTGCCATATTACCACCCCCCCTGCCCCCCCACCCCCATTAATCAAGGACTCTGCCACCCGTTGCGGCCCAAACCCGCCACGCCAGCACAAGAATCTCGGATCCCGGCCAAGTGAGTTAGCCAGGGTGGGACAACCCCACGCCCTGCTCACAAACACATATGCCTCCAGCCCACTTTACAACCCCCCCGTAAGAACCTTTGCCTTCCTCCATGTTTAATGTACTCACCGTCTCACTCAGAGCCGGAAACACAGGGGGCATGGCAGCAAAGACCAGTGTGCTCAGCCAGCCAATCAGCTTCCGTGTTCCTGCCACGCCCAGCTGCTCTGCCTCACACATCCTGCCAGCTTCTGTCTGCTCTTATCAGAAGCTTTGCATTGACTGCCGGGTGCTTAGCATCAGATTGCAATGCTGGACATCCACGGGGGGATTGCTGGGTACCCGCGGGCCGGTCAGAACGCCATGGAGGGCCGGATTCGGCCCGCGGGCCGTAGTTTGAGGACCCCTGCTTTAAGCCTACTGAGACCATAAAGCAACCTGGGTACAGTATCTTTTTAGTTGTGTAGTTTCCATCCAAATTTTTTTCTAGGTCAGATATCTGTTCAGTAGACTTAGATTCAGGTTTGCCTCCTGTAAAGACATAGAAGTAAAACCCCCCTCCCTGTTCTGAATCCAGTACTGGAGACAGTACTCTCTGGTCCACCCAAAAGACATTAGAGCATTCCTTTTTAAGGGGTGCCTGTCAGGAGTGGTGATGAAAAACCGCAGAGGAGGAGGCTATGCAAACTGCAGAAAGTTACCCTGGCTCACTATGTTTAAGACAAAAGCTGGCCATACACCTGCAGGATTCTCTGTCAGATTTCCTTCAGATCATATCTACCAACAACCATGTAATATGAGGACCTTTCTACACCTTCCAATCACTATGTATTGTATCAGGGAGGTCACTATACTACATGGTTGTTGGTAGATCTGATCTGATCTGAAGGAAATCTGACAGAGAATCCTGCAGGTGTATGGCCAGCTAAAAAGGTTTAGATCTGTCCTAATCTGTCTACTGGTGCATTAGTCCGGATATCCAAACCGGGAACTTTGTATCCAGGTACCAGAAGTGACCTCAGCACATCACGAGTTGCCAATTTTTGCCCACTCCAAATCTGTCATCTCTTGTGCACAGCCCTTGTCAGGTCATTCCACAGACTTTCTATTTGAATTAAGCCTGGGCTATGGCTGCTGAAGCCCTTTTATTATAGATTTGGATTCTTGGGCCATTGTTTATTTAAGAAGTGGTAAACTACCTTAAGCATGATATTGACACCTCCATGCTTTACTGGTGGGACCGGTGATAAACATAAAAAAAATTTTTGCAATACACCGCGCCACTAAATCTTTGGGAGCATCAACTGAACAGTATTGTACTGCAGAATTTAGAATGTAACTTTAAAATGAAAGGCAAAAAAGCATATTAAAAATTTTTTTGTGTGTATACAAAAGAACACATGAACCAAGTTGAACTCAGAAGTAAATGTTTTTGTGATGGACAATGGTGTAATCATTTTACTCCTACTGCACCTCAAGAAAGAACCTAGGTATGCTGAAAATATGAGTTAACAAAAGCAGTACATGGACTGAAAAAGCAAACACTATAGAGTTTTGGAAAGAAGCATCAGGTTGGCTTTATTTTTATTTTTTTAAAGAAAATAAATATTTCTGGTCACATTATGTCATTAGAAAGAGAAAATTGCTGGACAAAAGAGATAGTAAAGAAGAGTTAAGTCAGAAAAACCTACCCACAAAAGCTCCCAGCAGTGCTTAGAGGACACCTCATGGTAAGCTGATGAACAAGTCCAACATCTTATCTTAACTGGTCAAGTTCCTCCTTGTACATAGAACTCTACCGGAGGTAGAACCATCTAATGGAGACCATTTGACCATTGACCAATAGTACCATTTGACCTAATAAAAGTCAGTATGGTTCATAGAACTTGCCAAAAAAGGCAACACTTAATACTACATGTAAACCCTAAGTTGCATCCTGAGAACTCCCTCCTCCAGACCGAGCTGATGGCCATAGCCCGGTAATTATGGGCTATATAACCTGGTTAGGAGGTGAAGTTGTGCGAGTGCGGTCCTGAGCTGCACATGGAAGTCAATTGTGGGTGTTATGGAGTAAACTGGTTTACTGTATTTATTTATTGGTATCTGGTTTTTTATGTAACAAAAGGCATTTTAATCTGATCCACCTCTGTGGTGTTGGTCTTCACTGCTTCTCAAGTTAGGTAGGTTAGTATCAATATGAGAGTCTGGAGGTTTTTAACCAGCAGGTAAACGACTGGCGGATGCAACATTAGGCGACCGTCGGTCTGGTTTTTGGGCTTTAACCCGATAGGACCTCCATGGGTCTAGTCATCACCTAGTGCAAATTTAGCCTAACCCCTTTTACAGGGATTGGCTTCACCAGAGGCGCTGCCCCACTAATATCCTATCAGGGAGTTGTCTTCCTGAAGGGGGCATTTGCCACAGGGTGGGGTCTGTACCAACCTGGGACCATGCCTCCATTTTACAATCACATGCTATTATAAGGATTATTTTATTATTAATTTATTAATTATAGGGTTTATGACTAAAGCTAGAATACTGTGATAAAGCACTATAGACCTACTGCATTGATTTGACTGGAAGACCAACAAGAATGTTTTCCGATACTAGTCTCTATTGTTTGACTGTATTTGGAAGCTGTTTATTTACAAGATGTCATTTGTATAGCACACTCTCCCTGAGAAAGCCCTAGTGGGTGAAACATGTCGAAGAAGCACCATGATCATCGTCTATGTACATATGATATGCAGTTATCACATGGCCTGATGCAATGTACAACTTTCTTATTATTTTTTAAATATGCTTTAACTGTATGGCCCATAATGTGGAATAGACATTTTATATCTTATTAATGCTTAAATATGTTGTGCCTAAAAGAACCCGGTTAGAATGCATCTTAAGTTGCATTTATTGCTAGGGTTTACATGTTGCATATATTTGGGGTGTGGCACTATCGTTACAATTGCAGATCACCGTCCTCTAGTTTTTGAAACATTAATTACTAGCAAAAATCTCTAACTTAACATATAAAAAAGATACTACATGCTTCCAATTCATGTGATGTTTTTCTACTTCCCCTGTAAGGGTACACTAAACAGCTAATAAACAAAGGGGATTCCAAGGCAGTTTTTTACAGCTTCACATACCACATAGGGGAAAAATAGATATAGGTTCTAGCACTTTAATGCCCTCATGTGTATTAAGTTTTAGTAGTTTCAAGTCTTTTCGATGGCCTTCCAATCTACCTTGATTGGACTTGGTATCTCAAAACACCCAACACAAGTCATCCAAGATGCTGCCTACATTTAAACTTTGTGTATAGTCCTAGTTCACTCTTCATTCAAAAATATGCTGCTTTTTATCATGGGGCACTACTACCAATCATCCGTATAATTTAGTGTTCTGTAAATGTTGTATGAGCTTCTAAATTCTGCAGACCTTTTAAGAAAAAAAGGAGAACAGTGCTTTAGATTTTGTTGAAGAGTGGGGCTAGGTCTGAATAGCCAGTGGAAGCCATTTACTTCATGTCTTGTATCACCAGAGACCATGATGCTCTTCTCCCTCCATTCTGGTCTGTAAATCGGTTCTTGGCTTCTTCCTGAACAACGTAGGGTAATAGAACCTGCATCATCTGCTCCAAGAGGGCGATTACTGGGACAGCAAGGGTTCAGGCAAGTAAAAAAGCTTTGGTTTATAGACTAGAAACAAATATAACCAATTTTTTGAATATTAAACCTAAATAAAACCCTTTAGCGTGGGCTTCACTTAATTTTTAGCCACATTTGATCCATGCACTGATCATGAGGGAAAAAAATTTAGGAGCAACACTGCCTATTCAAAGTAATGGGCTATGACATATTTGTACACAGGGGCACATAATAACACACACACACACCCTGCTGCAATAAATAACAACAAAACACAAGTTTCTATGTACGCAACGCAGCAGCATCGCATGTCTGATGTGCATCCATTGTATTTTCCCCATATACTTGGACAATAAAGTCAAATCATACCCGTTGGTTTTTATAGGGTGTATAATTGCTGCATTTCTGTGATTTACCAAGCCAAGGCTTATTTCCAGCATTAAGTTTAAGTACAGTTGTGCTGACAGACACAGGGAAGATATTCTTGTTAATCTACTGTTAAAAAAAATACCTAGATGGATTTTCAGACCGTCCTGGACAAAAAGAGCCTTGGGATATAAAAAACAGTAGAACTCTTGAGTTTCTTACAAATGTGAGGATTCTGTTTAAGTTCGTAGCAGTTTTAGAGATTTAACCCTAAACAAAAAGCTTTCCCTCTTGTATGTTATGGTAATATAAATAAAGGTACCAACATCTAAGTTATCATACACTTTTATTATTTTTACATAAGTCATTAGTAATGAAATATTTAATGATGATGCTGCTGTTTGAACTGAAGCCCACAGTATCCACATGTTCCTGTTTTTGTTTCTTTGTCCTGCAGAAAAATAAATACTTTGTTAGTATTGTAAATATGCTATATCTCTATCAAAAGAAAATACAGTACAATAAAATGGTCAAAACTTACCGTATTTTTGCCACTATGAGTTTAGCTCGCATACAAACAGCAGAGGCACTTTCCTCTGCTGTGTGTATGTGAGCCAGGCTAAAACTGCCAGATCACAAACAACTCTGAAGGTCAAAACCAAGAGGCGGGGAAGCTGTCACTGGCAGAATCCTTCACTTTTAACTCCCTGGCAGAGCGGCCAGTTCACCAATATTTTTTGGGAAA